>JAYEPQ010000005.1:41345528-41945528 GCA_036321105.1 Dracaena cambodiana
AAGATATAATTATATGCGCAAAAATGTTTTATCAACAAATTTTGACTTCTGGTTTTTGAAACATTTGAGATTTTAACCAAATCCTTTTTGTTACAGTTTGAAATTTTAAAGGTTTACAATAGAAAACAAACGATGCTATATAGTTGAAGGGTTTTTGGAGAAGTCTAGAGGACATAAGAGAGGCTACTCAAAAGTATCTTTCTTGCTACCAAGACTCCTCAAACCATTAAGTGTACAGACCTTTCATTATCAATTTTATAACACGAACCAATAACACGAACCGATAATTTTGTGATTTTTCTTTTAGCTACTTGGGTTCTATTATTTAAAATGATAGAGAGATTAATAATGATGTCAATCATAGAATCCAACCTAGCTGGTTGAAAGGAAGTAGTGCAATGGGAGTTTTATGTGATCGTAACATTCGGTTAAGGCTAAAGGAAAATTTTTATAGGACTGTTATTAGGCTAGCTCTATTATATAGCACGGAATATTGGCTATAAAGAAACATCATTCACAAAAATTAAGTATAATAGAGATGTGCATGGTTCGTTGGATGTGTGACAATAGTTGGAGAAATAAAGTAAGAAATGAAGATACTAGTGCTAAGGTAGATGTAACTTCCATCGAAAACAAAATGCGAGGAAATCATTTACGATGGTTTGGTAATATGCAACGTAGATCTACAAATGCACCAGTTCGACGAGAAGAATTTACCAACATTAAATAAGTTAAAAAAGTAAAGAGAAGACCGAAGAAAATATGAATAGAGTTAATACGAAAAGATATGGATTCTAAAAGCTTAAATGAGTGCATATTACTCAATATGAATGAATGGAGAAAGATTATCGGTATGAGCGATCCGGCATGATTCTCTTTTGATTCATGTAGCTTACCCTAAATACTTGGAACATAAGACTTACTTGTTGTTGTTGTTTGTTGTAAAGAGTAAAAGATAGACTAACAGATTAATAATCGTCACATTGATTTGTTCTATTGAGCTCTATCCTTTACTAGTGAGGTAATATAAAATTCCAGTACGAACTTCTTTTATTATTTCCATACTGTAGAACGATAAAAAATAATTCAAATACGAAATCGAAATCAAAATTAAAATCAAAATCCAAAATCTAAATTTAAATCTAAAATCCGAATTCGAATCCAAATAATAATAATAAATAAATAAATAATAATTAAAAAAAATTAAAGAGGGGCCAGTCTCACACCCAGACCTCACTTAGGCCAAAGAATTAAGTAATAATAATAATAATCTCGCATCCACGCGAGACTCATGAGAGGCTTATGAGGAGAAACATAGAAGCAAAAATAATAAGAATAAAAAAAAAAGAACTTGGCCTAAGACCAAGCCTCGAGCATGCGAGGCTAGCCACTCGGCCCCGTTTCGCACGGTGAATCCCGACCTCATGAATAATATATTTAGGCCTTGTCTCGAGTTGTTTTGCAATTTCTAACTCTCATCTAAATTCTAATTAAAATCAAATTAATTTTTGGATGAATGATTTTAAATTAATTCTATTAGAGTTTAATTCAAATTCTAATTAAACTCTAATTTGAGTTTAATTGATTTTGGATGTAGAAACAAAACCCGATTCAATGAATATGGAGCAAATCAAATCAAGAGAAAATTCGAATATCTCATCAAGATTACAAAGAGATTTCAATTATATCTACAAGGAAACTAGATTTTGTTGCTATCTGCAAGGAAACTTGTTCAATAACCGGGAGCCTATAAATACCCTTCAAAAGAACTCAAAGAGGACTTTTGACTAGATCTCTCCCGCGCAACAGTTCGTGCTTCCTCCAAGATCAGAAGATAAGAAGAACGAGCTCGCCTCCAATTATCAATGTCGGATTGTTAATGAGCCGATTCCCATATGTTTCTCGAATCCCACAAATATTTTGTAAAAATAGAGCGATGATTTATAAGTCTTCTCTGTCTGTTTTTTTTTTAATTTCTTTTCATTTCATTGTAATCAAATCGAGAAAAAAGAAATTTTAATAATTTGTAATTTTTCTCTAATTCAATAGTAATGAAAAGAACCTATACGAATTTGCTTATTGCTCTACTGAAAAACTTCATTAGTTCTTTTCTTCGTTCACCTCATTTATAACAAACATACTTCCGCACGGATACAGTCATCCCCTTACCAATACAAGGTCTACCTTTGATGCCAAAAATTTGGTGGAACAGCCAGACAAGTGGTCCAATTTTTGTAGAGTCTGATCAGTCCAAAGCCCTTGCTGTGGGTCTTCAGTCCTTTTGTGTTTTTTCTTGAGAGAGTCCTTAACGGTCTCAATTGTTAGAAAGAAAATGGAGTAATAGCCCATTGATCATTATCTCATTTCATCACTCTGCTGTTTGAAGTAGACTGCAACTATCCCATCACCAGTGCTACGTCACCAATCATCCACAGAGATATCCATCGAACCTATGATGACACTACGGCTTGAAAAGTAATCAAGATTCTTGTCCTATTGATATTTGAAATATACAGAATGTCTGTATATAAGCTGCCGGTTCAGTTAAATTAAATAAGTTAGTGATAAAAAAAAAAAAATTAGCTCCCCTACTTTTTTTTTTTTTAAACTTTTTTTTAGAAACATAATTACTATTTTCTTAGTTTTTCTAGGATCAATGTGGATTTTAAAGTTTATTTTTTCTTTCCAGTATTGTATTTACTAAAATCATTAATTTTGTGTCTACTTAATAAAAAACCAAATCAAAACTAAAGTTCAAGAAATTAGGTATGAACAAACCCTGGTCGATATCATAATTAAAAAAAAAAAATTATAAAAAATTATTAGAAATAGTAGAAATAGAATACAATAAGTAATTTACATGAGTCGACAACTTAAGTATCATTATTATTAAATTCATTCACTAATTTGAACATTAAATTGAGCCAATTCACTAGTTCAAATTAAATGAATTAAGTGAATGGAAATTGACTTCAAAAGTTGAGTACATAGCAAAGGAACAAAAGGGAAGATGAAAAGATAGTCCCACATTGGATAGAGTGTTGTAAAGATGTGGGTTTATATATGGTAGCTTGTTCCATTACTTTGCTTATGTAAGAAGAGGAAAAACCTTGAGCACCACGGGTGCTGCTACGCACCGCACGCGCACGTGCGTGTGCGAGGGCAAATGGGCGTTTAGGACGCTTTAGAGGCGCACTTTCCCGCCACTCAAGAGTCGTTGAAGTCCAACGAAGCTTAGGAGCCTTTGATGTTTTGGTGCTATTGGATTCGGGTTGCCTCTATTGGGTTCAGATTTGAATGGATTCGACCTGCACCCGCCCCGCCAGTCAAGAGTCGTTGAAATCCAACGGTCGGCGATCCCGCCAGTCAAGAGTCGTTGAAATCCAACGGTCGGCGATCCAACAGTCACCGGTCGCCGTCAACAGTTGCCGTTAAACGGTCACAACTGTTGAACGGCCAACCGTTGTGACTGTTGAAGGCTATAAATAGGGTCTGGGTCCAGAGTTTCAGAATATACGAAATTTCTTTTCTTTTCTGTTTCCTTTCTTCTTCTGCAGACAGAAGTTCCTCAACTTCTGTCTACAGAAGAACCAGTTCTTCTGTTCAACAGTCCAGTCCTGCATTACATCAATCATCAACCAGAGAGAACCTTTATCAGATTCGCCAGAGCAGAGGGATTGCGGCTTCCTTCCCTCTGCAGACCGATCGTTGTATCCTGGGAGATCAACGTCCAAGAAATCCAGAAGCAAACAGTGGAGGGCGAATCAATTTTAAGGAGATAGTGTCCAACACTAGTCTCGATTTTCATCCGATCTTCATCCTGTCTTCTGTCTGCATCAGTCTCCTATTTTCTACAGTTCTGTTTTCTACACTTCTGTCAATAAGTAAGTTTCCTTTCGTTTTCTGTACTACGGTAGCAAACCAGTAGACACATATGTATCATAATTCTATTTCCAGAAGCAATATATAGTAATCTGTACGTCTAATCAATCTGTAATATGAATCAATCTGTTCTTCTTTAATTCTGTACTTCTGTGCAAACTATTAATCTGAAACGTCTATGCTCTTGCGTTAATCTAAAACGTATCTGTATGCAATAACAATCCAACAATCTTAAAATCGAATTTTGCTTGTTTTAGATTAACTTTTTAAGAATACAGTTTAAACATTTTTAGTTTAGAACCTACATTCTTAAAACCGACCTTTTGTTTTAGGATAATATTAGCATTGATAATTCTATATAATTCTGAAAAATTCTGATTAGAGGAATAAACTAATTAGAATACTGTCATTGCTTCTGGAAAAATTCTGATCTGCCTCTAAAAAAAACATTCTGGTTAAAAATAACACTGTTATACTTCAAATTTTTTCTAGAAAAAGATAATCATATAAATCACTAGATACTTAACTCTAATTGCTCCCTGGAAAACAATACTTAATTCTATTAGCCAAGAATTACATTCTGTTTAGAAATAATAGTGTTAAATCACTAGATTTGAATTTAATTTGCTTCTGCACACATAAATATATAAGTTTGTATTTCTTTAATTTAATTAGGAAGATTTAATTTAATTCTGGAACTTATATAAGTGTGTATTGTTTTTAAAGTTTGAATTTAATTTCTAGTTTCATTAGAAAGTAGAAATAGTTACATATACATAAATTTTTTGTAGATGGCCACTGTATCTGATATCACAAATCCTGTCATGGTTGCTCCAACTGTGCCCTCAAGCCAGTATGAGAAACCAGAGAAATTTAGTGGTACTGACTTTAAGAGATGACAACAGAAGATGCTGTTTTATCTCACTACACTGCATCTGGCCAAATACTTAAAGGAGACTGTGCCAACTCTTGTAGACAATGATCCACAGTCTACAAAAGCGGTTGATGCATGGAAACATGCTGACTTCTTGTGTAAGAACTATATCCTCAATGGTTTAGACAATAAACTTTATATTGTTTATAGTTCAATTGCTACTGCTAAGGAACTTTGGGAATCCTTAGATAAGAAATATAATACAGAAGATGCCGGCTCTAAGAAATATGTAGTCGGTAAGTTTCTGAATTATAAAATGGTTGATTCTAAAAATGTAATCAACCAAGTACAAGATCTTCAAGTGATCATTCATGAAATTCATGCTGAAGGTATGACTATTAGTGAATCTTTTCAAGTGGCTGCAATAATTGAAAAATTGCCACTATCTTGGAAAGAATTTAGATATTACCTAAAGCATAAACGAAAAGAAATGACACTTGAAAATCTAATTGTACGATTGAGGATTGAAGAAGATAACCGTTTTTCTGAAAAGAAAATTAGAAATCCATACAATGTTTCTAAACCTAACGTGATGGAAAATTCCAATAAGTCTAATGACAGGAATAGAAAGCACAATGGTGAAGACTCTAAGAGTGAAAACTCGAAAAGATTCAATGGCAAGTGCTACAACTACGACAAGCCTGGACATCGTGCAAAGGACTGCCGCATGCGCAAGGCACCAGATTCTTCGAAGAAGAAGAAGAAGCATTCTAATGCACATTTGGCCGAAGAAGAAAATCTTTGTGCAAATATAGATGTAAGTTGTACATCTGTCGTCTCAGAAATGAACCTAGTTGGTGGTAACTCTAAAGAATGGTGGGTGGACACTGGAGCCACTCGCCACATTTGCGCCAACAAGTGGATGTTCTCCACATATGATTCTGTGGAAGGAGAACTACTCTACATGGGTAACTCTGTAACCTCCAAGGTTGAAGGACGAGGCAACATTGTACTGAAGATGACTTCGGGGAAAGAACTTACTCTTACTGATGTACTTCATGTACCAGATGTCCGCAAGAATCTGGTCTCTGGTTCAGTCTTGAGTAAGAAAGGCTTTGGGCTTGTATTTGAATCTGATAAGTTTGTACTCACAAAGAATTGTGTATATGTAGGCAAGGAGTTTATGACCAATGGTCTGTTTAAAATAAATGTAATGACCATTGCCCCTAAGATTATCAATAAAATTGATTCTTATGCTTATATGACTGAGTCACCTTTTATTTGGCATGGTAGATTAGGACATGTTAATTATTATACTTTACAAAGTAATAAATTTAAATATGTAGCCTAATTTCAATATAAACTTTGAAAATAAATGTGAAACATGTGTTGAATCAAAAATGACTAAGCTTCAATTTCATTCTATAGAACGTAGTACTGAACCTTTAGAATTAATTCATACAGATGTATGTGATTTAAAATCTGTTCAAACTAGAGGTGGAAAGAAGTATTTTATTACGTTTATAGATGATTGTACTAGATATTGTTATGTATATCTACTTAGAACAAAAGATGAGGCAATTGAAATGTTTATACAATACAAAAATGAAGTTGAGAATCAACTTAGCAAAAATATAAAAATGCCATGGTATTATACATCAAACAACTGCTCCTTACACTCCACAGCAAAATGGAATTGCTGAGCGTAAGAACAGAACTTTAAAAGAAATGATGAATGCCATGTTAATAAGTTCTGGTTTACCCCAGAATATGTGGGGGGAAGCTTTGCTTTCTGCCAATTATGTTCTCAACAAAATACCCCAAAAGAAACTTGATAAAACACCTTATGAATTATGGACAGGTCGAGCACATAGTTATAAATTCTTAAGAGTGTGGGGGTGTCTAGCTAAGGTTACAATTCCTACTCCGAAAAGAACTAAAATTGGACCTAAAACTATTGATTGTATATTCATTGGATATGCGCATAATAGCAGTACTTATCGTTTTTTTGTTTTCAACTCTGATCATCCAGAGATACATAAGTACTCTATTATTGAATCTAGGAATGCAGTATTCTTTGAGAATGTGTTTCCTAGTAAAGAACATGAATCAAGTTCTCCGAAAAGGACTTGTGATGAAATTCTGAGAGATACAGAATCTGATTCTGTAAATAAAACTAATGAGGATGAATGTAGACGAAGCAAAAGGGCCAGAGTTACTAAAACATTTGGTCCGGATTTTCTAACATATCTATTAGAAAAGGAACCTCAAAGTTATAAAGAGCCTATGTCTACACCTGAAGCTCCTTTTTGGAAAGAAGCAGTAAATAGTGAAATTGAATCAATTATTCAAAATCACACCTGGGAACTTGTGGATCTTCCTCCGAGAACTAAACCATTAGGTTATAAATGGATCTTCAAGAGAAAGATAAAACCTGACGGGTCTATAGATAAATACAAAGCTAGACTTGTGTTAAAAGGCTATAGACAAAAGGAAGGTTTAGATTATTTTGATACATATTCACCTGTAACAAGAATAATATCCATAAGATTAATAATTGCTTTTGCAGCATTATATAATCTTGAGATTCATCAAATGGATGTAAAAACTGCGTTTTTAAATGGTGAATTAGATGAAGAAATTTATATGGAACAAGCTGAAGGGTTTATAATTCCAAGTAAAGAAAAGAAGGTGTGTAGACTTGTTAAGTCTCTTTATGGACTTAAACAAGCACCTAAATAATGGTATGAAAAATTTGACCAAGTTATGTTGTCAAATGGTTCTCGCTATAATGAATGTGATAAATGCGTATATGTAAAAGGCGATATGCATAACTATGTCATTGTATGTTTATATGTGGATGACATAATTATTACCGGAAGCACGGTTGCTCTAATTAAAAAGGTAAAAATTATGTTCACATGGAAATTTGATATGAAAGACTTAGGCATTGCAGATATTATTCTTGGTATTAAAATTTCCAAGACATCTGATGGATATAGCTTATCACAATCACATTATGTCAAGAAAATACTCGAAAAATTTGATAAGAAAAATACTGATATAGCTAAGACACCTGTAGATATGAGTCTACATCTTACAAAAAATATAGGTGCTAGTATATCATAGTTAGAATATTCTCATATCATTGGTAGTCTTATGTATTTAATGAACTGCACAAGACCTGATATAGCATATTCAGTAAGCAAACTGAGTAGATTTACAAGTAATCTAGGGGAGAACCACTGGAAAGCGATAGTTAGAGTACTCAAATATCTGAGATACACTACTAACTGTGGGCTGCACTATACAAGATATCCAGCAGTGAATGAAAGATACACTGATGCTAACTGGATAACGGATTCTAAAGACATCAAATCCACAAGTGGATATGTATTTACTATTGGAGGTGCAGCCATCTCTTGGAAATCTTCTAAACAAACATGTATAGCCAGATCCACTATGGAATCTGAGTTTATAGTTTTAGATAAAGCTAGAGAAGAAGCAGAATGGCTTCGAAACTTTTTAGAAGATATTCCAATGTGGCCTAAACCTGTGTCAGCAATCTGCATCTATTGCGATAATCAATCAGCAATTGGAAGGGCACAGAATGTATTGTATAATGGAAAGTCACGACATATACGTCGTACACATGACACTGTAAGACAACTGCTTACAAACGGAATAATATCTCTTGATTATATAAAATCAAAAGATAATATTGCAGATCCATTAACAAAAACTAGAGATCAAGTATATAAGTTATCGAGGGGAATGGAATTACAGCCTACTAAAGAGTAACTTCATAATGGCAACCCAACCTAGCTGACTGGAGATCCCAAGATTTAAGTTCAAAGGGACAACCGAATTGTGGGGGAACTCGAAAGAATCACTGAGGAAAATATTTCCTATCTCATTTCTATGGTAAAATAGTGATTAAACTGCAATGTGTAAGGATAAACTAAGTTTTTAATGATCCTTATATCTTAGAAATCTAAGTGGAGTATGGCAGGATACTCTTGATAAGAGATCACCTATGGGAGTGAGAAGGGGCCGCTTCTATGAGAATGATAAAGGCTAAGTTCTCTAAGAGCACTCACAGAATTACCATGTTGTCCAAGGCCAAAATGGACACAACATAGAATCTGATAAAGTTGAAAGAAGTCGTGTGAATATTATTGTCTTAGTTTACATAAAAAACTGAACAGTTCAAAAACATCGTGTTCACTGGTTAGCAAGTAAACTCGATAATATTTCACTAGAGAAGGTTCAAAACCAAAAGCCATCTCTCCCGATGCGGTAACTTTCTATTACACTCTCTGGTTATTTGCATTAGAGTCTAAGCCATTTCATTCATGTGGGGGATTGTTGAATTCATTCACTAATTTGAATATTAAATTGAGCCAATTCACTAGTTCAAAATAAATGAATTAAGTGAATGGAAATTGGTTTCAAAAGTTGAGTACATAGCAAAGAAACAAAAGGGAAGATGAAAAGATAGTCCCACATTAGATAGAGTGTTGTAAGGATGTGGGTTTATATATGGTAGCTTGTTCCATTACTTTGCTTATGTAAAAAGAGGAAAAACCTTGAGCACTACAGGTGGCGCACGCGCACGCGCGTGTGCGAGGGCGAATGGGCGTTTAGGGCGCATTGGGCGCTTTAGAGGCGCACTTTGCACTTCGCTTGGATTCGGGTTGCCTCTATTGGGTTCAGATTTGAATGGATTCGACCTGCACCTGCCCCACCAGTCAAGAGTCGTTGAAATCCAACGGTCGGCGATCCAACAGTCACCGGTCGTCGTCAACAGTTGCTGTTAAACGGTAACAACTGTTGAACGGCCAACCGTTGTGACTGTTGAAGGCTATAAATAGGGTCTGGGTCCAGAGTTTCAGAATATACGAAATTTCTTTTCTTTTCTGTTTCCTTTTTTCTTCTGCAGACAGAAGTTTCTCAACTTCTGTCTACAGAAGAATCAGTTCTTCTGTTCAACAGTCTAGTCCTGCATTACATCAATCATCAACCAGAGAGAACCTTTATCAGATTCGCCAGAGCAGAGGGATTGCGGCTTCCTTCCCTCTGCAGACCGATCGTTGTATCCTGAGAGATCGACGTCCAAGAAATCCAGAAGCAAACAGTAGAGGGCGAATCGATTTTACGGAGAAATGTCCAACACTAGCCTCGATCTTCATCCGATTTTCATCATGTCTTCTGTCTGCATCAGTCTCCTATTTTCTACAGTTCTGTTTTCTACACTTCTGTCAACAAGTAAGTTTCCTTTCGTTTTCTGTACTACGGTAGCAAACCAGTAGACACATTTGTATCAGAATTCTATTTCCAGAAGCAATATATAGTAATCTGTACGTCTAATCAATCTATAATATGAATCAATCTGTTCTTTTTTAATTCTGTACTTTTGTGCAAACTATTAATCTGAAACGTCTATACTCTTGCGTTAATCTAAAACGTATCTGTATGCAATAACAATCCAACAATTATTACTTAATAAGACTATATTTATGCCTGAAAATTAGAGAATGCATGCTACCTGCATATTCTCATGATCCTAAAATTGGGAGGAGATTGTGACACGTAAATAAACAAATTCAGAAAGATTTAGATGTGAATATGGAAAAATAACACAAAATCGAAAAGATTTTATGTCCGAAGATGAAGGACGCGGTAGATAAGATATCGAAAAAATTTCGAAAGAAAGGTACCGATCAATTTAATGTTTGAAGATAACAGGACATGCGAGGTGGACAGAGCTAGGCCTGGTCCCTGCCACTGTAGATAAGCTTGATTTCATTGAGGAGACCTGTAGAAGAGGTGCCCATATCCTCCATTTCCCTCATATATACTTTCAGGGCCTTGCTCAACTTCAGCCTCTCGTTTGCATGTTTAGGGGCCCACAGGCCCATTTCCTTATCAGTTGGCCCAGTCAGTGGTTTTCTTCGTTCACCCATCCATCTAATCTCGGTGACCAATTAACTCTGCAACTCTCAACAGCCAGCTGCTTTCTTCTACCACAAATGATGATCTCCATTCATTTTTACCTAGAGATTTTTTAGATCATTCAGAACAAATTTGACATCATTAGCGATATCCAAGAAAGATAACCGTCGTAAGCCAATAAGTTACTGTATCCTTCAGGTAGATCCAATCTTAAGGCCCAGCCCAAAATCAAGGCCAGGCCCACAATAGTTTCAACCGTTCCCCTCGCAGCAAGTGTGATGATGTCCCAGTCTGAAACAACGAAGCAAATGAGACAATCAGCGGAACAGTCATCAGTGTATGCCAAATGCGACCAGCTAAGCTATCGATAAGCAAGTGCAAGATCAATATGAAGTATACACGTCAGTGGCATTGGATCGGGCGTACCAAGACTAGACAGCATGACCTGGCCTTCGTCTGGCTGGAATTTGGTCGAACAGATTTTCTCAGCTAGTAGACTGATACGTCCAGTTCGTGCACATGCACATATAATGTGGACAGAGAGATGAGACTGAACATTGACACAGTAAGAATCATGTGCTACTCAATCAGTCACCCTTCACAAATGTATTGTTGCAAATGCTGCCATATTGCTATATCTGATGTGCTTCGATCATCAAGCCATCCTCGGAGATGAGGGCACATGCCAACTTGCCAACCTGTGCATTCAAATCCTTTATGGCTTTTTTACTCTGTAGAGTGGTGATTGATGCAAACTTCACATATATAATGTGATACGAACCTTTTAGAAGGTTGTGGAAAGTGCAGAGAATCACACGACGTTAGAATGAAAAGCAGCGTGTCAAGAGATTTTGCTCGTATTAGCATGACAGTTTGAGCTCATGCAACATTTGGTGCTGCATTGAGCTCTTTAACTGCCTACGAGGCTTAGCCTGAACTCAATGGGGACTAGAATCGACTAACAGGCTGCATTCTGGATGAAACGGTTAGATATACGAGAGCAGAGATCATAGGAGAAAATACTGAAAGTAAGGATAAGGTAGAAACCAATCACCTTCCGTTGCTAGACGAAATAGTAGATATTTCTTGAAGGATAGCAACATTTGAAGACAAGCCTGCAATATTTGGAGAGAAACAATCAAACATTAAACCTGAAGTTCGACAGAGTTATCCAATATAATCTCAGCTTGTATTCGAAGTATATATATATATATATATAGGAAGGAGAACCGATAAGTTTCCCAGTGGTAGATCACTAAAACCAAGAATTAGCATGTCAATTTTTACGAATGTCAGATACTTGTATTCTTTGGCCAAGACAAAATTGTACTAATCTGCTATTCAAGTTAACAAAGTCGATGGTATGAACTGGTGAAGATATGAGAGAGTTTTAACAGCTGACTGCAGTTCAGATTCTATGACCAACATATCCAAGAGGTTAGGTTTGATATTTAAAGAGCGCAAAGATAAGACATCATGTGCTACAAGTACAACATTTACATACCGGAGGTTCTGTAATTTTTGCATCGTCATAAAAAGGCCATCAGCTAAATGGTGCATTTTTAGCATACATAAACACAAGTCAGAAAGGAGAATGGGTTTCTTTTGATTAAGAACATAATGAATTTGAACGAGTGAGTGAAGAATAGCATCATTACATCCTTCCCGTAAAAATATATCCATATAGCCATCAGACCATGGAAAAAAGGATGACACAACAGAATATTCGAATACATAGATCCAAGTGTAACTGACAAAGATCTATGATGCCAGGCCACATCGGAGATATGATGGGAAATCTGAGAATTAGGACTTTTTGATTTATATGGCAATCAATACAATTTCAAAAAAGAATCTAAGAGTGATGTTCCTGAAACAAAGCACTGTATCAGGCAGTTAAGCTCATACCAATCTTGAAATCAAATGCGAAGCAAATCAACCAGTACATGCAGAGATGTTATAAACACCATGCTAGTACATTATTGCAAAATATGGATGGAAACGATACCAAAGATATGGATGCTAAAGGCTTATGAAGACATATTGCTCAATAGGCACGAGTGAAGAAGGATCATCCATGTGATCGGTCCGACGTGATTCTCTTTTGGTTCATGCAGCCTACCCCAAATACTTGGGATAAAAGGCTTAGTTGTTGTTGTCGTTGTAGAAAAAAATACAAGAGTCGTAGTGTACGAGAACCACCACCAACTTGTTTCTACCACACTAAATCTTTATCCTGGGAACAACTCTATCATCAAAAGATTGGGGTCACACTGACTATGACCTCCAATATATGCTTTATCGTACCCCTTTACGAATCTAGAATTGCTCTCTAGATGCCTGTCTACCAAAGTAGACTTTATAAGGTCAAGGGTCAGGTCAGGTGACAGCTCGCAAGCCAATTCAATTTTTTCATTCAGTGCAAGCTAATTGCTCATCTTTCTTCAAGTAACAAGCAAGTACTTTTAAATAGCATGTCATCTTATGCACTTCAAAATTTTATTACAAACGATGTAAAGTGATTTCAGGCATATAAATTATACTAGACAAAAAATTAATTTTCATATGTGAGGAAAAATTAATTTGCAGTACACTAACACTTGCTTAACATTAGATGAATCACAGCGATTTCAACATGCATAATTCATTATAATATACTATGCAATTGGAATTTTTTTACTTTCATAATTTTTATTTACTTACCTTCATCAAGATAATGATGATGCTAAAAGATTTCAGAAGCTATTTTCAGGTCACAGAGCGACTATAAGCCCGTTTCTTGCCCCCCAAACCTACCGAACTTTCCTCACCATTTCAACTCTTTAATAGTACCTGAATTCTTTTATCTTTAGGACAAGGTATCATGATATCAATATGAATGATATTTATTAATCATTTTACCCCTCTTAAGCCTTTCTTATCTTATGTACATGACATTATAGCTGATTTATTGTAGTAAACAATACATATATTTTTCAAGAAATTGCTTATGGTCCTTCAGCTCCAAGTGCTAATCAGTCATTATACCATTAACTGAGCATGAACCAAGAACTAAATTCATGTTTCCATGCATGTAAGATCAATATGAATTAAGTGGAAGTATAGGTTGATACAACTGTTACGTTTATAATATACAGCTAATTTAATTGTTTTTCTCCATGTAACATATCCTTTTGCATCGCATTCCATGTTTCTCCTAAAGAAATTTCAGAATTGCATAAATATGATCAGTGATTTGATTTATAAATAAAAGTTCGTGGAATGCAAACAAAACAGTGCATAAAGAAATTTCTGCTAAAAATGCAAAAGCAAATTGCAGGTCAAACCCAGGATTTATTCGAATCTTGAATAAGAATTGCAACCAAACTATAATGTTCATCTGGATTATTCATGATGCCACTTTCATCTTCATAAGAATGCATATTAATTGTTACTATTTGCACATATGTGCCAGGTTTGCGTTTTGCCTCTAGAAAATCAAATTGGAGTTTCAACATTTATAATAACTATTGTGTAATTACTGCATTTATATATTTAAATTTGTTAGTCTGCTTCACTTGCAATTTGCTTTTATAATGCGGGTCATATTTATGCAATTAACAACATATGTTTATGCAATTCCTGATACATTTTGTGTTTTAAAATTTTCTTGTAGAAACTTTATGAAAGGAGAAATGTTGAGTGAGACCCAAAAGGCTATGGGACATAGGGAAACAGAAACAAATAAGCCGTATGCTACAATAGGTCAGTTGTATCTAACCTATTCTTCCTCTCGAAAATATATGTCGACTTTACATGCATGGAGGCACGAAAATACTTTGTTTTACTTGGGCATATACCTTAATGGCTACATACTTTCTAAAATAAATTTTATTATTTCCAAGCAAAACATCAACTACGATGGTGTGGTATAAGATTGAAAAGGCTTGAAAATGACGAAAAGGTTCACAAATATTATTCATAGCGTGAAAATGATAATTTGATTGAAGTAAAAAGAATTCAGGTATGGATAAGAAGTTGAAATGGCAAGGCAAATTTAAAAGGTTTGCAATGCAAACAACCGAGGCAGCTATTCTGTCAACCAAAAATATTTTCCCAAAACTTTTGGCATCATCATTGTATAGAGCAAGAATTGTAATTGCATGGTATCCTATAAGTCATTATGCATAATAGAAAAGGTATGGTTTATCTACTGTTAAGCTCAGGTTAATGTTATTGCAAACAAAAATTAACTTGTCATCAAAATATACAATAATATCTGATGAACTTGTTAATTGTTCATATGTGAGTATAGTCTCACATCGGATAGAACAAAAAAAGTATATGTGTTTAATGTGGGTAGTTGCCAAAGTTAAGTTGATATACTCATAATGAAGGGGGGAGATTGTTAGTTGTTCATATGTGAATATAGTCCCGCAACGGATAGAAAAAAGAAAGTATATGTGTTTAAATACAAAATTGAGGTCTCTACCCAACAGCTTAAGTTTTTGGGTCTGGTTCTCGCCTTTGTGTTAGGCCCATCATGCTCCCTGGTGCTCCCACTTGGACCCGACCTTTCTCCCCAACAGAACTATCAGCAGTTAATCAACAGAAAAGTACGTCAGATTCTAATAAAATCAAATATCTGTTCAAAGAAAATCACATTCGGACTGGACTGTAATGCATCTAACCAGATACTGCTCAGTCACGAAGTATCATACTTGTTCTTATCCATTCTTTAAAAGTTAACTCAAGTAAGCTTCACTAGTGCTAAACAGGATAACAAATAAGAAATAAGGTACAAGCCAATAATTTCAAGAGTTTACTCTCCTTTGCTAGAAGAACTAAACTTATAAAGAGTGTGTTGCGGAATTCAATAAACTATTAGCGTCTAATTTTCCTTGGAACGGAGACATGCACGTCTGCAGGTGGAGCCATCTTTGCAAAACCAAAAGACATGGAGGTATTGGGCTAGAAGAATTTCAGAATTGAATTTTGCAGCTGGAATAAAGCTATGTTGAAGAGTATGGCATGCTAGATGAGATAGAATTAGTCGAAAAATTCTTCCAATTGGGAAATCAATCCAACAACTACTCAAACTGGCACTTGGAAATTTAAATTAGGGAGTAGTGACAGAGCATTGCTACAAATGAGAAGGAAAATAGGGAATGGGCCTGAAACTTTGCACGGCTTTCCCTTAGCAGATTAGTTGATATGCTGGATCATTCCGCACCAGTTACCCTCCAAGCTCATCACTAGAAAGTAAGTCATCTCGTAAATAATGGTGAACGGTAGTTGAGAATTCTAGCATTAGCGTAGTTTTGGCATTAGATATCTACTACTTATTCACAGATACTACTGACACATGGAGCTGGATGGGAAATGTTTAGGATCAATGCAGGTTTTGCACCGGCATGGGATATCTCAAGAAGTAAGTTTGAGGAGTTTGAGCATTTCAATACTGCCTGGCACTTGAAACACTGCCCAAAAGATGTTCTTCTGTCTACGGAGAGCTATTTTACTTTTTCAATCGATTACTCATTAGAGATCGACTATCAGCATTTGGTAATAACTCAAGCTGCTTTTTATGTTCTGCAGCATAGGTATTGCGTCCAGTTCCCGATTATTCTCTCAATGTCCTTATCCAAACTATATATGGCACCCATCTAGCAGTGTTCTAAATATCGGATACCGGTCAGCCAAATACATACCGAATACCGGATACCGGGCGCGATATCGCAATATGACCCTAAATACTGTAGTGTCATATCGGTGTCATACCGGTTAAAAAATAATCATATAATTGGCTAAATAGAGCATATTAAAACACATAAAACAAGTTTATAGTACTTATCTTGGCTTATTTGCATTCAAATTACGAATTTACAGATACCGTTTAGAACGTCCGTATATGCACAAAGCGACAGATAATCATAAAATTACGAAAAATAAGTTTCAAGAAAATTATCAAACAAATTATCAAACAAATTAACTTCTAATTAGACTGTCACTGTTCAAAATTACCCCATAATATCACTGTCACTGTTCAAAATTGGAGTTTAGAGTGTCATTGTTCAAAATTACCCCATAATATCACTTTCACTGTTCAAAATTGGAGTTTAGACTGTCACTGTTCAAAATTACCCCATAATATTACTGTCATTGTTCAAAATTGGAGTTCGGCCACTGATTCAACGAATCAGTGGGCCAAACACTGATTCAGTGATTCAGTGTTCGACTCATTGATTCAGTGAACTGAATCAGTGTTCGACTTACTGATTCATTGAATTAGTAGGCCGAACTCCACATTTCGCCTCAAATTGCACAAAAAAATTAAAGATTTTAACATAAATCGCAATTAAATTAAGCTAAATAGCACAATTATAAGAGAAATTGAAGAAATTTGTAACTCTAAATCAAATTAACATGAAATAAGTCAAACTTGACTTATCCACTGCCCCACTGGATTGTCGGCCGGCGAAGTTGAGATGGCAGCATCGGAATCGACCGGCGAGCACCTCTCGGAGAATCAGAGCCTGGGAGAAGAGCAATCGGAGAGTGGAAGAAGAAAGAGAGAGAAATAGTCAATTTAGGGTTAGCATTGGGCTCGATCGACCGACGTTCGCAAGGAGAGAACAAGAGAGAGAGAGAGAGAGCCGGAGAGTGGGAGAAGAGAAATGGGAGAGTGATTTATGGCTGGATTGGGCAATTAGGGTTAGGGTTTGTTGCGGGGGAGAAATTTCGATCGCTCGGGTCGCTGGGGAGAGAAAGAGAGAGAGAGAGAGTAAACGATCGATTTTAACCCTTTTTCTCCCCTTCTGACCCTTTTTATTTCTTAACGGGTCGATTTTTAACTGGTGAATGGGTTAACCCACAACCAAAACCCCATTAACCGATATCAACTAATACCGGCAAGTATTTCTTATCTCGTTACCGGCCGATATATCGCCATGTGGCCGATATATCGGCCCATACCGATCCAAAATGAGAAATGATAAAAATTTCTCCTTATCGTCTCGTTTCTTCCTTTTTCCCGATATACCGGTATATCGGCTGCTATTTAAAATAGTGCTATCTAGAGTCAAGTTGGATATTGAAAGGTTGACTTAGGAAACAATATAACTGAAATATAGTTTTTCTCCACAAAACTAACATTTTTTTTGGCAGGGCTAGCCTTGGCTGCAAATGTGTGGCATATATGGAAGGAGAGAAACAGGAGGATATAAGAAGGCCATGAACAACATAAATTCTGGTTTTTAGAAGAATATTAGAAGACATTCAGGTACTACTAACGACTTACCACTGAACAATGTTGCTAATAGAGCTCTATTGCCGCAGTGGTTTCGGTCAACCAAAACGGGTCCAAAACCGGTCCAAACCCGTTATGATATAATATAAATATGAGGGTTGTGTGGCTAGGGTTTGGATCAGGCCGAAAAGAAAAGGAGAAAAAGTGGCGGCTCTCAAACAAAAAAAAAAAAAAAACAAGAGTAGTTTTCTTGTGCAGCAGGAGCAAAGAATAAATTATTTGTGATTGTAGCAAATAATTGAGGCTGTAGCAAATAATTGAGGCGGCTGGGTTTTTTTTTTCTGCTTTCGGCTGAAGCAAGGCAGGAAAAGAGGCAGTTGCAGCAGAGGTTTTGCTGCCGCTGCTGTTGAAGGTGTTGAAGGTTGCCGCTTCTGTTGCTTTGGTTATTGTTGCAGCCGAAGGAAACAAAGCATAGAAAAATCACTGTAACAAGGAGGTTGAGGTTTGATTTTAATTCTTGTGTGATTTCATTGCAAATTCTCTTGCGTTGAGAACTAGGGTGCTTAATCTCTTTTGATATAGTGGAAGCTTTCGATCGTATTCTCGTGGACGTAGGCACATTACTGAACCACGTTAAATCTGCATGTTCTGTCTCTGCTATTTTTCTCTTCAGTTAACTATTTGATTCCGCTGGTTGTTGCATTAGTATTATTCTGTTATTTTTGCTAACAAACAGTTGGAGTTATAGATGAGAATAAGCATGTCTAAGAGCCAGCCCTTGGCCCAGCCAATTCATTTTTTTTAATAGCGCGGGTGGTTGGCCCATCTCTAGTTGGTGCTGACCCCACAAAGGATATTATCCTAAGAAATTGGAGTAGAATATAGATCTACTGAATTCTCTGGTAGAAAAATCGAAGTTATACTAGGGATGACCGTCGTTACCTATATCAATGTGCTCTTTTGTAACATCTGAAAAAGAAAAATGTGCTCTTCTGCATCATGGTTCTCTCCACCATTTATAAACTTGGTTGTGACTGTCTTATAACAAATTTATCTAGGTAACAACTCATGTATTGTACTGTGTTATGGTTAAATCAGGAAAAAAAAATCTAGATTTAGAAAAGTAAAAGTGACTATGCATAAGAAATTGAATTGGAAACTATCAAAGACTTAGTATATCTACAAAATTCAAATCTTATTCTGGCATTCTATTCGCAATGCCATAATACTATGAGCTACACTGAAACTGTGCATACTAATTCCAGTAAGTCTTTACCAACAATATTGCACGCACATTGTTGCAGGCTAACATGCATCCAAATATCAATAGGATGTATAGGCAAGCGAATTAATCATATAAAGTACAAAATGCAAAATACTACATAATGTAGAAAGATATGAAGCGAAAAGGAAACCATAAAATATTTTTTTCTTAAAGAAGAAAGTCCCAAGCTCTTGCGAGTTCAGTGAGGCATTTCATCGAGCACCTTGATGGCGAATTCGACTGCAACGAAGTTAGCAACAATTATTGGTAAAGGGCTCGTGCTACGCGTCTCTCAAACGATTTCGTGCGCTGTTTGTTCTATTTGAGGCGAGCCAAGCAAGAGAACAGCAAGAATTGGTTCTCATGGCATGACATTTTGATTGAAAAAGAAAAAAAAATTGACAGCCACAAAGGATCCAATTCCTTGGAATGGCGCTGTATCACAGAGAACAGACCTATCACTTGGGGGATTCTAAATGCGCACCACATTTGAATTAGTGAGCACCATTTTCTACTATGTTGTAAGTCACTTTTCTATAGGAGATGGTGCCACTAAGTAAAATGTGGCGCGCATTTAGAATTTCCCATAAATCTGCAAGCACGGGTGTCTAAAACGCGGCCCAATCTGCGGCTAAGTTGAGGGGCTTAGGGCCCCAATAACATGTATCGCGACTATGGGCTTCTAATGACCAAAAATATGCTGGAGCCCAAACTCGCAGACCAAACTAAGAAATTGCCCAGTGAAAAAAATGTTTGTGTGAGAGAGAGAGAAGAAGAATAATAATAATATAAAATGAAAAAATAAATTGGCCGGTGCCTCGAACCTTAAAAGTAAAGTATGAACCTACTAAAAATATGTGATCCGCTAATCAAAATCAAACTAGTTCAAGAAATTTGATAAGTTTTGGTCTTCTTTTTTTTTTTTTTCTTTTCTTTTAGTTAGTTTCACTTTTTAAATCAATTTCAGATATGAGTTTTACTTACTTTGAATATTTTAATCCTACCTCTCTCTCGTTCAATGAACTCACGATAGTAGGAATATTAGTGTTTCTATACATGAAAACATCCCCCTTCCTTCAAACGTAGAATGAGAGCATTCTTTAGTATAGTATTTTGAAGACTTAGCGGCAAGCAAATACCCTCTGTGTTTTATTTCTTAGGATAGTTAGCCTTGAGCCTCCTCGTTGGGAAATTCTATTTACACACGGAAATTTACTCTTCACGCACGGTTTTAAAACTTGTAAATAATTACAAGTTTACCATTTATTTTTTTGACTAAGTTACCCTTTTAAATCATAAATTAAGATTTTTTAAAATTTAAAACTACAACTCATCATCTTCCTCCTCTGTTTTTTCTCTAGAACCTTTAAAAAAAAATTTTAGTGAAATTTATTTTTTTTTTTTAAAAAACATCTCCCACAAACCCATTTATTTGATTTCTTAACTTCTTAAAACTTTTAAATTCAGGTTCCTAAAAAGATCTGGAGAAATTTTAAATTCTTCAAATTCACTGTAACAAGTAAAATTAGGGTTTAAAGTTTTAGTTTGAGTTTTTTTTATTCAAATGGAAAATTCCAACATGTAATTGGTGTCGGAGGACAAATCTAAGATACAATTTAAATTTATTCTTAGTTTTTTTATATGTATTTGTTTGCAATTTATTATTACTTATGATTCTTTTGTGAGGGAGACGTCGTCTGTTGGTCGGAGTTTAATACCCGACCAATATATTTTTAGCTTGGAAATTAATATCCGACTCGAAAAATTTGAGATCGGACGACATAAGGAGATAGAGAGAAGGAGGAGGGTTAAACTTGGAAAAAAATTGGGTGTATAGAGTAAATTGGTAACATTTCAAAATGGAAGTTTGGTGTAAAGAGCACTTAGAACGTCAAAAATAAATTGCAGTGCATAAATAGAATTTCCCCTCCTGGCCCACACTTGCTCAGCACGTATAGGCCTCAATTGATTTATGGGGACTGACATCAAAAGTGGGCTAGGTCAACCAACTTCCCAAGTCAATGATGTTACTTGCTTAATGTGGCTCCTGCTTGAAATTGTGCTACTTGGCCCCATCCACTCGCCGAAAGTCGAGAAGAGTTGTCCATTCGCGGCCCCTTAATTCGTCAACACTCGCACACATCTCATTCTAAACATATTTCATCGCCTTCCCACCTCCAACATCAACATCGTGCCCCCATTCAAGTGAGAGGGAGAGGATGTGGTCAACTGCATTGCAACGATTGGCTATTGTCTCTCTCTCTCTCTCTCTCCCCTTGCGTACTCTTGGATTATATTTCACGGAGAGATAATATCCCACGGTAATGACTTAAAAGAAAATAATAACACACCTTGAGCAGCATCCGACATGGCTAATAATTAAGCTCAAGATGTGTATCCAATTTATTTATTTTTAAATTAAAAAAAAAAAAAAAAAAAACATTGCAATGATCGACTCCCAGAGAATTTTTTTAGCAACCAAATTGGCATATTTTTCTTTTTAAGTCCCTCCACCAGTTGGGGAGAATGGGTCTAACGGGGAGCATGATGGGTTTAAACACAAAAGCTTATAACCAGTTTGACCCAAAAGTATGTGGTTAACTTGACTAATTATTGGAGAGAACATCGGATCCAATGGGAAGCATGATGGGTCTAAACACAAAACTGAGAATCAGTTTGATCCAAAAACTTAAGGCATTAGGTCAAGACTCCAACTTTGTATTTAAACATATAGACTTTCTTTATCCTATCCGATGTGAAACTATACTCATATATGAACTAACTTAACACCACGTACATAAGAATATAGAATGGTGGTTAACAAAGTAGTCATAAAAGGCTTTAGCGATAGCTAGCCACATACGATAGCCTACTTTTATTTGAAAATCGTAAATAGAATTAACTTTTCATAATGTCGTTGAATATAAAATCTTGAATGGCATTAAGATTTTAAATTTAAATTTATTGTTAAATGTTGAGATTTAATAAGATCTATCTAATAATAAATAGAACAATTGTGTTCATTGCGTTCAGGTTGGTGACCAGCGGTATTATTCTGACATGGGACATTCTTTATAGAAGATGCTAGCAGGGGCCGAGTTTTTATTGTTTTTGCACGAGGGAGCAATAGAAAAAGGACAATATTTTCATTAGCTGCACTTTCGGTAGGGCCATATATAATTTCTACTCAACATGTGGCTGGGGACTTTACGGAGCCAGGGGTGGCTTCCGTCAGTAATATATGAGAATTGAATGGAGGGAACGCATCGTTCCTTCCTCAGTGTAGTGCTATAGAATGTTTGGTTGGAAAAAAACAAAAGAAATTTTAGAAATCATACTTGAGAATGATGTTATTTTCTAAATTGATGATATAGATCAGAAGGAGATTTAAGGATTTTCGACTCCACGGACAACTCAAAGTAAACCATAAACGATGATTGGATTTCCAGCCATTTTGTCGATCCAAATGCTTTCAATGCAGAGAGCAAGGGGAGGTCGGTTTCAAGGTATATTTGACTTTGGAGATATTTGACTCCACTAGGGTACGACTGATGATTCTATAGAGTATGGTCGCTTAGTGACAACCAGAGACACCCGGTGCATTTACTTCTTTTTTTATTTTGCTTTTGTTTTAGCTCTATATGATTTGTCCACTCCAAATTAAAAGATTTTATTATGCATTATCCACATGTAAGTAATATTTTGTTAAAATTTAAATTGTATTCATTAAATTTATATTCAACATGAGGAATAAAAGTTCCATCCATTTCCATAGTAATGGGGATATTATTAAGCACTTGTCGACACAAAACAAGCAAATAAGGTCACCCTCATGAGTAGTTACCTTTAGAACTAGTGAAAGTGAGAATCAAAAGGGAAGAAAGACAATAAGAAACAACTTTCAAAAATACCAACCTCCTGTATCTGACAAAAGCTAAGGACTCTCTCTCTCTCTCTCTCTCTCTCTCTCTCTCTCTCTCTCTCTCTCTCTCTGTGGTTGTGGTTGTGGTTGTGGCTGTGGTTGTGTTTGGTGAGCTTGTGGTTGGCTTATGTTGCTCGTGGTTGGGGCATTGCGCTCTCCTCTCCAATATTTTGTGATAGTTGGGTTGCCACTTGGAACCTTTTTGTTTTGGCATTGTCCTTTGCCCAAGTATTCTTATGGCAACACAAAATTGAGAAGTATCATATCATTTGGTATTTTAGCTTGTTGACGATGGAAGAGGAGCATTGTGCAAGCAAGCACCAAATATATTCTTTCCATTCTTATTTGGACATTTGATCTTCATGGGGTTTGGTTAAATGTAATGGAATTTCTAAAGGAGCACCCTACTGGTCTTTGTGAGCACACTTCACTAAAATCCTTATATTATGAATTTGCTATTGAAAATTTCGGACCATATTGCTCTTGTTTTCAACCTTCATCTCAACGTCCCCCGAAAAAAACATTCATATCCGGAGTTTGATTTCGGACAGTATTATTTCTGGACGGTATTATTTTCCATTCGAGATTAAATTTTGGACGTTATTATTTCATGTCAGGATGTAGAGGGAGAAGTTACGAGAAAAAGGAAAAGGTCACACGGTTGTGATCTGCATAGGAACGGGCTAGATCGAGGGAAGCGGAAGCTAGGGAGTGGATGTGACAAATTTTTGGTGTCGTAGGTTATGGGAAGGGACGAGGAAGAGGATCATGAGTCATGGAAAAAAAGAAGAAAGGGGTTTTAGGAATTTTTGACGTGCTCGCTAGGAAAAACCCTATTTTCAGAAAAGACGGCATGCTTATTAAATAAGGTGTGCTCACTAGGACAAGTGGTGTGCTCCTTTAGAAATTCCCAAGCCTAAACCGTTTCCAAACTCTGCAACTAGAATCCTCATATAAAAAAAAAGATGCATATCACTGACCATCTTGGATTCTTCTTGAATCGGGAAAAATCCCATCATTGTTAGTTTTATCCTAATTTTGTGATTCCTTAATCTGTGATAAAATTTATATTGTAGCTCGATTAGTTGTCAATAGTAAATTGGTATTGGAACCCAATTCATGTCCTCGAGAGTATGAGGTGTTATTGTTTGGACTAACCATTTTTACTATAGATTTCTATTGTGGGTATTTATGACTCTATGTTACAATCAGCATTTTAAAAAGTTTTACTAAAAAAATCAATGGTTAGTATATGCTTAGGATGTTCAAGATCAAGCCATGAAACTTTTGGCATAAATCCTAGGCAACAAACTAACAAAGAAATGTTAGTTTTCAAGCATACACTGGAAATCTCATTCTCTGAGGAGGAAGTAAAAAAAGCCATATGAAGGCTAGGGGTGGATAAAGCCTCGGGGCTAGATGGCTTTCCAATATTATTTTTCAAACAATTCTGGATGGAAACGAAAGAAGACATTATGAGGAGGAAGTCCCAGGACCGGATGGCTTCCCAATATTATTTTCAAGACACAACCTCATTAGTGAGAGGCTAAGTCTCAAGAGGGAGGCTTGGGAGAAGATTGAGGAGCTACATAAACTGGAAATCCCATTCTCTGGGAAGAAAGTAAGGAAAGTCATATGGAGCCCCGGGACGGATAAAGCCCCGAGTTCGGATGGCTTCCCAAAGTTATTTTTCAAATAATTATGGACGGAAACGAAAGAAGACATTACGAGGGCCATGTGGGAGCTATGGAAAGGAGAGGTTAGACTGGATAGATTAAATTACGCATTTATCATATTAATCCCAAAACGGAAATCCCCTAAGAGACTGGAGGAGTACAAACCAATTGTGTTATTGAATAGTACGCTAAAAATTGTGTCCAAAGTCTTGGCCAATAGACTAGCCAGTATTCTCAAACAAATGATTGGGGACTACCAGACGGGATTTATTCCATGAAGGAATATAATGGACGGTGTTGTTATTGCCCAGAAAGTCATACATCATAACAGAATTGACAATAGATATAGGAAATATATGCTGAAATTGGACTTTGAAAAAACCTATGACATGGTAAGCTGGAGGTGTATTGGAGAAGTACTCGAGGGTAGGGGATTTGGAAATAAGTAGATTAATTAGATCAGAATATGGTTAACATCGGCCAAAGTACAGGCTCTCGTGAATGGAGAATCAGGGAAAGAGATAGTATACAAGAGGGGTTTGCGGCAGGGCAATTCACTATCCCCATTACTATTTGTCTTAGTGGCAGATGAGCTTGATAGGATTATAAGTAAAGCAAAGAAGGCGAGATTGATAACAAGTCTATAGGGTTCACTAAGGTCGGTATTCACCAATTTACAATATGCAGACGACACTCTCATTTTCGGGAAGGAAGACCCTAGGAAAGTGATTATTATAAAGTGCATACTATTGTGGTATGAGGCATGATCAGGCCTTAAGATTAATTTTCATAAAAACTCATTGATATTTTTGGGAGAATTAAGTATATCAAAGAATTTCATTCTAGATATAATGGGATGTGGGTATCCCAATTAAGGCGGAAAGGCTAAATCGTTGAGACTGAAATCCATTAATAGATACATTTGAAAGGAGACTCGAAGGATGGAGAGGGAGACTATTATCCTTGAGAGGAAGTGTTATATTACTCAATGCAGTGTTGACCGCTCTCCTAACATACCTTATGTCTTATTTCGTATTACCGCGGTGGGTAAGAGAGAAAATAGATCGGATAAGGAGCATATTCCTATAGGAGGGAGTAGGGGAGTACGGGAGAAAATACCATCTAGTAAATTGGGGTCAAGTATGCAAACCAAATAAAATGGAAGGGTTGGGAGTGCTATACATAAAATGTTTCAATCTAGCCCTCTTGACAAGATGGTGGGGGAACATACTGGCAAAACCACGAGGTGCGGTGCAAAGATTATTAACATCAAAATATGGACCGAGGAAGGGGACTTGGCATGCAAAGCCGAGAAAAGCGACGCATGTATCGGGCTTCTGTAAAGGAATACAATGGACTAAGGATATCTGCTAGAGTGGACTGGATTATAAACTGGGTAATGAGTAACGAATCTCTTTCTGGAAAGAAAGATTGTGTTCTCTAATCCTTCTACAGACATTATACCCAAGGGCGTATGATAGAGAGACGAACAAATTAGTTACAATTAGGGACATGTGATACAGGAACAGATGGAACTTGAAGGTAGGAAACAGATTGTTAGATATGGAAAGGAGACAGGTGGATGAGCTGAAACATATGATTCACAAAGTGTCATCTACATTGATATAGGACGATACATCCATATGGAGATGGGAGAGAGGATGGACATTTTAAGTATGATCGATATATTCTCATCTTATGAATGAGAGGCTGAGAATGGAAAACTGGAGGCCAATATGGAAGACTACGTGTCCGCTGAAGGTGAAGACATTTATGTAGCTTCTTTTGAAGGATGTGTTGCTTACATGGTCTAACCTACAGCAAAGAGAGTGGAACGGACCGGAGATGTGTGTGCTATGTGGATTGGACAGTAAGGTGATACCACACTTATTTCTATCATGCACCTTTTCAAGAGAGGCTTGGCGAAAAATTGCTATATTAACTGGTATATCTCGATGTGAGTGCAAACTATAATATCTGGCAGTGGGGACGGGTCCAGGGTAGTAACACCGGAACAAGACCTATGTTCGTAGTGGCAGTTTATTGGAACATATGGAAAGAGAGAAATAGTAGATTATTCACAGACACTGCACATACAACTAGTTTTTATTCGTCTACCATATCTAATGATGTTCGCTTGTGGATAGGAGAGGCTCCAGAAGACGGGCTACAATAGCAACCAGGACCATAGGAGATCATTGTTGCTCTAGATGTATAAGCTTATGATGCTATTTTGAGGGTTTGCAGGGAAAGGATAGAGGGATTGATGTAATATTTTGCAAAAATACTTATGATGTTTGTAAATTAAAATTCATGAGATCATGATGTGGTTACTTAACCACAAATCTTTTGTACTAACTCAGTTATATTATTATCTTAGTAATGGAGCGCAGAGGATATTTGTTTGCCGTTTCTACTTAAAAAAATAATAATAATAACAAAGAAATGGGTTATGGTAACAAAAGAGTGATACAACAACAACACCAACTAAGTCTTTTATTTCAAGTAGTTGGAATAGACTATGTAAACCAAAAAAGAATGACACCGAACCGATCATATGGATGGATAATCCTTATTGAGTCATTCCTATCGATGAAAACTGATAGCCATATAAAATCTAGAGATGGACATTGATGTCCCATTGAGATATCGACCCGAATAATTCTATTATAATCTCATAGCTCCAAATTTGCTGAGGATTCAGATAAGTAATTTCTGTCGCTAGGCTTAATTAATTACTCAATTAGAGAATTAATATCACTATTGTTTAATAAAAGACAATTAACATGCTTCCAAAAATCTCATAATTAGATAGATTGTAGAGAATGGGAGAGACGTAGTATATAGATACCAATATTCTATGCTAATTTCAAGAAGCCGACTCCAAAAAAATTCGGGAAAAAAAATTATTTTAAATAACTTTCATAGAAATATGTTGGTCGAATACTATATATATTAAACAAATTATGTTGGCACTGAATTTTATTTTAATATGGAAAATAGTAGGAAATTCCTTCGAGCAATTAAGTAGACTAAGTCATTGTGAGATGACAGCAAATGCAACAAAACAAGGAGGAAGATGACACTAAGGCACCATTTTAATTTATATCTCCAGCTTTTAAGGAGATTCAAGCATGTTAATTACTCCAAGTTGCTAGGAATCTACTAAGAATCACGGTAGAAAATGCTAGATTAATAAATTAGAAAAAAAATCATATCAACGTCATTGTGGAAATTAAGCTTGGCTTAGTTTGATAATGATGATTATATTTAAGAATTATATAAGTTGGATGATAGGAACTATTTGTGTCAATGTTCATGCAATGATAGCTATAGGCTTATAAATATAAATAATAGCTAACTAAGAAAAAGGGAAACAAGTTGAAGAAAATTAAACTTTTACACGTTAAATCAACTATTTCCAGATAAAATTTTAGTAGTTGATAATTAAGCTTCCAACAATTAATCTAATTTTTTTGGCCAGAATTCATATTAAAATTAGTGTGATAAAAGTGTTAACATCTCCGTTGCCGTAGTACTTTTAGATAACAGTTGGGAACAGGATCTATTTTATAGTCTCATATTATTATATCTTTTAGCTCTAAATAAACAGGCAATACAGTATGATGCATGTGTGGTTTGGGTTTAGAGCATAATTAACGGGTGAGATCCTTCATCTGATCATGCTTTAGATGAATATGATCATATATATATATATATATATATATATATGATTACTGTAGGTGAGCCGCCAGTTCAGGAAAAGTTACGTGAGATAGCAGCAAAACTATAATGATCAATGGTTTTTCTTCAATCTTTTTTAGCAATTACTATCTCTACTTCCTTAACTTCTTTCAGATTAAATTTCATAAATTTTGGAGTTCATTTACCCTTTCATCAAGTGCATACAAAATATTTTATTCATTGAAAATCGTTAATTTTTTGTTAACTTGATGGAGGACCAAATCAAAACTAAAGCCCAAGAAATTGGGTATGAGTGAACCCTAGGGGGTCGAGATCATAATCCAAAAGATTTTTTTTTAAAAAAAATTATTAGAGATAGTGGAAATGAACTGCAGCTCAGGTAACTTGCGTGAGCTGTCAGCTCATTTCCATTTCTCTCCCTCCTCTCTCTATATATATATATAGTTGTTGGTGCTTGAAGGTTGAAAGTAATTAAATCGCAACTTGCTAAAAATTTGTGGGTGACATCTGAACAAATAACTGAGGCTGCGTGCTATTTGTGCAACTGCATGTGTTACGCATGTGAGAGTTAATTTGCATAAAGTTGTAAGCAACATCTGAATATAATCTTGAAGTTGCTATCTATGTACATATATTAGAATTTGACTCCATAAAAACAAGAGAAATGTCTACCCCGATCACGCAAGGGATATATATAGTAGTAGTTCTGTGCATTCATCATACAAAATCATGCCATATACATGATGAACGGCCTTTCTATATAAAAAGGAAAGAGAAATTAAACAATTTTGGTAGTCCAATAACGTGGTAGAGTATAAAATAATTTCCTTTAATTCTCATTACAATTTTAAAGTTTTGTTATAATGAAAGATACTTCAAAATGGTTTCAAAGAAATATAAGTTTAAAATCTTAGCACGCATGCATTTAATTGTGGATTCTTAAAATTTGTATAACGTTGTATGAAGCTCAGGTTTTCGATCCTCAAACTACGAGAGTGATATAAAACAATTTTGCTCAACGCTCAATATAATTTCGGAGTTTTGATGTAGCGAAAGGGGCTTCAATACAATGAGAGGCAATTCTCGATAATTAAAAAAGTACTGACAAATCGGAAAATGTATACTTGGGAAAAAATGTCTAGCTTTATCTATCTTTTCTCCTTAATTACTTAGATGAGTGGATGCATGATATGAGACATTTCTTCAAAGGTTCAAATTTGTCTTCGAATTCATTTAATTGCTAGGTAAGGTGTTTTCAAAAGAGCAAGCCAGAGAAATTTCTTGTGACAAGCAAAAAAGAGAGGCCGAGAAATTTCTAAGAACTTGTTGTGTTTGGACTTTAAAAAGAAGAAGAGAGGAAATTTCTTCAGTTGCATTTGCTTGGCAAGTGCATCCCATCATATAAGGCTGAAAATTAAAAAAAAAAAAAAAAAAAAAAAAAAAAAAAAAAATCAAAGTGTTTGATAGTTGCAAGACTCCTTCACTACATGGCAATTGAATTTTGTGGACCCTAAGTGCATGAAACCCATTTCACCCAATAATAAGAGCAATAACAACCACACTTTTATATTATACGAGAAATATATACATAAATTATATTATGAAATTATTAAAAGGGAATTAATTAGCTACTCATGACGTCCGTGTGCCCTTCATATAAAAGAATCAATTACTTTCAAAAGAAATAATATATATATATATATAAGTAAATGGGAAATTCACCGGCGGTGAAGGGAGTTCCTTCACTGTCGCTTAGATGACCCAATAAAATTATTACACGTGGCACTACTCAAATAGCGGTTAAGAGAATTTATTTATTTATTATTTTGAATGACTTCACGTGTAATAATTTTATTGGACCACCTAAGCGACGGTAAATGAACTCTCTTCACCGTCATTATATTTTCCGTTTTCTCATATGAGTAAATTTATATATATATATATATATATATATATATATATATATATATATATATATATATATATATATAGAGAGAGAGAGAGAGAGAGAGAGAGAGAGAGAGGGGGGGGGGGGGGGGGGGTGTCACACTGAATGTCCTTTGCTTGTCCAAGCAAGTACAGCATATCTATTTACATGACAATCTTAAATAATTGTGGAGCGGGGAATTAACATGACATTAAATATTTACTAATAAAAAACCTACTGAAATTAATTAACAATAATTTCAGTTTACCCTTTAAAAATTAAGTTGATCATGATGCAATGAGTTAAAGTCATCCTTACATAACTCTAAAATAATAAAGGAAAAATTATTGTTATATACAAAAAATATGCAAATGACGGAGTAATTAATGTAAATAATTTCTCGAGAAATCCAATGGTTTATATGCTAAAATCCAAAATTTTAAAATAGGAGCTAAACATCAATGTCAAGCAAGTGGAGTGTATGTATACGTATCACTTTTTTGGCAATTTTTCAGATATAAGAAAATTATTACATCCCAAAGTATTGCTGCCGCATAATCCTAAAGTTAAGCACGCTTAGAACAGAATTAGTGCCCTAAGTAGTTTCCTAAGTAATTAGGTGTTGACCATATTCATGGATTCTCTATTGGAATAATTGAGTTGCACTTATAATTAACCCCACTTCACTTTGCTTAAAGGCATGGCCTAATGTCAATGTATTAACTTACATCTATTGAGTCATGGCATATTACTGTTGAGCAGTGGAAAGGAACTTTAATATGGTATTAGAACAATTCAGGTTCAATTCCTTCTGAGCCCGCAAAGCACAAATTTCTGTTCAAAATAGACTTTCAATCTGCGATGACGTGTTAAAATACAAAATAATTATAATTTAGCTCAACCCTCAACACAACTTCAGAGTTTTGGTCATCCTTCTTCCAATGTCCAGGAGCACTGATACAATAACAAACACTTTAAGCATATTTCTTTCACCCTAAGTTTTTAGGTAAAATAGTTATCTAACAGTACCTAATGAAATTTGTCTAAATCAAGCCACATACAAACTTTAGGCACATGAAGCTTACTTCGACAATCACAAAGAATGAGTTGTTTCCATTTAATTAAATTTGTCATTTGACAAATAAATTAGGTTTTAATTAATTAATATTATTATCTCATGCAATATATATCTCTATATTCTAAAGTAGGTTAGCTTTAATTAAATCCCCCACCCCTTCCTTTGTTATAAAGATTCCATGCCTTGTTAGGTGGAATAAACTAAGGAATCTTCTATAGCTTCTCAATGAGCTATCCAAGGCTTAGATTACATGGACCAAACAATTTAAGAGGATTTGTGTCCAAATGATTCTCATTTAGTTGCAACAATCATAAGTTGGTGGTCCTCTATCTCTGGCCATGAAAATCTAGAGAAAGCATGCAAGATATGATTCCTTAGTAAAGCTTTTCAATGGAAATGGTTTGCAATGGCTATCAACAAACAACAAGAAATTAAAGAAAATGATGGAGCATTAAGCCATTAATTAACAAGCTAATTGGTTGATATGAGAACTATGAGAAAACTTTGAAACTATTCAAGATTTGGTTCCTTGGTGATGCCTTAGATTGGAGATAGTTGGTGTGGTTCCTAATAAAAGCAATGGACACAAGAGATGGTAAGAGAACTACAAGCTAATTGGTTGATTAGAGAGTTTTGATCAGGATATGTTAATTTTTCATAGGGCTTTGGGATTCTCACCTTGTAATGTTGTTGTTAGGAGTTGACAATTTGTTTTTTTTAAAGTCAAACTCGCACACATATACTTTTTTTTATGGTAAAATTGTCCAAATTGATTTCACTCCACGAATTGAACTCAAAACATATCACAAATTGGAGACAAAATTCATTCGCGATATTTTGTTAATAACTTAAGAATAACTTGTCATAATTATGTCAATTGTGTCAAACAAGATTCAGGAGATTTACATTGCACTTCATTATGTAACTAAAATAAAATTATTGAGGATATTTCTTTGGATTAATTGAAGTGAGATTACTGTACTACAGGATAGTGTAATTTATTATTCCTTAACTTTAAAACTTTTACTTTAGTCTCTAGACTCCTAACAATATTAGTAACAGTTCGTTATTCTCAATCATATTTAACTTAAACTATATTTTTTTTATGAAATTTTCAAATTATCCTCCGCTTAGCATGTTTTCAATAAGATGAACAAGCTTAACCGACTCCGACCGAGTCAATCGGCTCCAATCGGACTCGGTCGGAGTTCGATCGGAGTCAGAAAGCTGACTCCGATCAATGTCTTGCTCTAACATTCTAATACGATCGGAGTCCATTGAGCTGGAGTCGAAGTCGTAATGAATCGGTCGGAGTTTGACTGCTTCCTCCCCCAAAAAATTCACATCATTTCCTATAAAATTCAATCTTCAATTATGATCATAATCCACTAATAATTTTCTATAAAAGTATGTATTAGTTAAAATGTGAATTTAGGTATTAGATAGTATGAGAATTTACCTAATTAAGAAATAAAAAGACAATGACCCTTTAAATTCCAAGATCAGGTGAATTTAAATATTAATTAATAAGATAAATAATATTATTAAGAAGTGAAAAGTCTGTGTTTCAAATTCTGATATCACCAAGTGAGAGAATCAAGAGTATTCTTATTCTTTGTATTAATTAAATATTTAAACAAATTAATTAGATAGAGAGGAAATGAGTCCAAGAAACACCAAATCCAAAAACTGCAATGCTCCAATTTAAAATAGTAAAAACTATCTATTCCCTCATCTTCCCCTCATTTGTATGGTCAAACTCCGAATTCCGACCGCATCCGCTGGAGTTCGATCGCCTCCGATCAGTTCGAAGTCGGTTGAAGTTCAGTCGGGTTCAGGACATCATGACGGTCGGAGTTTCGCAATCTCTGCCGAGTCAGTCGGAATTCTCCGAACTCCGATGACTCCGACAAGCTATATATCCCTAGTTTTGAGTAAGTTCTTAATAAAAAAGAGAAGAGTAATCTGAAGATTTTATTTTTAAAAATATGTAGTTTAATCTAAATAAGAGTGAGAATAATAAATTGTTGATTAATGGTGTTGGGAGTACAGAAACTAAACTGAGAGTTTTAAATTTACGAGATAATAAATTACATTACCCATATAGTACTGGAGTCTCACTGCAATTAACCATATATCTTTTTCCTACTTTTTTTTTTATTAACAATTGTTATTCAAACTAAATGTCCCTTGTGAGGAATTAAAAAGAAAGAAAAAGATCCATATTAGTCTCTAGAGATATGGCTTCTTTTTTGCATTATATGTAGGAATATATACATACATACTGATAATTTTCTATTAAAAAAATTTCTCCAAATAACTCCAAGTGACACTGATAGTGTTAGCTTTTTCCAGCTTAATTAGTACCTCACGTAATCGTCATTTGTCCTCTAATACTGTCCGAATTTTCCAAAATCTCCTTCTTAAATAGCCGATTGCACAGTAAAATAAACCTCCATTAATATCTAATTACTTTATTAACTAGTCAAACCAAGATTAGTTTTTAAGCTATTATTTTGATAAGAAGAGGGCTTTTGGAGTGTCATGTAATTATCAAGTGACGTACCCTAGAAGGAAAAATGAACTAATTCGCTCTCCAGAGAGATTAATCGATGAAAACTTTTTCTTGGAAGGAATCTCTACAAAATACTCACATACTGAAAATAATTTATCTACCATTTATCTAGAAGATATATCTTCATGATGATGATGAAAATGATGCGCTATGTATATGATTTTAAGCAAAGCAAGATATAATTATATATAGGCGCATCATACTAGCTAGTCAATGAAACATCAACACCAACAAAACCATTTAATTCAAATACCTGGGGCAGACTACATGAACCAAGAACGAATCACACAGAACGATTACATTGATAATCCTTTTCCACTCATTCTTATCGAGTAATATGTCTTCATTAAATATATACATAGCATTCATATCTTTTCGCATAACCTCCCTCTACAATTTTATCGGTCGTCCCTTCGCTCTTTTAACTTGTCTTATAGTGAGTGCATAGATTTATATCGCGCATAATCAAACTATCATAGGTAATTTTCTTGCATCTTCTCTTTAATAGGAGTCATATATATTTTAGCACGAATATTTTCATTTCTCAATTTATCTCTCATATTGTTACCGTATAACTTACGGAACATACAGATCTTTGCTATGCAACATACGAATTGTTTTAGTTTAGAGATTAATTGGGAGAGAAGAGAGAAAGAGAGAGGAGAAGAATGGAGAGGGGAACCTAATAAGAAGAGAAAAAGATGAGGAAGAGATAAGGGAACACTAAAATGAAGTAACTCAGGGCTATAACGGGAAATTTGGGTCAAAAATATGGCTGGAGGACCAAAGTGAGGTAACTTAAAAGATTTGGGGGACTAAATTCAAATTTTTAAAGATTTAAGAAATGTAAAAATCCCTAATAATAAATAATAGTAATAAAATAGTGAAAAAGCTGGTTAATCCTCTAAAATGTGAATGCACTAAAGTGGGAACAGAAATTTGGAGCAATGAGAAAGCATTTTGGGGGAGTTGACCACCAAAGTCTCAACCCTAACATCAATCTCATTTACTTTTATTTAACATTTAGGGTTATAATATGATGGTTTAAATACCCCAAAGTATTCTAAATTTTGTTTAAATATAGGGTGACTGACCAATGAATTTGGTTATGATGAAGATATTTCATTATTTAATTTTTGAGTTTGATATTTTACAGCCGATCGAGAAAGTTTTAAAATTGAAGAAGAAATCTAAAATCTGCTCACAGCATTATGTTGAATCCACAAATTAAACCTCACAATTTATTTTATTTTATTTTTCTATGACTTTTTTAATAATTATACAATAATTACTAGGTTAATTGAATTCCCAAATGATTACATGGAGAGTTGAACTTAGAGTCTTCTCCATCGCAAATTAGAGTGATTTTAAATAATTGTAACATCTTAAGCTTTAAAACCATTAATATAATTCTTGACTTGTTTTATTATTATTATTATTATTTTAATGCAACATAATTTTAAAAAAATAAAAAAATAAAGGGGTATTTACTGGTTTGTCCCTCAAATATATTATGATTTAGTCCCCTAAATCTTCATATTTAGGATTTAGTCCCTCAAATCTCCTAAGTTACTATAATTTAGTCATATTTCCTAACTTTCTTTAATTTTTAACCTGATATTACCATTTTACCCCTCCTTATTCATTCTTTCTTCTCCTCCTCTCTTCCTCCTCTTTTCTCCTTTTCTTCATTATTCCTCATCTCTTCTCCTTCTCTCTTCCTCCTCTCTTTTCCCAATGAAGAAAAGAGGAGGAAGATAGAAAAAAGTGAAAGGAGGAATAATGAAGAAAAGGAGAAGAAATGAGGAAAAGAGGAGGAGAAGAGAGGGAAAGAGAAAGAATGAATAAGGAGAGGTAAAATGGTAATATCAGATTAAAAATTAAAAAAAAAGTTAGGAAATGAGACTAAATTGTAGTAACTTAGGAGATTTGGGAGACTAAATCCTAAATATGAAGATTTGGGAGACTAAATCATAATATATAAAGATTTAAGGGACAAACTAGTAAATACCCCAAACATAAAAAACATCCGTTGCATTATGAAGAACCATTGTTATACTGTCCAGAAAATCATGGCATTATTTAAAAATACAATACTTGATTGTTCATTACGTTGGTAATACTCTCTCTCTCTCTCTCTCTCTTAGATTTTTTCAATCATAATTCATAAATACAGTATATGTGTGTTGGATTTGTGCAATTGATGGTATTATCAAGAAAACTTAGGTTTTAAGCTAAGCAATGATGTATCAGAGTTTTGAAAGATCAAAGGCATTTGAAGCTTATCCATAGCAACTAACTTGTCACATGAGCTCATGAATCCATTATTTCAAGCATTAATTTACAACACCCCCACAATCCATTGTGTCGCCATCCTGAAGCTGTCGAGACTACTGGATATGGGGAGCTGGCAAGGCCATTTGCTATAAGGTCAAAGGATTTGATTCGTGGATGCCCCTCAAATCCGGGAATTTCTAAGCCAGCACAAGTCTTAGCTAGCACACCTTTCTGAATCGGAGATTAGTCTCCAAACGGTTTTCAAACTATTCGGCAATTAGTTTCAGAACTGATAAGAAGGTCACAGAAAAGGCAAACTTGCAAACTTTTACAACTTTAGAATGTGGTCTCACTAATACCATTGGTGTGCTCATTTAGAAATTATTGAATTCATTCACTAATTTGAATATTAAATTGAGCAAATTCACTAGTTCAAATTAAATGAATTAAGTGAATAGAAATTGGCTTCAAAAGTTGAGTAAAATTGGCTTCAAAAGTTGAGTACATAGCAAAAAAACAAAAAAGAAGATGAAAATATAGTCCCACATTGGATAGAGTGTTGTAAGGATGTGGGTTTATATATGGTAGCTTGTTCCATTACTTTGTTTATGTAAGAAGAGGAAAAACCTTGAGCACCACGGGTGGTGCTACGCACCGCCCGCACGCGGACGCGCGTGTGCGAGGGCGAATGGGCGTTTAGGGCGCATTGGGCGCTTTAGAGGCGCACTTTGCACTTTGATTTTTTGGTGCTATTGGATTCGGGTTGCCTCTATTGGGTTCAGATTTGAATGGATTCGACCTACACCCGCCCCGCCAGTCAAGAGTCGTTGAAGTCCAACGGTCGGCGATCCAACAGTTACCGGTCGCCGTCAACAGTTGCCGTTAAACAGTCACAACTGTTGAACGACCAACCATTGTGACTGTTGAAGGCTATAAATACGGTCTGGGTCCAGAGTTTCACATATACGAAATTTTCTTTTCTTTTCTGTTTCCTTTCTTCTTCTGCAGACAAGAAGTTCCTCAACTTCTGTCTACAGAAGAACCAGTTCTTCTTCTGTTCAACAGTCCAGTCCTGCATTACATCAATCATCAAACCAGAGAGAACCTTTATCAGATTCGCCAGAGCAGAGGGATTGCGGCTTCCTTCCCTCTGCAGACCGATCGTTGTATCATGGGAGATCGACGTCCAAGAAATCCAGAAGCAAACAGTGGAGGGCGAATCGATTTTAAGGAGATAGTGTCCAACACTAGCCTCGATCTTCATCCGATCTTCATCCTGTCTTCTGTCTGCATCAGTCTCCTATTTTCTGCAGTTCTGTTTTCTACATTTCTGTCAACAAGTAAGTTTCCTTTCGTTTTCAGTACTACGGTAGCAAACCAGTAGACACATTTGTATTAGAATTTTATTTCCAGAAGCAATATATATTAATCTGAAACGTCTATGCACTTGCATTAATCTAAAACGTATCTGTATGCATTAAAAATACCAACAATCTTAAAATCGATTTTGCTTGTTTTAGATTAACTTTTTAAGAATACAGTTTAAACATTTTTTGTTTAGAACCTACATTCTTAAAACCAACCTTTTGTTTTAGGATAATATTAGCATTGATAATTCTATATACTTCTGGAAAAATTCTGATTAGAGGAATAAACTAATTAGAATATTGTCATTACTTCTGGAAAAATTATGATCTGCCTCTAAAAAACATTCTGGTTAAAAATAACACTGTTATACTTCTAATTTTTTTTTTGGGAAAAAGATAATTATATAAATCACTAGATACTTAACTCTGATTGCTCCCTGGAAAATAATACTTAATTCTATTAGCCAAGAATTACATTCTGTTTAGAATTAATAGTGTTAAATCACTAGATTTGAATTTAATTTGCTTCTGCACACATAAATATATAAGTTTGTATTTCTTTAATTTAATTAGGAAGATTTAATTTAATTCTGGAACTTATATAAGTGTGTATTGTTTATAAAGTTTGAATTTAATTTCTAGTTTCATTATAAAGTTGAAATAGTTACATATACATAAATTTTTTGTAGATGGTCACTGTATCAGATATCACAAATCCTGTCATGGTTGCTCCAACTGTGCCCTCAAGCCAGTATGAGAAATCAGAGAAATTTAGTGGTACTAACTTTAAGAGATGGTAACAGAAGATGCTGTTTTATCTCACTACACTGCATCTGGCCAAATACTTAAAGGAGACTGTGCCAACTCTTGTAGACAATGATCCACAGTTTACAAAAGCGGTTGATGCATGGAAACATGCTGACTTCTTGTATAAGAACTATATTCTCAATGGTTTGGACAATAAACTTTATATTGTTTATAGTTCAATTGCTACTGCTAAGGAACTTTGGGAATCCTTACACAAGAAATATAATATAGAAGATACCGGCTCTAAGAAATATGTAGTCGGTAAGTTTCTGGATTATAAAATGGTTGATTCTAAAAATGTAATCAACCAAGTACAAGATCTTCAAGTGATCATTCATGAAATTCATGCTGAAGGTATGACTATTAGTGAATCTTTTCAAGTGGCTGCAATAATTGAAAAATTGTCACCATTGGAAAGAATTCAGATATTACCTAAATCATAAACGAAAAAAAATGACACTTGAAGATCTGATTGTACGTTTGAGGATTGAAGAAGACAACCGTCTTTCTGAAAAGAAAATTGGAAATCCATACAATGTATCTAAAGCTAATGTTATGGAAAATTTCAATAAGTCTAATGACAGGAAGCGAAAGCACAATGGTGAAGACTTTAAGAGTGGTAACTCGAAGAGATTCAATGGCAAGTGCTACAACTGTGACAAGCCTGGACATCGTGCAAATGACTGCCGTGTGCGAAAGGCACAAGATTCTTCAAAGAAGAAGAAGAAGCATCATAATGCAAACTTGGCCGAAGAAGAAAATCTTTGTGCAAATGTAGATGTAAATTGTACATCTGTTGTCTCAGAGGTTAACCTAGTTGGTGGCAATTCTAAAGAATGGTGGGTGGACACTGGAGCCACTCGCCACATTTACGCCAACAAGTGGATGTTCTCCACATATGATTCTGTGGAAGGAGAACTACTATATATGGGTAACTCTGCAACCTCCAAGATTGAAGGACGAGGCAACATTGTACTGAAGATAACTTCGGGGAAAGAACTTACTCTTACTGATGTACTTCATGTACCAGATGTCCGCAAGAATCTGGTCTCTAGTTCAGTCTTGAGTAAGAAAGGTTTTAGGCTTGTATTTGAATCTGATAAGTTTGTACTCACAAAGAATGGTGTATATGTAGGCAAGGGGTATATGACCAATTGTCTGTTTAAAATAAATGTAATGACCATTGCCTCTAAGGTTATCAATAAAATTGATTCTTCTGCTTATATGACTGAGTCACCTTTTATTTGGCATGGTAGATTAGGACATGTTAATTATTATACTTTACAAAGATTAATAAATTTAAATATGTTGCCTAATTTCAATATAAACTTTGAAAATAAATGTGAAATATGTGTTGAATCAAAAATGACTAAGCTTCCATTTCATTCTATAGAACGTAGTACTGAACCTTTAGAATTAATTCATACAGATGTATGTGATTTAAAATCTGTTCAAACTAGAGGTGGAAAGAAGTATTTTATTACGTTTATAGATGATTGTACTAGATATTGTTATGCATATCTACTTAGAACAAAACATGAGGCAATTAAAATGTTTATACAATACAAAAATGAAGTTGAGAATCAACTTAGCAAAAAGATAAAAATGCTAAGAAGTGATAGAGGTGGTGAATATGAGTCACCATTTGCACAAATTTGTGCAGAATATGGTATTATACATCAAACAACTGCTCCTTACACTCCACAGTAAAATGGAATTGCTGAGCGTAAGAACAGAACTTTAAAAGAAATGATGAATGCCATGTTAATAAGTTCTGGTTTACCCCAGAACATGTGGGGGGAAACTCTGCTTTCTGCCAATTATGTTCTCAATAAAATACCCCAAAAAAACTTGATAAAACACCTTATGAATTATGGACAGGTCGAGCACCTAGTTATAAATTCTTAAGAGTGTGGGGGTGTCTAGCTAAGGTTGCAATTCCTACTCCGAAAAGGACTAAAATTGGACCTAAAACTATTGATTGTATATTCATTGGATATGCGCATAATAGCACTGCTTATCGTTTCTTTGTTTTCAACTCTGATCATCCAGAGATACATAAGTACTCTATTATTGAATCTAAGAATGCAGTATTCTTTGAGAATGTGTTTCCTAGTAAAGAACATGAATCAAGTTCTCCGAAAAGGACTTGTGATGAAATTCTAAGAGATACAGAATCTGATTCTGTAAATAAAACTAATGAGGATGAATATAGACGAAGCAAAAGGGCCAGAGTTACTAAAACATTTGGTCCGGATTTTCTAACATATCTATTAGAAAAGGAACCTCAGAGTTATAAAGAGGCTATGTCTACACCTGAAGCTCATTTTTGGAAAGAAGCAGTAAATAGTGAAATTGAATCAATTATTCAAAATCACACCTGGGAACTTGTGGATCTTCCTCCGGGAACTAAACCATTAGGTTGTAAATGGATCTTCAAGAGAAAGATAAAACCTGACGGGTCTATAGATAAATACAAAGCTAGACTTGTGGTAAAAGGCTATAGACAAAAGGAAGGTTTAGATTATTTTAATACATATTCACCTGTAATAAGAATAACATCCATAAGATTAATAATTGCTTTTGCAGCATTATATAATCTTGAGATTCATCAAATGGATGTAAAAACTTCGTTTTTAAATAGTGAATTAGATGAAGAAATTTATATGGAACAATCTGAAGGGTTTGTAATTCCAGGTAAAGAAAAGAAGGTGTGTAGACTTATTAAGTCTCTTTATGGACTTAAACAAGCACCTAAACAATGGCATGAAAAATTTGACCAAGTTATATTGTCAAATGGTATTCGCTATAATGAATGTGATAAATGCATATATGTAAAAGGCAATATGCATAACTATGTCATTGTATGTTTATATGTGGATGACATAATTATTACCGGAAGCACGGTTGCTCTAATCAAAAAGGTAAAAATTATGTTATCATGGAAATTTGATATGAAAGACTTAGATATTGCAGATATTATTCTTGGTATTAAAATTTCCAAGACATCTGATGGATATACCTTATCACAATCACATTATGTCGAGAAAATACTCGAAAAATTTGATAAGGGAAATACTGATATAGCTAAGACACCTGTAGATATGAGTCTACATCTTACAAAGAATATAGGTGCTAGTATATCATAGTTAGAATATTCTCAGATCATTGGCAGTCTTATGTATATAATGAACTGCACAAGACCTGATATAGCATACTCAGTAAGCAAACTGAGTAGATTTACAAGTAATCCAAGGGAGAACCACTGGAAAGCGATAGTTAGAGTACTCAAATATCTGAGATACACTACTAACTATGGGCTGCACTATACAAGATATCCAGCAGTGATTGAAGGATACACTGATGCTAACTGGATAACGGATTCTAAAGACATCAAATCCACAAGTGGATATGTATTTACTATTGGAGGTGCAGCCATCTCTTGGAAATCTTCTAAACAAACATGTATAGCCAGATCCACTATGGAATCTGAGTTTATAGTTTTAGATAAAGCTGGAGAAGAAGCAGAATGGCTTCGAAACTTTTTAGAAGATATTCCATTGTGGCCTAAACCTGTGTCAGCAATCTGCATCCATTGCGATAATCAATCAGCAATTGGAAGGGCACAGAATATATTGTATAATGGAAAGTCACGACATATACGTCGTAGACATGACACTGTAAGACAGCTGCTTACAAACGGAATAATATCTCTTGATTATATAAAATCAAAAGATAATATTGCAGATCCATTAACAAAAGGCTTGACTAGAGATCAAGTATATAAGTTATCGAGGGGAATGGGATTACAGCCTACTAAAGAGTAACTTCATAATGGCAACCCAACCTAGCTGACTGGAGATCCCAAGATCTAGGTTCAAAGGGACAACCGAATTGTGGGGGAACCCGAAAGAATCACTGAGGAAAATATTTCCTATCTCATTTCTATGGTAAAATAGTGATTAAACTGCAATGTGTAAGAATAAACTAAGCTTTTAATGATCCTTATATCTTAGAAATCTAAGTGGAGTATGGCAGGATACTCTTGATAAGAGATCACCTATGGGAGTGAGAAGGGGCCGCTTCTATGAGAATGATAAAATCTAAGTTCTCTAAGAGCACTCACAGAATTACCAGGTTGTCCAAGGCCAAAATGGACACAACATAGAATCTGATAAAGTTGAAAGATGTCGTGTGAATATTATTGTCTTAGTTTACATCAAAAGCTGAACAGTTCAAAACCATCGTGTTCACTGGTTAGCAACTAAACTCGATAATATTTCACTAGGGAAGGTTCAAAACCAAAAGCCACCTCTCCCGATGCGGTAACTTTCTATTACACTCTCTGGTTATTTGCATTAGAGTCTAAGCCATTTCATTCATGTGGGGGATTGTTGAATTCATTCACTAATTTGAACATTAAATTGAGCCAATTCACTAGTTCAAATTAAATGAATTAAGTGAATGGAAATTGGCTTCAAAAGTTGAGTAAAATTGGCTTCAAAAATTGAGTACATAGCAAAGGAACAAAAAGGAAGATGAAAATATAGTCCCACATTGGATAGAGTGTTGTAAAGATGTGGGTTTATATATGGTAGCTTGTTCCATTACTTTGCTTATGTAAGAAGAGGAAAAACCTTGAGCACCACGGGTGGTGCTACGCACCGCCCGCACGCGGACGCTCGTGTGCGATGGCGCATTGGGCGCTTTAGAGGCGCACTTTGCACTTTGCACTTTGATTTTTTGGTGCTATTGGATTCGGGTTGCCTCTATTGGGTTCAGATTTGAATGGATTCGACCTACACCCGCCCCGCCAGTCAAGAGTCGTTGAAGTCCAACGGTCGGCGATCCAACAGTCACCGGTCGTCGTCAACAGTTGCCGTTAAACAGTCACAACTGTTGAACGGCCAACCGTTGTGACTGTTGAAGGCTATAAATAGGGTCTGGGTCCAGAGTTTCACATATACGAAATTTTCTTTTCTTTTCTGTTTCCTTTCTTCTTCTGCAGACAAGAAGTTCCTCAACTTCTGTCTCCAGAAGAACCAGTTCTTCTTCTGTTCAACAGTCCAGTCCTGCATTACATCAATCATCAAACCAGAGAAAACCTTTATCAAATTCGCCAGAGCAGAGGGATTGCGGCTTCCTTCTCTCTGCAGACCGATCGTTGTATCCTGAGAGATCGACGTCCAAGAAATCCAGAAGCAAACAGTGGAGGGCGAATCGATTTTAAGGAGATAGTATCCAACACTAGCCTCGATCTTCATCCGATCTACATCCTGTCTTCTGTCTGCATCAGTCTCCTATTTTCTGCAGTTCTATTTTCTACACTTCTGTCAACAAGTAAGTTTCCTTTCGTTTTCAGTACTACGGTAGCAAACTAGTAGACATATTTGTATCAGAATTCTATTTTCAGAAGCAATATACATTAATCTGAAACGTCTATGCTCTTGCGTTAATCTAAAACGTATCTGTATATATTAAAAATACCAACAGAAATTCCCCTGAGATCTTTTCGAGCGAAGGGCATTGACTTTGGCATGCAAGCTGCACACATTCTCATTAGCACCATCGGACTCTGACTAGGCATCTAATACTAACTAGTGAAAGTAAGGTTATTTTTATCATTTGATGTGTCCGTTTAATCAAAAAGTAAACTAGAGGTTATTTCTTAAATGATAAGGTGAATCTTATATACTACTCTCACGTTTCTGTTTTACTTCACAAAGTTTTTGGATAGAAGAAGAGTTTGAAGTACAAAAAGTATTAATATTTTAATATTGTGAGTATTGGAAATATTACATTTCAAAATAAGGGTTACTTTTAGTTTTCTTCCCTACTTACAAACCTCCCAATGCATTGTAAATGAGATATCAATCTGGGTCATGTCCAACACCCAAACATGCGCTAAAAGGATATCTATCCAAGTAACTGCGGTATTGAGAGAGGTTTAGAAAAAAAAGAGGAGAACTAAACAAGGATAAAAATGTCATAAATATTTAATGACAAAATTATAATAAAAGTGAACTATTTGAGAGAGTAGTTAGAAATTGGACAGCTATCATTTTAATACGGTTCATATCAAAAAAAAAAAAAAGTGACTAGATAGAACTAAATTGAGTTAATTAGATTTTCTAAATTAAATCAGAGAGGAATAGTTTTTTTTTCCTCCCCTCCTTGGCTAATATCAGAGAGGAATAGTTATTCCAAGTGATTTGAACTCGCATTTGATAATGTCTATTTACCCAATCATATCCAAATCAGGATTAGTAATGGATTAACAATAAAAAATCTTTTGTGATAATTAAATAGCAAATGAAAAAAAAAAAATCTAAAGTAACAGAATATAAGCTAATTAAAGTAAGTAATTAGATAGTTAAACTAATATTATCTAGTCAAGATTGGCCGTTTTAGAACTAGAAAACTTAACTAAATGTTCGATATAATCTAAATAATCTAATTAAATATTATCCCACACTAAAATGGGAAAAAAAAAAAAGTGAAAGCACCATATGTTACCTTGAAATAATATCATAATTTCATTTTCATATTTTTCTTTAAAAAAATATAAATTTTACCGGATCTACTTCAACTCTAACCAAGTCTGATTAAGTTCTAATCAAACTCCAAAGAAATTGGTTCATGATCCGCTAATTTCCCCTTAAAATACTCTCTCTCAGTTTAGACCTAATCCTTATTTCAACTAGATCCAACTTTCTCTAACAATCAAAAAAAAATTAATCAAAATTTTTAATTGGATAAATAAATACATTAAAAGCCAATTTCAGATTTAATTTCAGCACTGAATGCTTATTAACGCCCATATTTTATTAAGGATAATAAGCGAAATCTCCAAATGTATCCACACGTGTCCCCGCCTAATTAGCTCACGAGGATTTTACGGCTGGCAACTGAGCCTTTACACCCGCCAGCCGAGTCCAGTAAATTTGCACGCTTGAAAATTGCTGAAGCGACACGTGTCAGGCTTGCGCCTCGGAGGGAGATGGAATCTTGTCACTTGTCAGCTTATTGAAATGCCCACCCATCCTGCTGCTATTTACGCCTCTCGAGGTCCAGCAGTAATGTCCATCAATTGGCCAGATCCAGACCGTCGGATTTCGATCCGACCGTGAATTTTGCTTCCCACGATGGAGCGCGTCGTTCGAGGAAAACAATCAGCGTTTGTTTGTTAATTTTTAAAAAAAAAAATATTCAGAAATGAAAGGAGTAATGTCCATTTGATTAAATAAAACAATATTAATATTTTTTTATTTATTCTTTATGTATAAAAATATAATTTTTAATTACAATAATAGTATATAAATAAAAATATTAAATTTTCATGATAACAATGGCCTCCAATTTCTTTTTTAGCTAAATAAGTATTTAAAGTAATAAAAAATTATAGTTCTACTTATTCTAATTGACACATTCTTCAAATATACGCTATTATCTTTTCCAAAATGGCCTTGTCTTACCACTTTTCTTGGTGAGCCCACTGAATAGTTTATTTTTAGCTCGAGCTTTCAGTTCAAACTGTTAAGGAGTAGGCTCACCAGGAAAAATGGTGTGCTATTTTGTAAAGTCCCTTTTGTCCTTTCATTCACATTTTGTACAGTGGTCCCTCCCAACTATTAGTTATCACTTGTATCACTCAGCCTAGAAATTGCTAAATTAAAGCAAAAAAAAAAATTATGAAAGTTCACATTAAAAGCAATTTAGATTACAGTCCTAAGATTTTAAATTGAATATCCAATGAGGTTTATTAAAATTTTATTGGAATTATTCTTTTATAAAAATAAATTTCTTTAATAATCATTGTACCAAGCCATATTACTTTGTATTATATAAATTATTTATCTACAAAATTTGGTATAAGTTTAATCGATATGCTATCATCACAATAAAATTACCCAAGATAATAGACAAAATTTAGATATATAGAGAAAAATATTAAGAGCGTGAAAATTTTTTGGTATTCATTCTTATCGAAAAATAAAATAATCTATTTTTTGGTTAGACAAAAAAATGGATAAGTGGTTGTTATTTTTTTTTTTCTACTAAATTATTTAATTGGTACTCGAGTATAGGGATGATATGAGAAAAAAAATAATTAATTGAAAAATGAACGATAACTAATTTAATTAGTTCTAAATATATGGATACCAAAATTTTGTTACAACATACAATACGAATAAAAAGATAATTAATTGAAAAGTGGATAGTAATTAAAAAAAAAAATCTAACTACTTTTCGAGATTTGGATACCAAAAAACAAGAAGAAGAACTTTTCCGGTACCCTGTCCCTATCCCATTATATCCTTCACTTTACAGTAACTTACCAAGCCCAGGGGTATTTCAGACATTTCCCTTTCCGGCCGTTGCCGTTAGGGTTAAATAGTCCCCGTCTCTAAAAAAGATCGATAGCGATCTCAACAGCAAAACGAAAAAGCTCGAAAAAGGCAAAATATATTTTTTTTTTGAAAAAAAAAAAAATTGCCGGCCTCAGTAACGTTAATCTCTAAAATCTCTATAAATTTATCGCTTGAATCCCTTTCTCTTTCCTTGTATATTCCCCTCGCCTCCCCCCAAATCACCAATAATTTCATATAAAGCCAGGTTTTTTATCTCCGAGTTCGTCTAAATCCGCCCTTTGATGGTGGCGAGAATGATGCGGTGGCGGCCATGGCCGCCGATCATGGCGAAGAAGTTCGAGGTGAGGCTGACGGTGAGGCGAATCGAGGGGCTTGAGGAGGGGATTAGGGCTTTAGTGGCGGAGGTGAGGTGGAAAGGGCCGAAATTGGCGCTGGGGGCGCTGCGGAGACCCACGGTGAAGAGGAACTGCACGAGGGAGGAGGAGGTGATGGGATCGGTGGTGGAGTGGAATGAGGAGTTTGAGAGCGTTTGCAGCTTGACGTTTCATAAGGAGAACGCGTTTCATCCTTGGGAGATCGAGATTAGGGTTTTCAACGTGAGTTCTTTGGCCCTCAATTCACTTTGATTTCGTATGCATGTTGAAATATTAGTTCAAAGATTTGATTTTGGTATCGTTTCTGTTGTTGGGAATGCTATGAAACAGGTATTGTGTTTCTTTTTCTTTTCCTTTTCTTTTTTGATAAAAAAAGATCTGTTTTTTATGTGTCGATTTATTTTATTCAGCTGAATTATTTATTTATTTATTTGTATATTATGCTTCCTTTGATACTACCAGGAATTTTGTGTGAATTTGTGTTTGTAATTGATCTTAGCAAGTTTCCTTTTTGATGTTTAGCTGCCTGAAATCTCTATTTCATTTACTTTAGTGTAATTTTAGATTAGTGTCTTTCTAATTTTAGCATATCCTATGATAATAATCTATTTCTGTAATTTATATTTTTTCAGTAATCAGTTGTACGGTGGAAAAGGCTGTTTTTTCTATGAAATTTAGTCATATTCCGTAGTCATTTATTTGTAGGAATTGGAATTTCTTTTGTATTGTCAACAGTTTTCATTCCAAGATTGTTCTTTTAGGTTGTTAAATTTCTTTTCTGTATTTATTATGCATCTAGAATTAGGATCTCTCTCCTTAATTCTCTTATTAATAAGAGAGATGGAAATTTTGGCATATCCTCGCATATTATGACGTCGCTTTAGCTACTTATTGACTATAATATTTGATGCTGTGAGAAAATAACTTTGATTGGTGTTTTTTTTTTAATGACATACTAATGAATAGTTGTGCTTTATGGGTGGGAATTTGATAGCTTTATGTTGCAAGGTCAAATGATCATTTCGTTTAATTTAAGGCTATCTTGATCGGTGTTCTTCATCCTCTTCACCCATTCAAACCCTCGTCTCTTGCTCCGTATGAAGTAAATATAAGCTTCAACTATGTCCTATTATTCCACGGGAAGAGGGTCGGGATCTAACAACTTGTTATATGCTTCTCTCGTCATCCTCTCACCTGAGTTTCTTTATATTCCTTTTCTTTCGTTATTAATCTATTTGCTTTGCTAATCTAGAGTCCATTATTCATCTGATTCTTTTGTCCCGAAGATAGCTTATAATTATGTGGGAAAGTTTGACTTTTATCAGGTAGCAGCAAAACATTTAACGAGGCCTGCAAAAATTTATATTTGATGTAATTTAACTTGAGTTTTGGAGCATTAGTAGATGAATATATATGCTCCTCTCCAAATGCTGCCATAAGCTGATGCAAGGTTCTGTGTTTTTGATATTCATTAGTGACTGGTACTGATATCATAATAAAAGGTTTGCTGTTTAAAAATTTTCTTATATGTTTATTACCCAAGTAGGTTGTCGATTATGCAGCTCTTTTCATGTTTCTTGTTGGCTACAATTTCTTTCCCTGCATCAGCTAATTAGGAAAGTCTTTTTTGGCTTCACTAGAATGGCTCCTCTATGCATATGGAATTAGAAATTAATAGGTGGTCATGGTACAATTGTCTGTGATAAGATGATCCTCAAATTATAACACAGGTATGTGGTATGCTGAACAAAAATATAGATGCAGACATATTCTCTAATATTAATCATACTTGTATGAAAATTTATTTGAACAAATGAAGTGCAATAATTTCCCCATGAAAATTTCTACTATTTTTCCAGTTATACTAGAAAATGGACACTCTGTATCAAAGTTTTAAATGTTGGCCAGTACAGATATATGATGCAAATATTGTGTCAGATTTTGAGATACCTGAGACCTGATTTATCAGTCTGTTATTACTGATATTTCTCATTCGTCTTATATTATCGATTTTGATACTATAAATCTTTGGCTAATAATGATTCCGGTTTTTAAACTTTGTTATGTACATTCTAATGAGTTTACACTTTATATCTCGAGGTGTTTGGTACTTCCTGGATCAGGAAAATGAGGAAAGTTTTTCTTGTGTGCTGCTAATATATAATTCTTGACAATCTTCTAGTTGGTATTCACGACCTCTCATAACCACTGCTGTGAAGAGCTTTAATCTCTTTTGGTCCCCCTGGTTTAGGCCCTGAATCAAGGATCGAAAAACAAGGCATCGGTTATTGGAATGGCTTCTCTGAACCTCACAGAATTTGCTTCTACTGCTCAAGAGGAGGTCGAGATTAATCTTCCGTTGTTGCTGCCTGGTGTTAATTCAGAGTCTCACCCATCACTTAATGTGAGCTTACTGATTCATTTGTTTGAATGCTTAAATTCATGTGCATGATGCTTTGAACATCACTATTCATTCTAATGCAGATAGTTCATGTAGTTGCATAACAACTATTTCATAAAATTTTGGTTCAGCTTGGGATGTCTATCCCAATATATACGCCAGTTCTTTTTTTAACTGTTCTATGCAATATAATATTTACCTTGTTTTGTCATCCATTTTGGTTTTCTACTACCAACTATTTTCTGTTTTATGATGCGAAAGTCATTTTTTATATTGCAGTTGGCTCTTAGCCTTTTGGAGTTGAGAACAAGCCAGGAATCATCTGAGACAGTGCAAAGATCTATAGTGCCAGGTCCCTTGTCTCCTTCCTCTGGAGATGCTCTCCCTTCTGAGAAAGATGAGCTCTCTGCTCTCAAGGCTGGATTGCGGAAAGTGAAATTTTTTACCGAGTTTGTGTCAACCAGAAAGGCTAAGAAGACTTGTCGGGAGGATGAAGGTAGTGAGGGGAGGTGCTCTGCTAGGAGTGACGATGCAGATTATCCTTACCCCTTTGACACAGACTCCTTTGATGATGATATTGATGAAGGAGAGGTGGAACAGGGTAAGGAGGATTCTAGTATCAGGAAGTCATTTAGTTATGGTACATTGGCTTCTGCAAACTATGTCCGAGGTTCCCTTTACTCTGATATGAGGATAAATGGAGAATATGAGGACTGGGTCTATTACAGCCACCGCAGGTCAGATGTGGGACGTTCCCACGCAGAAGAGATGACATCTTCTATCAGTGAGCAGGCTGTGTTGCGGACGTCAAAAAGGAGCATCCTTCCTTGGAAAAAGAGGAAGCTGAGCTTTAGGTCTCCCAAAGCTAAAGGCGAGCCTTTGCTGAAGAAGGGTAATGGAGAAGAGGGAGGTGATGACATTGATTATGACCGGCGGCTGTTGAGTTCTTCCGATGAGTCACTCTCTATTGGGGTATATTCTAATTGCTCTTCTATTATGTTCAATTTCTGCCGCAGGTCTAACTTGCATATCATTTTGATAATGAGAAGTATGTTCTTGTTTAACTGGATGATCTTCACATTGATTTGATGATCACATCTATAGTCCTAGGCATGAAGGCTCAAATAATTTGATCAATTTACAACCTTTTTCCTCTCACTTTTGGTTCAAAAGAAAATTTCATTTATCAAGATTTCTTCTGTTCTGCAGAGGCACAAGGTGGACGAAGATGTTATCGCAAACAGCTCCTCTCTGTCAGATTTTGGTGATGACAATTTTGCCATTGGGAGCTGGGAATTGAAGGATTTAGTTAGCCGTGATGGCCACTTGAAGCTGTCCACCAAAGTTTTCTTTGCCTCCATCGACCAGAGGAGCGAGCGAGCTGCTGGTGAGAGCGCATGCACTGCCCTTGTAGCTGTTGTTGCGGACTGGTTCCAATCTAATCGCGATACCATGCCCATCAAGTCCCAGTTTGACAGTCTCATCCGAGAAGGCTCCCTCGAATGGAGGAATCTCTGCAAGAACCAGACATACCGGGAGAGGTTCCCAGACAAGCACTTTGACCTCGATACTGTCCTCCAGGCAAAGATCCGCCCTCTATCTGTCAACCCTGGCAAATCCTTCATTGGGTTCTTCCATCCCGAAGGCATGGAGGACAACAGTGGGTTTGATTTCTTGCATGGTGCAATGTCTTTCGACAGCATTTGGGATGAGATCAGTCGAGCAGGGTCAGAATGCCCCGTCGATGGTTGCCCCCAGCTTTATATAGTTAGCTGGAATGATCACTTTTTTGTTCTGAAGGTCGAACGTGATGCCTATTATATCATAGACACGTTAGGGGAGAGGCTGTTTGAAGGTTGTGATCAGGCTTACATTCTCAAGTTTGATGCCAGCACAATGATTCACAAAATTCCAGCAGAGAACAAATCTGCGAATGGTGAGGGGCATCAAAACCTCAACACGACGGAGGGTGCCCATGCAGAGCAAGAAGCTGGCGGAAATGGTGCTTCTTCTGCCCCTGGAGAAGAGCTGGTGTGCAAGGGGAAGGAGTCCTGTAAGGAGTACATCAAGAGCTTCTTGGCCGCGATCCCTATCAGGGAACTGCAGGTGGATATCAAGAAAGGACTGATGGCTTCGACCCCGTTGCATCACCGTCTCCAGATCGAATTACATTACACAGAGCCATGTAAGGATATTGTTCCAACCACACCGTTGGCCTCCCAATCGGAAGCAGTGCCGACGTCGCCAGGCAAAGAGTTTTCGCTGGTCGTGATGAACCCGAGTGAAGAGTTCAACAACGATGACGAGCAGTTTTTCTTACGGCAGGAAGAGCCAGATATGTCTGCAGTTTCCCTAACACCAGCAGTTGAAGTTATATAGCGTGATGATATGATGGGGAGTCTGAGATTGTTTGGAGAAGTAGCCCTTGCTGCTTGCTGAGTGTCTTGTTTTGAGTTGGATGGGTGTAAGCAAAAGGATAAAGCCCATTCCATCGAGAGAACTTTCCCCTTGTTTTAGCCTCTTGGGGTTCTTTTATAGCCAGCTGACCTTGTAAGTTATGAGATCCTCTTGCTGTCATGTTTTGTGTGTCCTGATTTTGTAAAGAAAAATGGTGTTTAATTATTAATGCTGTAGTTCCAGTGATCTATTATTTAATTTAAACTCTCATTTCTAATGAAGTAAGTCACTTTGTTAGTTTTGTTAGTCCAGCATTTAAATATAGGTTGATAATGTGCAAGTAGAGACAGATTTTGATGCATAACACTACAATGTCTGTGTACATATTTATATGATATCTCTAATTTATTTATTTATTTTTGGACAAAGTGTTTGGCTTGTATCTATCCTGAGACTTTAAAACTTGTATGTCTATATATATATATATATATATAGAGAAATGAAAATGAGCTGACAGTTCATGCAAGTTATCTGAGCTGTACTTCATTTCCACTATCTCCAGTAACTTTTTTTAAAAAATTTCTTTTGGATTATGATCTCGACCCCGTAAGGTTCATTCATACTCAATTTCTTGCGTTTTAGTTTTGATTTGGTACCCCCATCAAGTTAATACAAAACTAACGGTTTTCAATGAATAAAACATTTTGTATGCACTTGATGAAAAGGTAAATGAACTCCAAAATCTATGAAATTTAATCAAAAAAAAGTTAAGGAGGTAGAGATAGTAATTGTTAAAAAAAATTAAAGAAAAATCATTGGATTATTATAGTTTTGCCGCTAGCTCACGTAACTTTTCTTAAGCTGGCGGCTCACCTACAGTATTCCCATACATATATATATATATATATATATATATATATATATATATATATATATATATATATATATATATATATATAGAGAGAGAGAGAGAGAGAGAGAGTAAACGGGAAATTCACCGGTGATGAAGACAGTTTCTTCACCGTCGCTTAGCTGGCCCTATAAAATTATTACACGTGGCGCCGCTCAAACAGTGGTTAAGTGAGTTCTTTAATTTGTTATCTTGAGTGGCACAATGTATAATAATTTTATCGGTGAAGGAACTCCCTTTACCGCCAGTGAATTTCCAGTTTTCTCATATATATATGTGTGTGTGTGTGTGTGTGTAAGAGAGAGAGAGAGAGTAAATGGGAAATTCACTAGCGATGAAGGGGGTTTCTTCATCGCTGCTTAGGTGGCCCAACAAAATTATTACACGTGGCGCCACTCAAAGAGCGGCTGAGAGAGTTTTTTTATTTGTTATTTTGAGTAACGCCACGTGTAATAATTGTATTGGACCATTTAAGCAACGGTGAATTTCCTGTTTTCTCATATATATATATATATATATATATATATATATATATATATATATATATATATATATATATATAACTGGAAATGAGCTGACAGCTCATGCAAGTTACCTGAGCTGCAGTTCATTTCCAATATCTCCAATAATCTTGTTTAAAAAAATTTCTTTTGGATTATGATATCGACCCCTTAGGGTTCACTCATGCCCAATTTCTTGAGTTTTAGTTTTGATTTGGTCCTTCATCAAGTTAACACAAAATTAACGGTTTTCAATGAATAAAACATTTTGTATGTACTTGATTAAAGGGTAAAAAAAACTCCAAAATTTATAAAATTTAATTCTAAAAAAGTTAAGAAGGTAGAGATAGCAAATGTTAAAAAATTGAAGAAAAATCATTGGATGATTATAGTTTTGCCGCTAACTCACGTAACTTTTCCTGAGCTGATGGCTCACCTACAGTAATCCCATATATATATATATATATATATATATATATATATATATATATATATATATATATATATATATATATATAATACAAGTTACGTGAGCTAGCGGCAAAATTATAATGATTCAGTGATTTTTCTTCAATTTTTTTTTTTACAATTACTATCACTACCTCCTTAATTTATTTCGGATTAAATTTAATAAATTTTGGAGTTCATTTACTCTTTTATCAAGTGCATACAAAATATTTTATTCATTGAAAACCATTAATTTTGTGTTAACTTGATGGAGCACCAAATTAAAATTCAAAACCAAAAACTTAGGTATGAGTGAACCTAGGAGGTCGAGATCATAATCCAAAAGAATTTTTTTTAAAAAGATTATTGAAGATAGTAAAAATGAACTGCTACGTAAGTTGTCAGTTCATTTCTATTTTTCTTTTATATATATATATATATATATATATATATATATATATATATATATATATATATATATATATATATATATGCCTAGTTAAATGCACACATTTTTTTTTGTAATATTATACAAATTGATTTTCCATCCGAAATCAAATTCAGGACTTCTTTGAAAAGAGATGATGTGGCTGGAGACAATGCTTATTGGTGATACTTGTAGTTTTCATGGTGAAACTTGTGGATGTGGGGATCATTCATTAATTGTTGCAAGTTCTAGTCTTCTAGAAGACAGGTGTTGTGGCTGATGGGATTGCTTAGTGCCGGCCATGATGGTGTGTTGATAGTTTATGTGTTGTTTGCAGCTGTGATTAAGGTATTAATCATTCATGTAGGATAATAAGATAATGTTGATTTTTGTGATTTGCATTAGTTGGGTGGGGTGGACTTTTTGACTATTGAGATTTTTTAGATTGTTTGCATCGGTGGTCGGTGAATGATGGTGTTGGGACCTGGGAGGAGAAGCATGAGCTAAGGGAGCTTGGGTGCGTTGTACTGATTACGGACCAGCCCATTTGCTTCGGCAATCCGCAGGCATGGCCCGAGTGGTGGGCCCTCCAAGGGTCGAGACTAGAGACGGCCCACGTGTTGATGTCTTGTAGCTCAACTAAACTTTGGAGGTTTATTATTATATTATGGGGTTTTATTTGAAAAAACTTTGCTAAGATATTGAAGAGGCAGAGGCGGGGGTGGGATATTCCGTTAGAATCATCGTGATGCCTGATAGATTCTTTGCTTTGGTATTTTATGAGGCACAACTGGACATGGTCCTAAGATCCCCACCAAAGTTTGGGGAATAGTTAGATAGCCTATTATTTGTTGGCATTTCTATCATTTTTCTTTTCAGCTAAATGTCATGATCTTTTCAAGATCCTCATTTTAGTCAATTTTTTTCTTTTCGTCACTTTAATCATTTCTTTCCATTTTTTTTTTCCCTCTTGTTGACCAATTGCTTGTATTACAATCAACTTGAATATATTAATTTTAAGAATAAAAATGACCGGTTCTAAAGACCAGCCCTTGACTTGCACTATTAAAAATTTAAATTATTTTTTTTAAAATTTAAATTTTTTAATATAGTACATCCATAATGGATCCTTATACTCACCCATTCTAAAAATTTTGATAATATTTTCTTATTAATGATCTGGCATATACTAGCTCATGAAGCTTGGCATTCTGTCCATGGGAGATTATGGGTTTGAAACTTGTCGTAAATGAATTTTGAGTTAAATTTGCAGAGGTTTTAATATTGCAGCCTCATTAAACAATCTCTAAGCTTATAACATATCCGGGAGTCTGTATGTGCATCAAGCAGTGCAGTTAGACCTGCGCAATTGGTGCTATCATTAGTCCAACTGCACGATTTAATCACAATCTTCCATCAACAAATCCATGGACCACATGATAATAATGCCACCTAAAGTGGATGACCACAGATAATGAGACCCAAAACACTGCAGTTGGGCTTGAATTGTGATCACTGATACAAGCTGTCACATGATTATATCTCAGAAATACTAGAAATGAGTTCACCCAAGTTGGGGATGTAGTCACATCATTCCAGCCCAGCAACAATATCACAACATTCCACAGGATTGATACCAAAATTCATCAAAATATCCTAAACATGCGACAGAAAAGAGCAAAACAGAGATGAGCAAACAAAAAGCTCTTGGCTGATTCACGATGCTGAAAAGGATTTGCTATGTTTGTAATATGTAGGCCGGCGTAACTCTTGTGTGCCTGTAAGATGCCAGAATCGAAGAGCAACAGTGAAATCAACTTCACTGCTGTATGGAATCATCCTGTCCTCAACCGGATGAAGATTGTGTAAAAAGTATACAAAACTAAATGATGAATGCTTCCTCTAACGACCAAAAAAGCCATTTGGAATGATAACAGATATTTTTCTGTCTGGTATCTTGCGTGAGTAAATCCCCTGTTGTACAGATCTGGAAAGAAGTTAAGCATGCCGCAGTAGGCAAATCAAGCAGATCGCCGAACTTATTGGTTAGGTGGGCATAACTGAGATACAAGATCGACAACTCCCCACATAGATGCATCATTCTGCACAAGGGAAAATAGAGATATAGGGATCACATGCGTATAGGAGGAAGATTGAAATGCAGTGTAGTTTGCATCAAATGGTGCTGTGTAGCATCTGATTGTAAACTCACCAGATATACAACATCAAATGCTTCACGGTAGCTCTCAATGGATTTCTCTACATTGTCATTCCTGTGGAATGAAAGATGGATATTAACACGCAATAGTATGCTTCTAAATAACATAATTAGCAGAGAAAATGATAGTCATAATAATGCTCTACTCTCCACCATTGACAAACATTTTTTTGAATGAAATTTGTATACGGTAAATAATATTTTTCTACAACTCTCAAGAAGAAGAAAATCTTAGTTGACATCAATCTTGTTCATTCTGAAGCGAACCAAATATTTCAATTTTGAGCTATAGAGTATTTTGCCCATAAAGCAGCAAGTGTAGGTGCACGCATAGTAGGGATCCCTTCCAGGATTTAAAACCTGGACACCACTCACATTAACTGAGCTCCTCTCAGTTCGTATGACAGAACCATATTTCCATTGGTAAAGATATGTATTTTGTCTATTGATCTAAACAACTATATTTATTCAGAAATATGAGTTGTTAAATAGCATGATTAGCATCTTAGTGTCAAACCTAGGTTTATGAACTCCAATAATACGATCCCCTCATTTTTTTTCTTTTCTTCATTTACAATCCCTTTTTTTTTATTTGTGTACGAAGTGGGTCCAAGAATTCATAACTAAAAGAGAGGAAACCACAAGCAGAGAACTGCCCGAAAGAGCTATTTTTAACAAGCTTATAAAAGGCAAAAATTCATGATATTTGCAAAAATAAAAGTTTATGAAGAAACAACTACGATGCACAAACCAAAGTCCAGATAGCAGAATGCTGGTGAGACTTCAGCAGAATGAGATAATGGACTTTGTAAAGGTGTGAACAAGACCTGAAGGATTGGATCTAGTACATGGTCTTTTTTTAATTCTGTTTCCTTCTTTTTCCCCTAAAACGAATGCATATAAGCTTCTAATATATGGTTGTTTAAATGATCTAACTCATCTTGGATAAATAAGACACAGCACGAGGAGGACAAAAATTAGTCCATGAAGCTAAATTGGAGCAACAAAAATAGAGGCAATATACTTCAAAAAAAAAAAAAAACAAGGATCATTGCATTTTAAAAAAAAAAAAAAAAGAAACATTAATAGAACACAAGCTAAATGAAACCAGAAGTGATCTACGCTATATACCAGTCATAATAGACTTTTAAGTTTAAGAATGTGGTTGTGGTTTTCATGTGGTGGTTTGTGGTTTCAAAGGTTTTTGGCTGTATGTACGCTTGTATGAAATTTTATCATGAAATGGCTGTTGCAAAATAAAATCTATGTCAAAAAAAATTTATGTATTGTATATATGTAATTGGGCCTGTGGATCTATGGAGCTGGAGGGGGGATAAATTCAGATAAAATAAAAGGAGCAAAGTCATCACCATCAAGCCCTTTTCCATTTTATTAGGATCATTTAAAGTGATCAAATGAAATTTTTTCATTTGATCTAGTACATGGTCTTTTTTTTTTATTTTGTTTCCTTCTTTTTCCCCTAAAACGAATGCATATAAGCTTCTAATATATGGTTGTTTAAATGATCTAACTCATCTTGGATAAATGAGACACAGTACTAGGACAAAAATTAGTCCATGAAGCTAAATTGGAGCAACAAAAATAGAGGCAACATACTTCAAAAAAAAAGCAAGGATCATTGCATTTAAAAAAAAAAAAAAAAAAAAAAAGGTAAACATTAATAGAACACAAGCTAAATGAAACCAGAAGTGATCTACGCTATACACCAGTCATGATAGACTTTTAAGTTTAAGAATGTGGTTGTGGTTTTCATGTGGTGGTTTGTGGTTTCAAAGGTTTTTGGTTGTATGTACGCTTGTATGAAGTTTTATCAAGAAATGGCTGTTGCAAAATAAAATCTATGTCAAAAAAAATTTATGTATTGTATATATGTAATTGGGCCTGTGGATCTATGGAGCTGGAGGGGGGATAAATTCAGATAAAATAAAAGGAGCAAAGTCATCACCATCAAGCCCTCTTCCATTTGATTAGGGTCATTAGTACAGCAAAGGGCTCAACTAAAGTTTGACCAGATTTTTTAACCAGCTGAGCCTAGCACAGCGTTATCAGGTGGTGTTCAATTCTTGACCAAGAAAACAAAGGTCATAATAGGGCTTAGGTTGCCATAATTCTGAAAGGCTAATTTGAAGACAGGGCCAAGGTCATATAAATTTGACAAAAAAATGTTATAGAAATGGTTGCACAAAGTAGCAATTTCAGGACTACTTCAAACATCTCATAAAATGTGCAAACTAAAATAATAAAAGGATAACCATTTTTTAATATGCAGGTAAAAATGGTTTGACTCACAGGAATCCAACAGAAATCCGATTTTCATAATTCAGACCATCAGACATGCCAAGATCTCCAATATGATCACCAAGGAGTAGCACGTTTGTCCTATTCTTCACCATTGTGTAGTCATCAATTGATCCATTTGGATCACCTAATTTGTCATGAACTGGAGCGGCCATATCCAGGGCGTGCTCATTTTTATTCAAGACATGAATTGTCTTTCCTGTGGACAGTAAAACCAAGAAGAAACAACAAATGATAAAATAACACATTATATTATTAAACAATGGAAATATGTCAAGATTGGCAGTTTGCCCCAGGCACCTACATTTGCAGATTCCACATTTATTAGTTAAAATATAGAAGCAGCTAACACCCCTGGACAAATCAAGGAATATATTGCGAAGTATTAAAGGTGAAAAAGCCAAGCTGGTGGTATCAACTGGAAAAGAGGTTCAATTGATTTAAATTTCAAACTTCTAAAATTTAATGGCTCAAGTTTGATTAAGGTAACCCCACATAGAAGATACATTCAACCACCAAAAACAATTTTAACTTACGACATCCAAATAGAGTAATATATACAGCCGAGAATCACCTTTAAAGGATATTAGACAGCCACTACCATCAAAGACCATTCTGTTAGACACAACCTTGATGTTTTTAAAAGATCTATGAAGTTTCTGCCTGAAGACCTGGTTAAAGGACAGGAAACTCATACACATCATTCCCATTGTCAAAAGTAAATCAATGCAACCTAATTTGCTTGTAATAATTTAAATATAGCCTTCCTCTATACCTCTTCTATGATATCTGCAAGGCCTGCAGAAAATATAAGTACAGGCACATCTCTCTCCTGCATTAAAAGAAAGGATGTATTAAATATTACAAGAATTTGGCATTAATAGATTATAGGAGTTTTAGACTGTCTACATCCTGATGAATTTTAATTCTCCTTCTAATGTTTTTAATATAAAAGAACTTGAACATAGGCAGCATACTGCAGCTTGAGGGAATAAATGGTAATAATAATGACTCATTAATTTAATACTAGAGTCACAGTTTGTACAAACAGTTAAAGACCAAAGAACTTTCTGATTTGTGTGGCAACAGTAAGATTCGAGAAAATCATGACAGCTTGCAGATGATGTTTAGATCATTTGTTAATAATTAATAAATCCTCACTTTGAATGCTAGGGTCAACATGCACAGTGTGTGATCACAGTAAAAAGATTAAAACATATCATAGTTGTGTAATCAAAGCAAAAGCTTATCATATGTGTACATGAATGATCTAGGACAACAGCAAGGTAGATTTTCCCCGACCGGTCTTGCTGAGTTGAAGGACTAAAGGCAAGTCCCTATTCTATCCATAGTTTCCTGGCCACGAATTTACACGATGCTGCAGATGGTTGACATTGTGGTCCATCTTTCTATGGGATTCTTTCAATTCATAGCCAACCCTATTGATGGACAAAGCATAAATCATGACAATGATGACTTCAAGGTCTTAGGACTCACTAATACAAGGGAGAGATTTCATCTGAAATTTGAATGATTAGGTCCTCTGGCAAAGTAGAGGGTCTAGTATCTGCATATCCACATAAACTCAACGAAGTTGTTCGTCTATTATAAGTATGAAGCCTCATGGCTCTGCCTCCTTCCAAGTTCATTCTCTCAACTTCTAAAGGTGTATCTACTACCAAATCATAGAGACTATGAACCCTCCTAGCATTTGCAACAAAGGTTGCCCAACTTCATGAGTGAAATTATGTATGTATGACAGTCAAAATTTCCTCTTGTAAGAACTAACCAAAACAAGGAAAAGGAAATATGCATCATGACTAATAAATATGAAGCACCAAAAAATAAAATATTGTCGACGGAAAAAGAATTATTTAAGATTCTGAACCATATTGTCTTTTGCAAATAAGATGGACCATTGTTGGGTTTGGTATCAATTTTATACATTGGAATTATTAAACAGTTTTGCAGTAATACGGAGACAAAAAGGCCAATATTCATGTATTTGAACCCAAAGAATTGGTTTAAAGTTACAATATGTAGGACACTTCCTCCCAACCACAAATTGGTGTCCAGCCACGTCAGACATGACACCCACACTCATCTATGTTCAACATCCAATGGTTACAAATCTTAAGATCTTTTATCCACCTCAACAATTCCCAAATTTACCAAAAATAAAAGATCTACAAAATGGATTAAAAATGGCCACTTTTTAAGATCTTTTAACAAACCTTGTCAAAGACAAGATATGCCACGTATGAACCAAATTAATGATAAACAGACGGAGAGAAGACGGTTTTGAGTGTGTTTATACAGAGTGATACCAAGGCTAGTTTGATTATGTGGCAACAGCAGCATTGAGAAAGAGACTAGGAAACATTTTTCTTTAAAGCATCCAAGCTTTTCACCAAAAAAATGAAGGCTAAGATCAAGTTTGCTACCTTCATTTCTTTTAATTTATAATAATACCAGATTTGGAGGTGGAGACGACCTCCATTAACATTCCTAGTTGGCCTTTAAGAAACTCCTCTTTAGTCAATATTGTCGGCGGAAAATACTGGAAAGCAAAGCAGATCCGCGGATTCAAAATTAGAAGTCCGCGACTCAGCAGATCTGCGAAACTAAAAATTGAGGTTCGCGATCCAGTAGCGACAGAACAGGTTCGCGAATCTAAAATTGAGACACAGACACGGAGACAGAGGAAGACAGGCGGATATCTTCTCCTAAGAGTGACCCCTTGTGATAAAAAATCGAGAGCTTTTCTTTTTCCTTTAGTCAACTGAGAGAGATTGTACGGAGTATCAACGGAGAGCATGATCGTCCTCCATAGCTACCTAGGAACCCAGCCTTAAACAAAAAAGAAAAGCAATTTTCCTCATCTTCTGTAAACGAAAAACCGTTAGATTGTAATATTTTATTGAAAAGACTTCGATATAAAGAGCGTTGCAATTTTTATGGCAAACAGAAGATTGGCGACTCCGCTGGGAAAACCATCACCTCCAGTGATCTGGTGGTAGCTCAATCCGACAACATTCCAGTTGGTAGTATGGTCGACTCGCTCACCATTCACGTCGACCAGGAAAGGTACGAAGAATTCCTTTCTTCAGGCTCCAAGAGCCCTACTCATTAGCAATACTACTTCCCTAAGGGGTTACCGTAAAGTCTCCAAGGGGTCAATCTCCAAGGAGGCTTTAATGGTAATAAAGGAGCCAACGGACCAAGTTAGTCCGCAATCCTCCTCCTCAACATTGGGCTCTATGCCAGTTTCGACTAAGACTCTTGATCTCTCAAGCCAAGTGGACCAAAGTCCCCGCTTCAACAAGGGGAAACGACCACTATCCGCTCCGCGAGACTGTGATACGGAGAAGGAAGTTCCTCTCACTCGTACAACGAGAAGAAACTTAAGAAGAAGCAAAGTTCGTGCCCTCCGCAGGATCACGCAACAAAAGGAAACCGCCAACTCATCCCGGCAAAAACTTACCACACAAATATGGAAACCAAAAGGCGAGGTTGGTCGAGACGCGGAAGGATTTACTCACGTTTCCTACAGGAAGCAGAGTAAGTCCATCAAAATTATCCATGATCACAAACGTGGAGCATACATCCGCGTCCCTCGTGTTCCAGGGAGAATGTCTGATCACGTGATTGACGAATCTCGCGGAACCTGCGAACCTCAAATTCGCAGAAAATGCATGCCTATCTGCAAGGCTGCGACTGTGTCGTTCCCGAAGCTATCTCACACGAATGATGTCGTCACAAAGAGTTCCAGTGCAAGAGATCTTAGGGAACTCCTGAACAGAAAAAAGGAAGAATCCTACGTATCTCACTGCCACTGTGAACAACTGATCAATGCAGTACTGTCTCACTGTCATTGTTCAGCCCATACCAGATCCTCGGTATTTCATCGATTGTCGGCTCCATCGACATCTTCATCCCAATTGGCGAAGAGGAGGCGACGAAACAGGCTTGAGTTTTCTGAGCCAGAATATCCTGCAGTGTCATCCAACATGACAAGCGTCGAGGAAAAGAAGAAAAAAAAGAAGGCGAAGAAAGTCTCCGAAGGAGAAGCTTCTGACGCAGAGCTCTCTTCGAGTTCGAAGGATCTATTCAATGAAGAGCGAGAAGTTTTCCGAAACACTCGACTCAAAAGTGGGAAGACAGTCCCCATGAATTATAGACATATGGCGAGAATCTCTTCTGATGAAGAAGATATAGTCAAATCTGTTATGGCTGAATCGCAGACATCCGACTCGTTCTTAGAAAACTCCGCCTCTGCATATATGACTCAAAACAACATCTCAGAAGAGTTCATGCGGAGAATGGATGAACAAGACAAGAATATCCAGCAACAGCAAGATGCTATTAGCGAGCTCAAGGACATGCTACATGTCCTGGTGGAGCTGGAGAAGACCAGATTGAAGGATACGTCTTCGCACTCGAACACTGACAAGGGAAAGAAGACAGAAGAAGAGGGTCTTCACAATAATGAAAAAGAATCAGAACATCATGAGGATGACGGCAACCGTTCCATGCATCAAGAAGGAAACCCGAATGCTGTTTGGATGGAGAGCTTCCAAAATCAACTGAATGCTCTCATGCATAAGAGCGACTTACAAGAGCTCGGCGTGGTAACGCCGTATCCCGTGGAATGGAAAAGTGTGCCATTCCCAGAAAGTTATAAACCATTGAAGCTCAAGTTTTTCGATGGTAAAGGATCGCCGAACCAGCACCTCTACTATTTTAAATCGCAGATTGGGCATTTAGCCGGAAATGACCCCATTAGTACGAGGGTATTCGTTAGTACCTTAACGGGACTAGCTTTTGAATGGTTCCGGAGACTAGAGCCAGGGACCATCAATTCATGGAGCGACATAGAGAAAACCTTTCTTACCAGGTTCTATGAAGATGATATGGAGGTGTCAATGCCGGCACTTTTAGCCACTAAACAAAGGAAAGGGGAGTTAGCTCGGGACTTCATCAAAATATTCCGAAACGATTCTCTCAGATGTCCCCATGGGATGCCAGAAAAGACCTTGGTAGAAACCTGTCAACATAATTTATCGACTAAGGTTCTAGTCAGAATAGGAGCAGTGAAGTCCTCAACTTGGAAGGATCTCGCCCTGCAAGCTGAAGAAGCTGAAAAAATTACGCAAAGACTTGAAGAAGGAGGCGAGGAGAAACATAAGCGAGGTGGCGATAACAACTATAAGTCCCGACCCCGAGGATATAAGGGAAAGGAGACAATGATCACTGATATGCCACAACCCGCGAAAACTTCCCAGAAACTCCCTCCTCATGCACGAATGCAGCAAAAGCAATACTCCTTTAAAGATGAGCACACGAAGACTATCTTCAACCTCCTCATGAGTAAGAAGATGCTAAAACTGTCGGAGTCTAAACGTCCAGAAGAAGCAGAAAAAGTTAATGATCCTAACTACTGTGTCTACCATAGGATCATTAACCACCCTACCCAAAACTGCTACATCCTTAAGGATAAAATTCAAGTCTTAATGGACGCTAATATCATCAAACTCCAAGAGCACCAGAAGGTGACTGCGAACATGGTGACTGTCAAGTTCGGCAAAGCACCCAACTGGATAGAGTCAACAGTTCAAAATGAAGTGCAACCCATCCCTAAAGGCACGATGCAGGTCGTAAATTTTGATCCGCACTAACAGCAAAAGAAAATATTGTTCCCCTTTGAAACTGATAGGGAGGAGATACTGTGGGTGTATTCAGACCTCCTAAATGATGAACAATGGACTTTCAGTTCATTTGGAAAGAGACGAAGAGGGAAAACCTTTACCTCCAATATCGTCTCCGTGATTCCCGAAAATGACGGAGTCATTCCTATTTTGACCGATTCGGAAGAGGAAATCGAAAATTCTTTGGTGGCTGATGCGGATCTTCCTCTCGCGGGAACCCGTTCAAGAAAAGATTACCTGAAGAACTACGACCAGACAACGGATTCTCGACTACCTCCAAAGAAAGTAAAAAAAAAAGAGCTTAAGTTTGATAAAGTTCTGAAGAAGAAGGGAAAAGAGTCTGCGGAGGACTCGCGGAAGTCATTCCAGTTCGACATTCTAACACAGTTGGCCAACATTCCTGCAAGGATAACCTTGTACGAGCTCCTGAAACTCTCTAAGTCTACTAGAGAAGGTTTGAGAGAAACTCTGCAAGATTCAGAAGTATTCTTGGCGCAAATACCGGAGACGATTGAGGAAGGAGTCTCTTTGCGCGACATGTCACCAGGTCTCTGGTAAAAGCATCCCTTACATGACCTTCTCTCCGGAAGATATGCAAGTCAGGAGTAATAAACATCACCGCCCTCTGTATTACAAGGGATACATAGGATCTGCAGAGATCGAGCGCATTCAAATTGATCCAGGCTCGGCCTTAAGTATCATGTCCCGAAGGATGCTACGATATCTTGGAGTTCCGATAAATAGATTGGCAGCAACCAACACTACTATTTTCGGATTCAATGCTAACGGCAGTAGACCGCTGGGTAAAATAAAGCTCAAGTGTCAAATCAGCGATCTAAACACGGAAGTCACGTGTTACGTGATAGATGCGGACACATCATACAATCTACTATTGAGGAGGCCTTGAATCCATAGCAATCTCATTGTCCCTCCACATCAAAGACGCGAACGTAAAAACGTTCATTGCAGAAAAACAACCCTTTAAGGGAGTTGAAAACTACTTCACTGACGCGTTGTTGTATCAAGATGTGTTCGGTGTTTCAGACCAGCCTGTTCCAGATGACTCTGATAGTGGCGAAGAGGCTGATACAGAATCAGGATCCGAAGATTCGGAATCCGAGAATGTAATTTGGGACGGTGAGCCCATTGTGATAAGTCTTGAAGGCCTTGATGTAAATAACGCCGTTCACTCTGATGGTGAATGGGTGATAAATAAAAATTTAGAGTTTGCTTATTCTTTTGGTGCTGATTCTGAGCCCTCAAGCACTAGCACAGATGCATTCAGCGACTGTGTAAATGAGATACGTTCTCTGACTTCCTTCCAAGTACCTATCCGATCATCCTTACACAAATTAAGTTATGACGTTGAAAGTGCTAATCAGGTCATTTTTGAGGTCCCTCCCAAAAACGGAACCCAAAAGGCCATAGTATTTGGAAGAGCAAGTCACAAAATCAAAAAGAAATGCTTAGATTTTGAGGAAGAACAGGGAAAACCCGAGTTCTTCCATTACGATGAAAATTCTCGTAGATTAATAAAGAAAATGGGATATAATCTAGCCGAAGGCAGGGGGTTGAACTTCGGAAAATGAAGGACAATCCTTCAACCTTTTATCCAAGAAGAGAAAATGCCGGATTATTACCAGAAAATCGGCAGGGGGTTGGGATACGTCACCACTCCCGAAACCTCCTCAGGCGAGAAAACCGAAGAAGGACAGTACGATCATTCGTCAGAATCATCATGCTGGGACTCAGATGTCAGTACTAGTGTGATTTTCAGCGAAGTGTCTACGAACATAACTTCCGCGATCCAAGAAGACGAAGACTTAAAGGAAACCTCGTCGATAAGAGACGACTCCTGAACAAACATCTTAATATGAAGTGGGAGATCCAATTTGATAGCGTGAGCCCCCAACCGAAAATAAAGTGATCCAAATCAATATGGGAGATGAAAAGAATCATAAACCCATATTTATAAGCGAGAACCTATCCTCGGAAGAAAGGAAGGAATTGATATCCCTCATTCGTGAATATATTGATATTTTCGCTTGGAGTTATGAGGAAATGCCAGGGTTGGATCCAAGTGTGGCGGTTCACAAATTGAAAATCCGGCCAGAGGCTAAACTAGTAAAACAACAGTAGCGAAGGTTCCGCCCAGAGATTATGGAAGCTATAGAAGCTGAAATCAAGAAGTTGATTGAATCAGGCTTTATTCGCGAGGAACAGCACCCTGATTGAGCCGCGAATATAGTTCCCGTGACCAAGAAAAACGGAAAAATCCGAGTTTGCATAGACTTTAGGGATTTGAATGAGGCTTGCCCTAAAGACGAGTTTCCGCTACCTATCACGGATATTACGATAGATAATACTTGTGGGTATGAGCGTATGACGTTCATGGATAGATTCTCAGGGTATAATCAAATAAAGATGTACCCTAATGATGAGAAGTATACATCCTTCAGGACACCACTCGGGATATACTGCTATACAGTCATGCCCTTTGGCCTAAAGAACGCAAGTGCTACATATCAACGCGCTATGAACGCAATATTCCAAGAGCACCTCCGGAAAACAGTGGAATGCTACGTAGATGACCTAGCAATTAAGAGCAGAAACAAAAATGATCACTTCAGGGATTTGAAGACAGTGTTCGACCTCACGAGGAAGCACCAGCTCAAGATGAATCCAACTAAGTCTTTTCTAACGTCAAGAGTAATACATCTTGATCCAGATAAGGTCAAGGCTATCCAAGACATGTCACCTCCCCGTAACCTCAAGGAGTTAAGGGGATTGCAAGGCAGACTGGCGTACATCCGCAGGTTTATATCAAATTTGTCTGGTAAATGTCAATCCTTCACCAGATTAATGAGGAAAGGAGTGTCATTTGTCTAGGATGACGTATGCCAAAAGGCTTTTGAAATCAAATAATATCTCACAAAGCCACCAGTACTCGTATCTCCAGTCTCGGGAATGTCTTTCTTGCTATATGTAAGGGCTATGGACCATTCCTTGGACGCTTTGCTAGAGCAGAAGAATGAGTCAGGCCATGAACAAGCTATTTATTATCTCAGCAGAATGATGATCGGGTCGGAACACCGGTATAATTCTGTGGAAAAAGAATGTCTAGCTTTGGTATTCGCAATACAGAAAATGCAGCACTACTTAGCTGGACAAACCATCCACGTTGTATCGAGAGTTAACCCCCTGAGAATACTAATGACTAAACCGGGATCATTAAGTTCAAGACTATCCAATTGGGCTATTTTGCTGTCACAGTATGATATGCACTTTGTCCCACAGAAGTCTATTAAAGGACAGGCCGTGGCCGACTTCTTAGCCGAACATTCAATCCCGGCATCCTCGAAGTTATATGAGCAAATCCCGGGAGAGTTAGAAGAATGGGACTTGATTCCAGAAAAGAATGACTCGCAAAAGTCTTCCGAGGCAAATACAGTCTCGAAAGGTGTATGGCAACTTTTCTTTGATGGTGCCTCCCGAATAGGATCTGAGGGAAGAATGACAGCGGGGGTAAAAGTTGTTTTCGTCTCCCCCCACAACCACATCATTCCTCGAGCTTACTCATTAACAAGCTCGTGCTCCAACAATGTCGCGGAATATAACGCCCTCCTAATCGGCTTAAAAATAGCCAAATAACTGGGGGTCAAATATTTGGAGGCATATGAGGACTCAACTTATTGTGAATCAAGTAAAAGGGGAGTATGAGGTCAAACATGAAGACCTCCTGCCGTGTTATCGTGCAGTGATCAAGATCGCCGATGGCTTCGATGGTTTCTATATCAGCCACATAAAGCGTCACCGAAATAGTTATGCAGATTCGCTAGCTTCCTTGGTTGCTACATTAACCTTACCCAAGCATGCTAGGACGCAAATTACGGCAGGAAGCAAAGAATTGTTTTGTCCAAAGGACGAGCTCAAAGAAGAAATGAAGAAACCACAGGAAGACGAAACTGACGCTTTCGAATCAAGCCTAGAACCGAGGGATTGGCGTTTTCCTTATATAGACTATGCCCTTTACGGGATATTACCCGAAGGTCCAAAAGAAGCCAGGGCAATTCAGAGAAGGGCTATCCGATTCTACTACAATGCAGAGCTACAGACATTGTATAGGAAATCTTACGACGAAATTTTACTTTGCTGTCTCTCCAACCGCGAAGCTCAAAAGGTACTCGAAGAAGCTCATGCTGGTATCTGCGGAGCACACCAGCCAGGGCCGAAACTTTGGGATAGAATCCGAAGAATGGGTTATTACTGGCCCAAGATGATGACAGAAGCGGTTAACTACGCCAATAAGTGTAGGGCCTGTCAAATACATGCAGACTTTATACATCAAGCTCCGGAGTATCTTCACCCAACGGCTACGTCATGGCCGTTTGAACAATGGGGTATGGACATCGTAGGGCCAATTTCTCCGCCATCAATAAGAGGACACCGGTTCATTTTAGCTATAACTGATTACTTTTCGAAATGGACTGAGGTCATTTCCCTAACCGGAGTAAAATCGTCAGATGTTATCAAATTCATCAAGCACCATGTGCTTTATCGCTTCGGGGTACCCAGAAGAATAATTCATGACAACGGATTCCAGTTTGTGAGCCAAGTGTATTCTAGATTCTGCAACAAGTACAGAATCGAGGATGTAGCTTCATCACCATATTACCCTGCAGCTAATGGTCTAGCATAAGCTTTCAATAAAACTATTGTAAAACTTCTTAAAAAATTTGTGTCATCCAATCAAAGGGACTGGGACGAAAAGCTCGGAGAATGCCTGTGAGCGTATCGCACCACAGTCCGAACTCCTACTAATGTCACGCCCTTCTCTTTGGTATGTGGGTCAGAAACAGTCTTGCCTTTGGAAATCCAAATCCCGTCATTACGAGTTGCATTGATAACTAGAATGACGCAAGAAGAAAGACATCAACAAAGGCTCCAAGAATTAGAAGTTTTGAATGATAAGCGCTTAGAAGCTCAACAGAATATTGAGCTATACCAGGCGCGGATCTCCAGAACCTTTAACAAAAAGGCTAAGCGAAGAACTTTCGAGAAAGGTGATCTGGTCCTGTCAGTCAGAAAACCGATCATAACTAGCCAAAAGCCTAGAGGAAAGTTTCAGCCGAAGTGGGAGGGACCTTTTGTCATTGATACTGTCTATTCCAACGGCGCATATCGGTTGGCGAAGCCGAATGGTGATAAAATTATGATGCCAATTAACGGTAAATTCTTGAAAAAGTATTACTCTTAGTGAAATTGCAGAACACCAGTTATAATACGGCCCTAATAGGTATGTTTTCCTGCGAAAGAATAACACACTTTTTCAACCATACCATCAAATAGCCCGCCAAGAAGGCAGGATCAGACAAAGGCTGGAGGGCCTGATAGTGAAAACTTTCAAAGGACGTTCCAGCCTCGAAGACGTTCTCGTCAGATTCAGCGACATAAGCATCTGTCCCGAAACTGGCGATTCTTCTCTCAACTTTCTTTTCAGAAACCGGAGGAAGGCGAGTAAAGTACGGATTACTCCTAGAGAAATTGGGCAGAAGATACTGCAGTCACTTCTTTGGCTTCAAACTGCGGGTGCCGGATGTATGGGTGCAAATATGATAATGGCAGAGTAACTCCCAGTAAGTATTATAAATCAGAGGGTCCCGGATTTTCAGCAGATGGAGTTCTTCCCCAGTAGGGACATACTCTTCATACGGGATGTCTCCCATGGGTAAGCCCGAAATTTCATACATTTCATGGAGGGCAAAACCCAACTCGCCACGAGGACTAAAGACTGTATAAGTATCAGAATTGTACAATTCCAGTAAAGCAAAAAAATGAAATCTACTAGCAGGAATACCATGCTGAACAGCAGCCCTGATAGCACGGTGTAGCCCCGCATAATGAAGCTGATCCCTGAAGGTTTTCAAGAAGAAATCAGTCAAGACTGCCCACTCTCCTTTTGAAGAACAGTGAACACAACCAGGGGGACGCAAATCCTGAACAGGAAACTCTCCTTGTGCATTGGTGAATCGGTGCAGGAAAGTCTGTGCGATGATGGGAACTTCGCCTCTGAGGAGGTCATGTTTAAGCAGTCCCGGAAGCAATCTGCAAAAGTGTTTTCCAGTACTACGAAAAAAAACACCTTGAGCATTGAAACCCTCCAATAAGATGCCATCTTGCGGCCTGTTTATGTGCAAGTCCATTCGTCTGGGCACAGAGAGGGATTGAAAGAATAAGAACGGATAAGACCTCTCCATATTGGGGAGAAACAAGTAGCGACTTTCAACTTGACGAAGCCACTTGTAATCCCCATCTTTCAAATCGCTATCGGGTACCGAAACATGGTCCCCAAACAGAAAGGCGGGTTTGCACAGCGCAGACCAATCATCTCCTTCAAAAGATGCATTAGTGATCAGTTCTTGTAACGTTGAGCGAGAAAGATGGAGGATTTTGCCTTCTCTTTCTTGGCTATCTGGTGCAGTACAATGTGGAAAGACATGACTAAATCTGAACTCTTTCTTCCCATCATAGCCATCCGAGTATCCGAAATAATGATTCTTAGGCCAAGGATTCAAGACATAATCGACTGCAAAAGACGTTCGGATTCAAGATAAGGAAAAAAAATGATGAGAAAGAGACTGTCTTTCGAAAGTTTTTTTTCTATTACCTCCAATCAAGGGTTCCTGCCGAACCACTATTGAACTAGAGATTGCTTGAGGATCTTGACGACCACTGGGCAGTATCGGAGGAAGAAACATTTTTCGTCATCTTTTGCAAATTGAGAAAATCCTTCGAAACGAAAGCTATAGGGGAGTGAAGACGAGAAGTCTGAGGAGCTCTAACGAAAAACTCAGATTTCAAATTTCTTGAGACAAGAGTAGCCTCTCTCATAAAGATGGAGATTATATAGCAGATGATTTGACGGCCGAGATCTCTGGACAGACGTGATATCTGGCCCGAATCTTGTGGGTACCTTTTCATTTAATGCGGCTCAGAGAATGTCTCAATTCTTACGCCGTAAAAAGCAACCGCCTTCCGACCTTTCCTCAACCAAAAAGTGAAAGCTCGCGTCCCTAATACAGATTCGCGATCCTTCGGAAATTCCAGTTTGCGATCCTAACACAGAGTCGTTTTCTACTCCAAAATGAAGGCTCGCACCCCTAATACAGAGACGTGTCCCTTCCGAAGCGAAAGTTCGCAACCCTAATACAGAGTCATTTTCTACTCCAAAATGAAGGCTCGCGCCCCTAATACAGAGACGTGTCCCTTCCGAAGCGAAAGTTCGCGACCCTAATACACAGTCGTTTTCTACCCCAAAATGAAGGCTCGTGCCCCTAATACAGAGACGTTTCCCTTCTGAAGCGAAAGTTTGCGACCCTAACACAGAGTCGTTTTCTACTCCAAAATGAAGGCTCGCACCCCTAATACAGAGACGTGTCCCTTCCAAAGCAAAAGTTCGCGACCCTAACACAGAGTCTTCTTCTTCGCAATACAAATCTGCGACCCCTAACACAGAGTCGTATGTTCCAGGAATTGCAAAATGAGGCACTAACACAGAGTGTCATTTTCCTTCAGAAACAGCAATGGCACTAATACAGAGTCACAGATTTCTGCAAATGCAATGGAGATTCTAACACAGAATATTATATCCAAAGTATTCCAAAACTCCTCAAGGAATCATGAGAGTTTTGGAAACTTTGGAGAGGATTTTGTCGGCGGAAAATACTGGAAAGCAAAGCAAATCCGCGGATTCAAAGTTAGAAGTCCGCGACTCAGCAGATCCGCAAACCTAAAGATTGAGGTTCGCGATCTAGTGGCGACAGAACAGGTTCGCGAATCTAAAATTGAGATTCACGACACTACCCTTAGCTTTCAGGTAGGGGTTTTAATACAAAAGTCACCCAATCCGAATAGAAGAATTGTCATCTCAGATCGTGGGGCTAACTGCCAAACGAATGCAACGACGTTACTTCGATCGTGGGAGCAACTGCCTAACGAATATGACGGTACTTCTCGAGTAGTGGGAGCTAACGGTCGAACAAATATGGCGGGACGTTACTCTAAAACCCCTATAAAAGGCGGGGAAGCGAAAGAGACACAGACACGGAGACAGAGGAAGACAGGCTGATATCTTCTCCTAAGAGTGACCCTTTGTGATCAAGAGTCGAGAGCTTTTCTTTTTCCTTTAGCCAACTGAGGGAGATTGTACGAAGTGTCAATGGAGAGCAGGATCGTCCTCCATAGCTACCTAGGAACCCAGCTTTAAACAAAGAGAAAAAGCAATCTTCCTCATCTTCTGTAAACGGAAAACCGTTAGATTGTAATTTTTTATTGAAAAGACTTCGATATAAAGAGCGTTGCAATTTTTATGGCAAACAAATATGTCCCAGACTCACATGTGACTTTCATCCTTACAAAGAATCCAAATTGAGTGATACCATATCGAATATCGACAAATAGGAAATAACCAAAGATCTCATTGCTTTGCATCCTCTTTATTTTTCTTGATAAGCCACGAACCATCAACAGAGAAACCAAATGCTGTGAGTTTATAGTATATTTTTTTTTTTACTAGACAGTGATTAGTCTGCTAGGATCTCCCAGGTGTTCTGGGACTTATAAATTCAAATCCAAAAGCTACAAGGTTCCCATGTTCACCTTCTTCAAGCCCATGTTTCATCATGCAATTCTTCTCCTATAAATGGATGCAATATGCGGAACTTTTCAGGAGATAGTGTAGCTCGTAAGATAATGTAGAAATTAGAGCTTCCCCTGACTTATCACTATCATACATATCTTCTTCCATTTGGATGACAATGGTTAGCCAATGTCCGCCACAAGTCTGGCTCTAATAAAATAACACACGTCAGACTTTCAAATGAAACATTGAAGGAAAATTAAAAAGATAAAACCCCTTGCCGGTTTGTTCTTATATCATTGCCCATTATGATGTATGCCATATGCACTTATGAAATGTCCTACTTGTTCATGTCACATGTAAGACCTTAAAATTCAAGCACTTCAACTTTTAAAGTATTGGTCACTGGCTCCCTATAATAATAAACTAACATCATCTTCTTCCAAAGAATGTGTCAGAATTTGTCGTAAATATAAGTTATGCTCAGAATCATGTATGTAAAACAGAACATAATAGCTGATTCAGAATTCCTTGACGCACATATACTCCTCCATTGTTACAATTAATAAAATTTCCCAACTAACACTCTATTACTATTCGTGAACCCATCTATTTCGTCCACTATCCTTATCAGACTTACACGTGAAGCTTCCACCATATAGAGAAAGTTATGGCTTACTCATGCTGTGCAAAAATTTACGCATATATCCATGGCATCCAAAATTTGTTGCAGAGGTTAGAGTTATTGAACTTCCAAATGCCCTAAGTTAGTAGCAAAGCTCCAAAATTCTTGCAAAGGAAAGTGTTAAGAATGTCAAACTTCATAACAAAATATATGCAGCATACAGGCTAGGAATAAAAAGGAACCAATGAGCAAAGACCTAGACAAAAACCTTCGTAGCACCCAAAAGAAGCAACCGTTATATTAGTAGGATAGTTATAAGAGTGAGAATTCCAAATGAGTGGGTACAGCTAATTAGTTTTGAATTAAGACCTTTCCAAACATGAATCATGTGAATTATGGTAAAAAGAATTAAAATGAGTTATTTGTCAAAACTCATTCTTTACAATTTACATCAATTTCAGAGTTTTCAGTTGGTTCAGAAAGAGCAAGCAGGTCATTGGGTCCTAATACCTACCTATTTGACAAGAAAGTAACAATCCACTTAACATGACTCAAAGGTTATGATAATTAGGTTCATATTTCAGGAGCCTAACACAAACGTACATGTTATTCAGCAAAAAAATCAAATTTGCTAATAGGCACGAAATTGAAACATGAATCCTGAAAATGTAATGGACTATAACATATAAATATAAGACATGCCCAAAAAAATGAGATTAGAAGAAAAATGTTATATATATCATAGTGTTGGGAAACTAAGAAACATGTCCAGAGAATGAGGGTAATGGAAATGAGAATGTCAAGATAGATGAGTGGAAATGCGTTAAGAGATAAAATACGAAATGATTGCATTTGTAACACATTAGAATTTCCCCCACTGAAGATGAATTGTGGAAAAATATTTTGAGATAGTTTAGTCATGTACAGTAACAGCCGGTACATGTGCCAAAAGAGACACGATAGGACTACAAATAATAGAATAGGAAGGACTAGAGGTAGGACGAAGAGAAATTAGACTTGGAAGTGCTACTATAACATAACTGAATGGAAGAAATTGATTCACGTAGTGATCCAATAAAAGTTTTGGAATAAAAGCTTTATAGTCATTATGTTATGATATATATCCATCAATTTGATTTGGTTTGGATTGAGTAAGAAAGTAACCTAGTCCTGGGCCCCCTATTACCATCCTATTTGGTATGAAGTATTTTATACTATAATGGCACAAGTCAATTGGAATGCTGGGCTACAAAGAAATATTATTCAAAAAAGATAAGTGTAGCAGAGATACGCATATTTTGTTGGATATATGGCAACACTAGGGGAGATAAAGTGAGAAATGAGGATATTCGTGCTAAGGTAAGTATGGCCCCCATCGAAGAGAAGATGCGAGAAAATCACTTATGATGGTTTGGTCATATGTAACGTAAGTCTACAAATGTACCAGTTCGAAAAGAGGAGTTTATCAACATATGACTAGTTAAAAGAGGAAAGGGAAGACCGAAGAGAACATAGCTGGAGATAATACGAAAAGATAGGGATGCTAGAGGTTTACATGGGGGCATATTGTTCATCGGAATAAGTGGTGAAGGATCATCCATGTGATCGACCCGACGTGATTCTCTTCTTGTTCATGTAACCCACCCCAAGTACTTGGGATAAAAAGCTTAGTTGTTGTTGTAATGGCACAAGTCAAAGGTCTTGTTACATCTACTTAAGTTGGCACGTAGATCATCCCCATGTCACGGTCTATCAGTTCATGGTCCACTTGATGTTCATCTAGGCTAACTAAAGTGTTCTAAAAGATTCTTGAAGAGACAAGAACCATATGGAGTTTGATGGATACAATTCAAAAGGACTTGGAAGTGCTATTATAAAAGAACTGAATGGCAAAAATTGATTCACGTAATGATCCAAAAATTTCGAAACAAGACTTTGTAGTAATTGTATCATTCTATGTAACTATAATATTTATCCATTAATTTGATTTGGTTTGAATTTAGTAAGCAAGTAAACTGGTCCCGGGTCCCCTATTGCCATCGTATTTGGCAATGGAGTATTTTCTGCTAAAATGGCACAAGTCAATGGTCTTGCTACCTCTACTTAAGTTGACACATAGGTCATTCCCGTGTCACGGTCTACCAGTTCATTGTCCACTTGATGTTCATCTGGGCTAACCTAAAATGTTCTATAAGATTTTTGAAGGGATAAGAACTATATGTATTTAGAATGTACTAGGAAAGTGTTGTAAATACCATTATATTTATTAAGGGTGGATATTTTATGTGAAGTCTCTAAAGACTTCGTAGGAACCATTGGATGATTGAACACTCTAGAAGACTAATCCTAACCATTCATTGTATGTGGTCTTGCCTATATAAAGGGGGAAGGTCCTTCCAATCTAAGCAAGCAATAGAAGTTCTCCCACATTCTTCTAGAGTACTCTCATGTGTTCTTGTTGAGTGTATGGGTGGAGAAAAACGTTGAACCTAGCCATTTAAGTTCAAAAAATAAATTAGGTGTTGCACAGATTCCACAGTTTGAGTGCTAAACTTGTCGGTCAGCGACACCAACACACAACATAGCCTGATATGGGCCCTTCCCTATGAAGTTCGAGCTATTACAGGGCATAATTGTTTCTTCTATTTGTATATTATAGGTGCACTTGGTTGACTTGTTTTACATAAATGTGCCACAATTCTAGCCAGACCACATGAAAGTGCTTAAATTCAGATTCACTCTAATATGGATCCTTCCTCAGACCTACATGAGCATTCCTTCTGGCGTAGAAAAGGAATTCCAAATAGGACATTTATTGTTGATTCCCATTTTAGGCTCAGGCTGGTCCAATTTGTAACAATGTAGCCTATTTCACCTCTATTCTTTTCTCCTCCCATCTCAAATTTTAGATATTGTGAGGAAGTGTGGGGGTTCTCACCTCGTTAGACAAACTGGCTAAAAATGAGGATGACTACCTAATTTTCTCAAAATATAATGCACTAAAGTGACTCCATAGCACAACTTGTGTCACGCCCCGCTCCCGATATACGATATGCGAGCACGTGTAGCAGATACCGGCAACATATTCGTTTTGAATATGTTAAACCCTCAATAAATTTGCTACAATAATAATCAGTAATTACGATAGAAAAAATTCAACAAAAGTTTGACTTTTCATTTATTGGAATGAAGTTTAGATACAATTGAAACAAAATATAATAAAATTAAACAAAAGAAAACATGGAATCTCTAATTCATTATTGAGCTTCAATTTGATCTTTAAAATACACCAGATCCTGCATCAGTTTTGGCGTGTCTATCGATAAATCTGGACATGCACACCTAGATCGTCAAATTGCGACCAAAATAAAATACGCAGAAAGAATATGAAATATAACGATTATGTCCAAACATAATAATAATACAAGTTTTAGAAAATATGGAATGAGATATCTATAATAATAATATCAATAAATTTAGGTTATCTTAATGTCATTTTAGTAAAGTCAACTTTATAACAGAGGTATTTTTTGTTTAGGATGTCATGTAATTGGAAAAACTAACTGATGGGATACCACTACTTCGATTGTTTCCTGTATAGACCCAGAAAATGGTCACAGGATTGTCCGGTGCTAAATCGGACCTGCCGTCAGGCAAACAGGAATTATAGTCAGGTATGATCTAGCAAATCATCACGCACCCATTGTGTGCGAAATATTCAGTTGTACAACTTAACAAGTTTACAGCCGAAACAGAGTATATTTCAATCATTCAGTTTCTTCCCCAACCCAGTGTCATTTGGGTATAATACATGTAAGTCTAAATTCTGGTTTCATAACTTGTATATTGAATATCGGGTACAATATTTCAATTGAATTTTGTTAATTTGTTAACAACATGATTTATAGAGTCCGTTCAGTTTATATTTTATTCAATAAATCACAATTGGTTAAATCAAGGATTTACTAATTTGAGATATCATACAGATACCGGCCAGGCCAGTGTATGGATGCTGGGAGGTTTTCCGTGCGTTGCACGTTCCTTAATTAGAGAACCAGCATACAAAACAACTTTTCTAGACACCGATATAAAATGATATCGCAAACAATATTTTTCCATGATTATAGCATTTTTCATGATTTATTAAAAACCTAACTATATTCTGTAATTTAACAAGTATTCATTTAATTTCTAACAGCATAAAGAAATAACAGAAATGTCAATGATTGCACTTGTAATAACACATTTAGTTTCTACAAATTAAATTCTAACAATATAAAGAAATAGTATTTGTAATAACAATTTTAGATAATATAATTAAAGTAATATTTCTATTAAAAAAACTAGCATGTTTAGTGAGTCCAAAAAGAACTCACCTGAATTTTGTTTCCCGATATCGCTCAATGAAGTAATCTACACATTAAAAATATTCTAAGAATATTAAAAACAAATTAATATGAATTTAGATGATTTTTAGGGATTTTTCTAATATTTATAACATACTCAAAATTGATTTTAGTATTAACAGGTCTGAATTTTAAAAATGAGTCTGAATCCATCTTATTGGGTTTATAAAATGATGGATGTTCTTTTTAGATTATTAGGATTACTGAGAAGTGGGTGAGCTAACCTAGAATTCATTAAAATAATTTAATTCAAGATGAAAAAGAAAGATAATATCTAACTTCTTGTCAAAAGGTGAGAATCTAAAATATGGAAAGAGATGAAGGATATGCTCTTCTCCGGTGAAGTAGTGGCAGCTCTGGCGGCGACTCTTGCGGTGGTTTTGATGGTGGCTCCGACGAGATGAGAATGTTAGAGAATGATTTTTTAGAATGAGTAGAATGTGTTTTGATTTAGGGGTTTATATATGATTGGATTTAGGAATTACAGAATGTGAAAGGTTTAGAGAGTTATAGAATCTAAAAGGTTTGAGGAGTTATAGAATTTAGAGAGTTAAGAGAATTAAATTGGAGATTTAATGTAGATAATTCATGGAGAAGATGAAAGGATGGGAGTTAGAGAAATGAATAAGTAATGAGTTGAGAATATGAAAGGTTTTAATTTAATTTAGAGATTTTAATTTTATAGTTAAGGATGGGGAGTTTAGAAGGTGAAAGGTTTGGGAGGTTTTAAGAGGTGAAAGGGTTGAGAGTTATAAAAGATGAAAAGTTTTAGTTAATTAAAAAGTTTAATTTTGAGAATTAAATATGGAGTTTCATGGTTTAAATAATGAATAAGATGAAGAGTTTGGAGTTGGAGAAAATGAAAGGTTTAGGAGGTTAAAGAAAATGAAAGGTGTAAGAGTTAAAGAAAAAATGAAATGTTATACTTATTATTTGTTTTATTTTTTTTAATTATTTTTAGCTATAAAAGATGAAGGGTTATTACAACTTGCCTTTTATCTCTATTGACTGCCTTCACAAATCTGTACCAACTTTAGAATACTTGGGCTCTTGAGACACCGTGCAAGAAGCAACTCTGTTCCCTTCCATGATATCTAGTAAGTTATCCAACTTTGGCCTAAGATAGAAGACATAATATTAATTGACTGGAAAATGTGTTTAATAGAGAGAGTGGTAGGTCATGACTGTGAACAGTAATTCCTACTTATTCTTAATTTTGGAAACAAATAATGTTTCTAACTAGGGTTCCAATGATAAGAAGCGGACTTTTGCAAATATATGGACATCCTCAAATTTTATTCTCCCATTGATTATTTATTTTCCATTGCTTTCCTTTGTTTGATAACTTCATTCACAATATCCTGATTTGGAGGAATACGAGGACAACTGAAGTTTATTTATTATGACACCAAAGAAAGATATTTTCCATGCAAACAAGAAGATCAATCATCATAAGACAGCGCAACAAGACTAACGATGGTTCATTTTTTGCAACTTACATATTTTGAAATCCTTAGCTAAGGAAGGTAATCTAAACAATGAGAAGAAACAGCTTCTTGTGATTTGTTCACTTGAAAGGTATGTGAATACTACTATTTAAAATATGAATTAACAAATTACGTGAATAGCTCAATTAGTCTAACAAAAAAGAGAATCTCTTTAGCAAGAAACAGTGTCATTGTGTAGGATTTGAGATTAGTTGAAATTATTCATTTACCTGATAGATGCAATGCTATTGATTGTCGGATACTAGTTGAAGTTATTCATTTACCTGATAATTGCAATGCTATTGATTGTATATCAAGTTCCTAATATTATTGTTTTTTTATAAAAAGGAAATAAAACAACATTTAACGCCTATTCATTTACCAGAAGATAGTTTATGATTACAATACAGTTGTTTTCTTAGATAAATGTTTCATGATATTTGATTGTTATATTAGTTGCTAGTTCTAGCCAATCAAGAAGTCCACGAAAATCTTTTGGGAAATGCTTTTAAGACGTTCAGATTTAGTCAAAAGAAACCACTGATGTCAAAATTATTGAATGGAATATTAAACCAAAAAAGAAAAGGCAAGTAAATTTGGGCTTCTTTCTCCGCTATAATATATGCAAGATTGCGATTTATTCATGTTTTAATCCTTAATAGTTTGTGGAAGAAAATTCCTAAGAAAATGGAAAAGGTTTGACCTTCTATGCATAGAAAGCATATGGTAGAAGATCATTATCTGTGCTACACTAGGTGTGAGTGGCTACCAACGCTTCATCGAGATCTAACGTTACATATGTAGTTTCTCAAAAGAAAGAAAAGATAATCACATTAACAAGTACAAGCAAACACAAAGTTCATCATTTTTGACTCTTTTGATAAATAAACTTTATCATCATAGGAATGGAACAAATATTTTAAAAGCTATTAAATTCTTTAACTTGTTAGCTTATTACAACTTAAAATGAGACACTAACCAACTTAAGTACTTAACAATAGGAGATTGATCTACAACAACAACAACTAAGCCTTTTATCCCAAATACTTGGGGTAGGCTACATGAACCAAAAAAGAATCCCGTCGGATTGATCACATTGATAATCCTTCTCCATTCATTCCTATCAAGTAATATCTCGTCATTTAAACCTCAAGAATCCATATCTTTTCGTATCACCTCCATCTATGTTTTCTTCGGTCTTCCCTTCGCTCTTTTAACTTGTCCTATATTGATAAACTCCCCTCATCGAACTGGTGCATTTGTAAGTCTACGTTGCACATGACCAATAAGAGATTGATCTGACAAGAAAAATTCACATGCTTTCATCAAAGAAATTTGTTTGAAACTATGGGCAGTGTTGGCAGGTTTAGTGGCTTGATAAGCCATATTTTGAAATCATGTTCTTGCTAGCTCTAAATTCTTTTGACAGTAAGGATTCATCAACACTCTATAGATCTATAGTGATTTAACATAGGACTAAATTTCCCAAAAAAATGGAATATAAAAGATAAAACAATATAAACTTTACAACTGATGGTGTTGCAGCGGACTTTCGCCACCATAGTTGTGGAACCTAAACTTCTGCTTGGGCTCCTAAAGAAGAAATAGTTGCATGCCGAAAGAATCACTCAATAATTCATTCTCACTCCCGGCAATCCTCATTAATGCAAGAAGGATCAGAGGAATAAAACATTACAACTTTTCCTACATGAGTATAGTGTAGATTTTAGTATGTCAAAATTATTGTCATTAGTTTTGCTAATAAGGCTCTACCTTAGACTATGTAAAACCACTTAGTGCGTTATTTCACCACCCACACTACTTTTCATGGCATGTCCAATGCACGTGCATACAAAATTAAATCTACTATTTGTGGGTGGATACATTTCGCATATTTATAGTTTTCTAGGAGGCAATAGAAAAACAGCAAGGATACAAAACTAAAATCATGTATTTGTGGGTATATAAATTTTGCATGCTTATGCTTTTATGGAGACGAATATAAACAATAGCGAGGGTACAACTCTAGATTTATAAGTATCTTTTTTTCATTCTTAATCTCTATTATCAGTTATCCAGGTCCAGTTCATATATTCCGATGCATTCTATAAAATATTTTTTGGGGGCGTCCACAAAGTTAATTTGACTCTCACACCAATGATGAAGATTGAAGATATTCAAAGTCAGTCTTTCACGAAGGAAGTGGATATATATTGCAGGAACTATTTTCGGTCGGCAAATGGTTTTTTAGAAACCTATGTTGGGAAATTAATATTGTGTAGGTTCTGCTTGTAAAAAATTATCTTTTAGGTAATTTACATGTAACGTTAATACCTCTAATTTTTGGCTACCCATAGGATTTCCAATATTCCTAAAAAAGAAAATATATAGTAGCATTTGTAGTGTTATCTGCAAAATTGTCTTAACTAGGTGTTTTTGTGGAGATCCCATGATCATTCTAGGCTTCTAGGCTTCTTGCCACAGGATAGTATCTTGAAATTTATACAAATTACGTGTGGCCAACCCTAGCATCCCGCGTGAAGAGCTGAGTTCTCTTTGTGCAGAGTCCTCATGAAGATAAAAGTCTGCAATGTCCAGTGACTCAGCCAAGGAGTCAAGCACCAGCAGTAGAGATGCTAATAGCAACGGTAAAAAATGTGTTGATCCTCATTGATCAAATTATTAAACTCCCTTAAGTTGTTCTTCAGAACTTTAGTATATGCAGATAGTAAATACTGAAGCACTAAGTTATGCAGTTGTATCCCATGTAACAATGATTAATCTCCTTAAATGTGAAATCCCTTGGCTTGGTGCCTAACTAAATAAATGTCCTGTTGCCCTATCACATTATTCAGAATGAATAACTTTCTATCAGGGCCTAGTATATCCTCAATATAGAGGTCATGGCAAATGAAATTATCAAGGAAAGAAAAGGAAAATGTCAAAAATTATTTAAGATCAAGGCTGAATGGAACGAGCAGGTATAGAGGGTTTGCCCAGATATCCCTTCTTCTAGCTCACGTGAAACAAATTTAGAAAGTATAGTTTGAATCATTTGTCACCAATCAAGATTGATCCTTTGGTTATCTTATTCATTTTTTTTATTGAACAATAGAAAAATATAGAGAGCATCATCCCAAGTACCTGGAGAGTTCTTCAGAAGGCAGCATGGCTTATTTCCAGATACTTGTGCATTGCATCACATCCGCTGGTGTACGTTTTATATTTGAAATGTCATTAAATTTAGAGTTTAAGTATTTGCATCCTGAATATTTCTTTAAGTAGCCTGCTGAGCACAAATCCACGTACACGCTATTTAAGTCATGCCTTGTATTAATGGTTCTGAATACTAAATGTGTTGGGTTCATTCATCAGTGTATGTGTACCTACCGAAACAGAAAATAGTGAACTTCTGGGATACTGAAAGAACAGATAAGATTCTCATGCTGGCAACTGTTTTGGCTGAACAAAACGTTAATTTGTTTTTACAAAGGAAAACTTTAAACTTTTATATACATATTCACATAGTTCATGTTTCTTACAATAGGGCATCTCTAAATATGTTTACAAAACTCAGCAGTGAGCGTAATCGCAATTCAGCATTTGGGGACAATTCATCTAGGTTCAACAGTTCGGCATTCAAAGAAGTTTCAAAAACTCCAGGAAATATTCAGCAGTAGTTCAGCATTAGTATATAGCCAGAAATAAGTTCAACTAGATATTGTTAGTAGATATACGGTAGAAAATGATGTTTAAATACAGGAATTTAGAGCAGTTGGTAGTGAAGTTTACTTTCTAGTTATTAAATTAGCAGCTGCTGATTCGGATCCTACTTTGCACTTAAAAAATATTATTGAGTAGAAGGTAAAAGAATCATGAGAAAAATGCAAACTTTAAGATTTAATCACATACTGTTTGCAAATAATTTGGTGAAGGTGGTTCAACTAAATAGTACACACTACACAGATTCGGCTTCTTATCTAGTCACTAATTTTTTGAAAATTTTGCTGAAACTTGTGACTACGGCGATGGGTAAAAAAGACAATTTGTGCATTATTTTTAGCATTATAGAGCTTTCATCATTTGTCCCCATAAGTACCTCCGCAAGCATTACGCTGCAAAAGTGTCTATTCAAGCTTATATCCAGAACATACTTGTTCACAAATTAATAATTTCTGAACATTCACAAAAAGATATGGATTTGAGAATGCACTAGTGCATTAGTGTTGTCAATACTATAGGTATTGAGATTGAGATTTGTGAATACTTCTTGGAGTTCTTTACAGTTGAAAGTCTTCAAAGAACATATAATATGAATTAGCAGATAAGAGGAGAGGGAGGGAGGGGTATGGGGACTTAATAGGTTCATTTAACCTTGTTGCCAATTTTTTCCCCCTTAAAAGAGAGAAAAATAATAGTTTGCAGATAGTAAATAAGAGGAAGAGTTGTACATGTATTCTCATTGACACATGCTCAGATACTTGCTGGATACATGTTTATGTACATTCCCTGTCTGGCCATGAATGGAGGCAAATGGACTTGGTCTGGATGGCTTTTAGTTTTAATCGAGGTTTTAGATATCAACCAATATTGATATATATAGCAATATCATTTCAGATTTTGAGGTATCCAACATGCAATATAATGTATAATATCAACCCGATATTGCCAATATTTTCAATATAACCAATTTGATAATGCCTGATAATACTAATTCGGATACCATAGACCTTTGGCCGATGCCAACACCAAGTATAAGATTCTAAACCCTTGCTTTTAATGATTTACACTTTAAATGTGTCAATGCGAAGTTAGCTTGATGTACGTTATTATCCCACAACCAAATGGCGTAAGCTTTTGAGAGTAGCTTTCTGATATGGTATCTAGCACAAGGTTTTAAGATGGATTGGGTAAGAGAATTTAGCTGGAAGACTATTCATGTAGCTCGAAGTCACAAGTATATGCATGTGCATGATGTTCATTCATAAGTTTTTTGGAAAAAAGACGAAGATTATGATATAGAAAGGAAAATGAAATCAATTAAATTGAAACCAAATCTGCCTTGTCCATCTCTAAGGGATGTGGAAGGGAAAAATGACAAACTCAATGGGCACAGCTAGTGTTATTAAGGAGAGAATGCTTCTTGTCAAGTGTATAGGATACCTCAGGCTCCAGTTTACAGTATTCATAAGGATCAAAATTCTAAAGTACTCTCATTTAGCTGCAAGTTGGTTTATACTCTTAAAATGACCATTTGATACTCTTGAATCCTTTAGGCTAGCATGTTTTTCTCAAGAAACAGTGTATCTGATTGCCATAATTTTCAGAATAGCCAGCACAAAAGTTACCTCCAAGAATTCGAATAGCTCAACCAGACCATCTCTAAAAGCAATCGCAGCATCACCCACAGATTTCTTGATTGCATCCAATGTAAGACCTCCCTCAATGAGAAGACCGTGTGTCTTCTCCCACCTGCAAGTGTATCAAAACAGTAAATGTAAGTACTTTAGAGTAAAAATTTTGTAATTAATTTATGTACGTTAGAGTAAAAATTTTGTAATTCATTGGATTATAAACTTAGGACATCCATGTTCAATGAGACATGAAATGATCTGTCACATTGGCCTAGTCATTCCATATTATGGCCTCTTCATTATGGTCCCAGTAGCGTTCCATCTCTCTTATGTCTATGCAGTTTCTTAAGAAAAAAAATCCAACCACTTCAGAGATAGGAAAAGAGGTAGGAATTTGTCGATCAAACCGCACTCCTTATACATATTTAACTACAAGCCAGTAGGCTATTTAATATCCGGGAATGTAATGACATTTAACTTTTAATTAGTAGGCTATTTATGGATTACTAGCTTCATCAAAGTTCAGTTTGTATGTCTTCTCTGGAGGTGGAGTCCACCTGTGCAATTGATGGGTCGGTGAGACATGCAACAGGGAGGTGTAAAAGGCTTGTGGCTTAGAAAGAAGAACCCATGTATAGCAGTCATTTCGATGCAGATGCAGTTTATATATCCGCAGCTTTAACTAACCTGTTCATTGACAAAGTTGACACCCTTCATCTGTTGGGTCTGTGGGTTGAAAGGAGAATCAGAAAAATAACGAGCTACTAATCTATCGTGTGGGACCACGGATTAGTTAGTTTTTCAAGTGTAATTCCAATTCGTTGTGAAGAACAATGAATGAGAACTTTTTTGCAATATGCTGTGTGTAAAGAAGATGAATATGTACAGTGGGACTTTTATCATCCACATGATCCTAAATGTTCTCCCTCCACCCCCTTTCTCTCTTTCAGCCCAGTTTCACCGCTCAATAGAAATTTACTCTTTGATAACTTTAAAAAAGAATTTATCTTTTGATCATAATTTCTTCCTAAAACCTGGAATAATACATATCTCTTAAGTAAGTAGACAACATACCAAATCTAAGATCAAGCTCCATACTGACTACTTCATAATACATAAACCCTCTCAACTCATCAATTCTCATGCTAACAGCTTACTCTAAAGCCCTAACCTTACCATTTTCTTGGAAACTCAAGACAAGTATATGATCTAGAGAATCATAACCTCTAACCGTTGTATAAGGGTAAATGCCTTTATCCTTGTTACCTGGTCACTTTTTTCCCCTGAATTTTCGGGAAGAATTGTCAAAACAACTAGCTATCTGAATCAAAACGGTGATAAGGCTGTGCATAACTGAGTACTGTATGGAATGGCATTGCTTACTCTCATTAATAAACACCCTAGACTGACATTGGATATTCCCCCAAAGCTAATGTTCAATCTCAATTTGGACGGTGCAGAAAGTACTATGTTTGGAGACTAGAGCACAGCAAGCTCCATTCGGCTACAAGAAGGTTTACGTTCTATCAAACCATGGAACAAAAGCTACTTGAGGGGAAAACTAGCATCTGTATGCGACTCTCACAGTTAGGCAAGCCTTACAGATGACTCTAGGCACAAACTATAAACCCCCAAACTATGGAGAAAGGAACATATCTGAGACACAAGAATCAATTTGCTATCTCCCAGAATAGCCATTGCACTGGAGGAAACCGATGTAGTAGGGTATGGCAAAAGAACCCTTTTTTTCAAATTTGAAAGACCAATTAACAAAGGCAAGGATATCAAAGTATCTCTCTTAAATGACATGCATACAAGGCCCATACGAATGGAATCACGCTTGTATTAGCCATGAGCACCTAAATACAGATAACCGTGTGTACTAAAGCTACATTCTCAATAAAATTCAAAAAAAAAAAAAAAAAAAAAACATGTGTAGCACGAGGCCAACAAAATGAGAAATTTGAGAATCATACCACTCCACCATCAGCTTAGTCTTCTCCTCGATCGGAATCGTGGGCGAGTACTCCAACGGATGGTAGTAATCATACAATGCCTGCCTCTTCGCATCGTACTCCGCATTCCCCTGCTGCAACAAGCCATGGCTGGCTAAACCCCGACACCAAAAAACTCATCAAACCCTAAACCCACAATCATAATATTTGTTTGGAAAAAAAAAGGAAAAAAAATCCATCTTTTAGCAACCAAACACATACTCTGGCCACGGCGACCATCAATCGAGTACTTGGTGAGCGTGCCATCGAAATCGGCAATCACCTGCAGCTTGCTCGCCCCCGCGGCCCGGATCGCCGCCGTCTTCTTCTCGACCGCTTCCCGGTCCCCGATCACAACATTGTCGGGACTCATTGCGACGGAATCGCCCGATCCTCTCGACAAAGAGCAGAAGCGGCGATTTCGGTGAGAACGAATACTAGAGAAAGAGTGAATGCAGGTGAGTTGTTTGAGAGAATGCGTGATCGAGAGAGATATTAACAGTGGTGGGAACAAAAAGAACCTTGTTCGGAGAAAATGGAGCGAGGGTGGGAGAACTGGGGAGCTGCTGAGGGCGAGTAGATCTCCGGGCCTCATGGATGGGCCGGGTGAAGGGAGAGGGGGTTCTTTTTGTGTGGTGATTCTGAACAACATAAACAATAAAAATAAATATTTTCTCAAAAAAAATAATAATAAAGATGGGTTAATCTGTGTTAGAAAAAAATATTAATAATAAAGATGGGTTTAATCTGTGTAAAAATCATTCTGCTCCCGATGGAGAGAGAATTAAGAGAACTGGAGCCCTCGTACTATTGGATATTTTGGGGAGTTTGTGGGGTCCGTTGCTGGATTTCTTTCCTACTTTTTTTTTGGTTTATACAAATATCTCTTGAATTTTTTTTTTTTTTTTTTACCAGCAGCTCAGAGAATCTATAAGAGAGTTAGAGTTCAAATTTGTCCTCATCGAAGGTCTAAGACAAGAAAATAAGGCTAGCAAACTTTCAGTTCATAATCTTCCTAGCTCACTGCCACCTCGAAATGAATAAAGAATAAAGAAGTTGGACCCGATCCGATTTCTCGGTCATGGAGATTCGCAATATTCTTCGCTTAACCAAATTATTGCCAAATCATTACATATATTGAAAGTGCCTTATCTCTCTATCAGGTAGTATATAACTGTAGGATTTTAATCTCCAAGAGGGACTTCCCCTATAAATACATCATTGCTCTATAGAATGGGGAACGATAAATCTTCTTGTCGGGAAATTCTATCTACGTACGACAAATTACTTTGTATGTCCAGATTGCTCTTTACACAAACCGTCAATTTTGAAATATCAGCAATTTACTCTTTACGCTCAAAATTTCTTTCAAATTTAACCCTCCCTCCCTCTCTTTTAATTTCGGCTGAGTATCTAGTGCCACAGGAAAAATTACAAAAATCCCAAACTTGCCTCCGATCCCTCTTCCTCTGTTGCTCCAACCTCTGCTATCCGACCTCCTCCTCCATCGCTCCAGCCCCCGCCTGTTTGGCCTCCTCTATTACTCCAACTCCCGACCAACGACGATCATCTCCCGCCAATAAACAAAAACTTACTATCAATAAATTGCAAAACAAATAAAAAGTTAAGCATAATTTTAAATCGTACATTAGATTTGTCCTCCGATATCAATTGCATATTAGATTTTTCTATTTGCTTCAAAAAACTCAAATTTTAAGCCTAATTTCGCTTGTCTTAGTGAATTCGAAGAATTTAAAATTTTTATTAAATTTTTGAGCAACGCAAATGAAAAAAATTTAGAGAGTTAGGAAATCGATTAGTTTGTGGGGACTGTATTTTTTTAAAAATTTAAATTATATTAAAAAAAAATTTGGATTTTAGAGAGAAAACAGGAGAGGAAGATGATGTCAGTATTTTAAAATTTTAAGAAGTCTTACAAATTTAGCATTTAAAATGGTAATTTAGTCAAAAAATAATAGTGGCAAACATATAATTATTTGCAAGATTTAAATATGTGTGTAAAGAGTAAATTTTTGAGCGTAAATAGATTTCCCTTCTAGTCTGGACGATCCTCTGCTCTAAAATGACGATTATGTCAAATCAGAGATTAATCCATATTTTGACTTTGAGAGGCAAGAGAGTTTGAGTATTTATAAATCCTCCATAAATAATGAACTCACACTAAATGCCATATTTCATCTAAGAACGAACGTCTGAGGCCACCTCGGTTGAATCTTATTAACTTGTTTGTCTCAATCTTTCTTCTTCCCTCTCTATTTTATCTTTTCTCAGGTTATTTGTAGATCAGTTCACCTATACCAATCTATCTCAAATCCAAGTAAATCTCGAGTCTAACAGAGAGTGTATGAAACTAATCAACCCTTTGTGTTTTATATGTGAATGTCATGCTGAAAGCTTTTGTTGAGTACTCTTATAATTCATATCTAGACTCTCTAAAAACTTATTGATATACCATGAAACATACTTATCTTATGGAAAAGGGATATTAAATACGTCAGATTTAAGCTTACAAAAAAAAAATCACTTAGGGGCGGATCCAAACACTCGAATCAAGAACGGAGTTACTCGAAGGCCGAACCATCCACACAACTTGTTGAGGGTGGAAAGGTGGCATACCCCTGTCGAAGTTGCAAGGCCAGAATCCTAGGCCAAAGTAATTATAATGTTTCTATTATATAATTCTTATACATATTTATAATATTACAATACTAAAATAGGCATCCGTTTTATATGGTATCTAAGTATTATAATATAGTATGAAATTTATAATTTTTTAATAATTCTTAGAACAATCTAAGAACGATGAGACAAGTAAAGCAGATGTGTATGCATCAGTATAAATTTCAAAAGAAATTGACACTCGTAATTAAGTTTTTTTGCATTGTTCTTTTGAGTTAAAAATAAATTTTAAAATACTTCATTTAGATTAAGAGAACAAGATATCTATTTATTTTTTTATTTTTTTATTTTTTTACAATCATTGAGTTATTAATCTATTACAAACACAATCTCCATACTCGGACATTGAAAATTAGGAGGACAAAGTTATAGAATGGAGAACTTTCAAAAATTCTGGGACACAACAAATTAATTTCCTTGCTAAAAGGATGGAATTTGTTAGCAAGGATACAAGAGATGCAATTAACTGAGATACTGCTCATAACAACTTCTTATGTATAACAAAAAGTAGAAAATAAAAGAAAACTAAAGACTAATCAAATTAACTAGGTCGAACTGGCTATGTTCAATTTTGTTTCTGGAGTTTCTTCAATTCGGTTTGATTTTATCAAAATTAACAAAAACCATTCGAATCCAACCCGTGCTCACTCAATCTCATGGAAAAGATAAATAGTACAATCTTTCTTACTATTTACTGGCTTCTATCCACGTCAAATCTTTTATATTCCCTTGTTACGTATAGTCTTGTCGGAGTTACCCCTCTAATGCCGCACTTACACAAAATATGATATAATTACAAAATTGCGTTTTTACATAATGAGAGTGTATTTGTGAATGAAAATAAAAAAAGAGATGCTCGAACTTGTGAAATTGACTTTGAATCTCCTTAAATTATTATTATAATTTATGAAAGTAAATAAGTAAGACGAGATAACTAATTTAATGTGTTAAAGTCCAAATGATTAAATTCTATCTATAAAAGACTCTATCTCATATTAGATCAGTTAAAACGCCCATCCTGTCCCCTCTTAATTTTTAATAAATTTTATCTTTTTTCGGTTCTTTAGAACTCTTTGATAATAATTTTTCCCTCTTTCTTTCTTAATGACCGTTAAAAAATATGTGGAAATGATGGAATAGCCTTAGACCTGCCAAATAAAAGCAAACTGGTCATACATGAACCGAACAAACATAAATTAAGCAAGAATTAACTCCGCATTAAACGAAGTTAATTCAATATATCCACTCGACTTTTAAGTGGAAAGATAATAACTAAAATCTCACCCATTAAAATCAAATTAGTTAAGAATTAACTCCGTTTTAATATCAGTTTATTGTACACCTGTCCATTTGACCTTTAAATGGAAAGATAATAACTAAAATCTCACCCATTAATTGCTAATCTCTGTCACGCGCTCCCTCAATCTCCTCTGCCCCTCACGTGCGGGGACCCGCGACCGTTACGTCGTTAACGGCGCTTGCCCAACTTGTCCGTTAACTCCTTAGAAGGTCGGTTTTCCTCCAGCCGCAACGCCACGAACTGACCCGCGGGCCCCACAGTAAGTGGTAACCGATAACGTTTACTCTCGGTTTTCCCACCCGGAAGCCACCACGTGTCCCAGGAGTTAACGGCGGACGCGAAGCTGGGCTTCCAATCCACTTTAGGACTTCGAATAGCACCGTTGGTTTCACGCCGTTTGCGGGGTTGAGATGAAAAAGGGAATAAATATTAAACGTATCCACGGTATTACCCTATTTTATTCGCTTCGCTCGTACCATTTCTTTCGCATCTAAGAGCGGGAACGGGCTGAAACTCGAAAAAGGGGCAAAAATGTCGAGCGAAATCGCGACTCCGGCAAAGGACCAGGCGACAGCGGCGGCGGACGAGGAGGTCATTTCCGTCGAGCTCCCGGCTCCCAAGGGTTGGAAGAAGAAGGTTATATTCGTTGGGTCTTCCTGTTAATTTTGGTCTTTAATTACTCTGTTGGTTCAAATTCCGTTCTTTTATGCCTAAGTTTTGATTATGAGCTGAGATTTTTGGTTAACTGCTGTTTATTTTGAGCTCTGCTAGGGTTTCTGACTGTCTTGTATGTGATTTTAGCTGTGATTGGTTAAGAAGCTCGAAAAGCTAGGGTTTACACTCTGAGGGAGTGTTCAGGTCGGATTTTAGTAAATTTTGACAGTCTGGGTGGTTCTTTGTTGGAATTGTTACGTTTGGTTGCTGGTTTTGCCAGGTGATGTATGACTACTTTAGAGAATTTAGGGTTTTTTCTTGAAGCTCGGGGATTTTGGAAGGTGAGATATGTGCTGCATGCTTTAATAATGTTTGAATTTGAATTTCCACCGTCTGTGCTTACTAAAATCTGTAAATCTGGACAATAATCGTTGTAAGAGACAGAAGGGGCTTGATATGGTCTAATGAGTGAATTGGTCATGAGTTACCTACATAATTATTTTTGGTTGGTAATTGCTAGGAACTACGTTTTAGGACCTAGCATCATGTGTAATTTGTGATGTTATTTTTCTAAAATAAATCTATTCATAATCTTGTTCATATGGAAAAGGAGTAGCACATAGACTTTGGACTGTAATTGATCTATTTTTTCATTTTCATTTGTGGAGCTATTTATAACCAATCTATTGTTTTTTCTAGCAACATGCGAGTCTATTGCTTAACTCTTTTGTTGTGTATTGTTGTTAACAACTCTAAACGAATCCTATGTCATTGCAAAGAAGTGTTTTTTTTTCCTTCTTAATTCGTTTAGAGTTAACAACTCTAAACGAATCCTGTCTGTCATTGCAAAGAAGTGTTTTTTTTTCCTTCTTAATTTGTTCCTAACTTTTTATAACATAGCATTAGTGGTGATTTATTCCCGTTAAATTTTGTGAAAACACTATAACATCATTAAGTTTTTAATTATAAACTTTATATTCTTATGTAGCTCTGTTATGTGCTAACCTTTGTGCTAGCTCTGTCACGTGCTAACCTTTGTGCTGATTTCACTATATAAGTGTCGTTGTTATGTGGTTAAATATGCTAGATTTCATTAATTCTATATTTTTTTTCATTTTATATCTTTTCTTATCATTGGTAACTCCATAATGCTTTTGTGAATCGTGGTATTTATATTTGGTTGCAGTTCTATAGAAATTATGGCTATAAAAAAGTTTATTATCCATTTTTATTAATTTAGAATTTTTTATGAGTTTTTTTTGGTTTCAATAGTTTTTTAAAATGTTACATATTTTCAATGCGATAGTAAGACATTGATGTTTTTTTTGGTCAATTATTGCATTCAATATATAAATTATTAATTACTTACGACGGTAGATATTTTTACTCCAACTTTTTACCTTTTTATTTATTTCTATGCCGAGTTAAATTTTAAAGCAGGTAGTGGTCTAGTATTGGCCGACGCGTCATTGGGACTATATGAGCTGCTGCGGAACAAATATATAGTTCACGATAAATTTTGGATGGAAATTTCAGCATAGTCAAAATCTTATTCTATCTTGATAATGTGTATCAATATTTTCAGATATTAGTAGATTTCAGTTTCATGCAAATTAGGCTAAGGAACCAGTTTGGATTGAGGGTAAATACCATATGCAAATTTTTATTTCTCTCTCGGAATTACTCTATAAGTTGATGAAATAAATGAATAGTTTTTGTCGTCGATCACCCCGACATAAATCCAAACTGGTTCTCCGATATTTTAACAGTTTGCCTCAATCTATGTTCAATTACTTTTTTCCAAAACTTCATAGTATTGCACATGATAAGGTACCACGAGAGGTATTTTGGTGGACATTGATGAAGAAAAGAGTCCCCATCAAATATATTGGCATAATTAAGGATATGTATGATGGAGTAGTGGCCAATGTCAGAGCATATGGTGGTCTAACAAGTGATTTTTCTATTACAATTGGATTGCATTAAGGTTCTACATTGAGCCCGTTCTTACTTGTTATAGTGATGGATGAACTTACTAAAGCTATTCAGGATGAGATACCTTGGTGTATACTATTTGCCGATGATATTGTCTTAGTTGATGAGACAAGAGTAGGGGTGAATGCCAAGTTAGAATTATGAAGGCACACATTAGAATTTAGAGGTTTTAAATTGAGTAGGTCTAAAACTGAGTATATGGAGTGTAAATTTAGTAAATGATGGACCGTAAACTATAATGCTGTAACACTAGATGGGCAAGAGATACAAATGAGCGGTCAGTTTAGGTATTTAGTTTCTATTATTCAGAATGATTGAGAGATTGATAATAATGTTAACCATATGATACAATCTGACTGGTTGAAATGGAGAAGTGTAACGGGAGTTTTATGTGACCGTAATGTTCCGTTAAGACTGAAGGAAAATTTTTATAGGATTGCTATTAAGGCAGTTTTATTATATAACACGGAATGTTGGGTTTTAAAGAAACGTCATTCACAGAAGATAAGTGTAACAGAGATGTGCATGCTCCGCTGGATATGCGGCAATATTAGGAGAGATAAAGTGAGAAATGAAGATATTCGTGCTAAATTAGGTGTAGCTCCCATCGATGAGAAGATGCGAGAAAATTGCTTACGATGGTTTGGTCATGTGCAACGTAGGCCTAAAAATGCACCAGTTCGACGAGGGGAGTTTATCAATGTAGGACAAGTTAAAAGGAAGAAGGGAAAACCGAAGAAAATATAGATGGAGGTGATACGAAGAGATATGGATTCAAGAGGTCTAAATGAGAAGATATTACTTGATAGAAATGAATGGAGAAGGACTATCAACGTGGTCGATACAGTGTGATTCTTTTTTTGGTTCATGTAGCCTACCCCAAGTACTGATGATAGAAGGCCTAGTTGTTGTTGTTGCTGCTGCTGCAAATTAGGCCAAGGACAACAATAGCCAGCTCTAACCTTGATGAGGGTGATTTAGAAGTCTGAACTTAGGAGCTGCCCTCTTGGGAGGAAAATGTAGTTTTGAGATTGGGGTGGTATGTTTTGTAATGTGTTGGTGTTGATCTTTTGGGTTTCTTTTGAAAAGAAATAATCAAATATATTGTTACAGAGAGTTTTAATTGTTTCAATTAATCAGACCTAATGATATTGATGACTATACTGAACCTTTGTGGAATGTTGAGTTTCTTATATTATTATAATGTTGAGTTTCTTAGGAGCTGCCCTCTTGGGAGGAAAATGTAGTTTTGAGATTGGGGTGGTATGTTTTGTAATGTGTTGGTTTAGATCTTTTGGGTTTCTTTTGAAAAGAAATAATCAAGTATATTGTTACAGAGAGTTTTAATTGTTTCAATTAATCAGACCTAATGATATTGATGACTATGTTGAGTTTCTTATATTATTATAATGTTGAGATGTAAAAGTGCTCTGTTCTGATCCTTGGTTGGAAGAGGGAACATATAACAAGATGAGGATAGATTATGTAGCAGTTATGGGTAGGTGGGAGTGGAAGCTGAGAAAATTTATTACCTGAAAAAAAAAATATAAATAGACACCTTTATGATCTTGTTCTATTTGGGATGAAATAGAACAGTTTCATTTTGAGGGCAGATGGGGGTGAACAACAATTAACTATGGAGATGGCCCTTAACCCGATTGAATGGAAGAAAAGGATTCATGTAGCTGATCATAAACTTTTGTATAGAACAGTTTCATTTTGAGGGCAGATGGGGGTGAACAACAATGAAGAAAAAGATTCATGTAGCTGATCATAAACTTTTGGATATCAGCCTGTGTTAATGTTGATGTTAATGGAGGTGAATAGCAATGCATGCTGAAACTAGAAGTGTTGCCAAAGTGGGATATGTAATAGTGGAAAGCACATATGGCTGAAAACGAGTTGGATATTGACAGGGTATTACCTGGGTATTGATTGTATGTATCCACATGTACCTGTATCCAGTGCATATGAATAGGATGCAGCATTAAAAATGTATGGCTCAAGTTAAGATGCATGAATTTTATTAGGAAAAATACTAATACATATTACAAAATTTTGCATTTCACAGGCCCTGATTACTCAAAAAATGTGAAGTCTATATGTGTATACATAAATGAGTATTGTATAACATAATACCCCATACCTGACCTTGTGTCTAATGGTTCTGGGATCTGGTCCTGCATAACTTGGAAGTATATTTTCCTGAGTACATGCTCTATCAGATCTTATTCAACTTGTCAGTCCTTGATTGATCTGAAATAGTCTTCTATAGCCGGTAGAAACAATGTTAGAAAGTATTGGTGATCTGAAACTACACATTGTCTTTCTAGATTAATTTACACATGTTGCTCTCTTGTCCCTGTGGAGCCTAATGATACTTGGTGAGTCCTAAAACTATGTAAGATGGCTAGAACGAGGTGCCTGACTTGCATGAAGTTGAGGAAGTCCACAAGCATTTTCAAAGCAAAAAAAAGGCATTATGTGTACTATGTGGGGATGAAGATGGTTATCACTTCTTAATGATCAAAGAATTTTTTTAACAATTATTTATTATGACTTCTTCGTTTTGATGCTGAGCTTGGACTATACTTCCACCAATGTCATTGGTTCATCATGAATACCAAGTTGATGTTTCATGTTGAGCTTTATGGAAATTGGAAAGAATTGAAGGTGATGCAAGTGATATTTATGTGAAGTTGTTAGTGTAGACACTAAAAAAAGTAAGATTGATGAAACCTGTGTAGCAATGTGTACTTCAAGCCTACTTTTGATCATGATAGAAGTCAAATTAGAAAAATCTTTGATGCGAAGAGTTAAAGAGCTTCGAGTCCTCATTCTGTAGGTCCTGAATCACCTCAATCGGACATCGGGGACAAAAGATATGAAGCTTCATAGATAGATCACATGTTGAAACAACAAAGCCCATCAATAGCGGTCTTTACCTGCGTGTTGCCGTCGTTGATGGTGATGTCAACGCTGGTTTTACCTACGCACATGCCATTGCAACAGGCAGTTGAGCCATTGACAATGGATTGGGCTGAGAGCTTAGTACAGGCTTTCCAGTGCATTTCTGACTGAATGTGGTGACAAATTTGATTCCTATATCAACTGAGTAATTTCCTTTTACCCTATCTATGGAGAGACTCTTTGGAAGACTACGATTAGGATTGGGATTGATCCAAAGATCGTGATTAAATTGAAGGATTTGAAGATCCACGAACTTTATAAATACCTAATTTTCTGCAATTTGAAAGGAGGTTGTCATATCAAATAAAAAAAAAAACAAATATCAAGATCATCCTCTTCCTCTTCCTCTTCTTCTATAAAATCCTTCCATTCTTTCATATCGAATGGTGGTTCTTCTTGGTTCAAAATACACCATCAAAGAAAAGGCTTTGATATCAAGCCGAATTTATTGAAAGACTAACTATCAAAGGAAAGTTTTCACAGCAATACGATTTTCTCACCTCCATCATCTTCAACAAGATCTCTTTTGCTGCGCATAAAGGAGAGAGCTTTCCTATCAAGTTGACTAAGTAAAGGGCTCCAATTTGCGCCAATTTTTGAGAAATTTCTAAAGAGTTGTTGAGGGATGTACCTTCACATCAACAAGATCATCTTCTTCGTCAACAACAAAGAGTCTTCACAGTAATAACTCTCATCTTCTTCATCTTCAACAGATCTCTTTCACTATGCACAAAGAAGAAGGGGTTCCTCCAATCCTAAAAATCATAAACTTTTTGGAAGAATTCTTGAGAGGCACCGTCTTCATCTTCTTCAAGGGCAAGATCTTTGCATTAATATTTTTGTTTCGCTACTACCAATCTTCCTTAATGTGAACAAAGGAGTTTTTTTTTTTGTTACAGCGTCGAGAAGGTTTGTGATACCGTTGATGGTTTCTTGCTAAGTTTTCATAGTATACTTCTAGCATGCAAATCATCTTTCCTTGTCCTTGTGATTGTCAATATTTACATCAAAATTGTTAAAACGTCAACAGGCCAAAAAACTGCTCTGGCTAGGTACTCGCGTTGCAGATTTTTAGACTTTTTAGAGGAAGGAATGAATTTTATTGGGCGATTCTAACATTAAACTGAGCTTTCATATTGTTTGAATGTTGAACTGTGTATTCTTAATTGAACCGAGTTTTCATATTATTTGAGAGTTGAATTGTGTACTTCGACTCTAGTAATCGTTTGATACTATGAAGTCATCTCATCACCTTTTCTCATTTTTTATTAGTTTCAATTTCTTTTCGAACTAAACACATAGATATAAGCTAAATATTCAATTACAAATTTATTATCTTCCAAAAGGAGTTTGTCTTCTTTCCTGTTTCTAGCATGCAATACCTATCAAAATTCAGTTGAGCTCCTTGATCCCGTGGACATTTGATTCTATCAAATCTGTTTGCAGTCATTTCTCATCAATTTCTGATATTTGTAGGTAAAGTTGACTGCTAAGCTTCTTTTTCTTTTGAATTCAATATTATTTGCCTGAAATAATATTGAGATACCTTGGTGTATGCTATTTCCTGATGATATTGTCTTAGTTGATGAGACAAGAGAAGGGGTAAATGCCAAGTTAGACTTATGGAGGCATACATTAGAATGTAGAGGTTTTAGATTGAGTAGGTATAAAACAGAGTATATGGAGTGTAAATTTAGTAAACGACGGACCATAAAATATAATGCTATAAAACTGAATAGGCAAGAGGTACAAATAAACAGTCAGTTTAGATATTTGGGTTCTATTATTCAGAATGATGGAGAGATCGATAATGATGTTAACCATATGATACGAGCTGGCTGGTTGAAATGGAGGAGGGCAACGAGAGTTTTATGTGACCGTAACATTCCGTTAAAATTGAAAGAAAAATTTTATAGGACTGCTATTAGGCCAGCTTTATTATATGGTACGGAATGTTGGGTTATAAAGAAACATCATTCACAGAAGATAAGTGTGGCAGAGATGTGCATGCTCCGTTAGATGTGTGGCAACACTAGGAGAGATAAATTGAGAAATGAAGATATTCGTGCTAAGGTAGGTGTAGCTCCCATCAATGAGAAGATGCGAGAAAATCACTTACAATGGTTTGGTCATGTGCAACGTAGGCCTACAAGTGCACCGGTTTGAAGAGGGGAGTTTATCAATGTAGGACAAATTAAAAGAACGAAGGGAAGACCGAAGAAAATATGGATGGAGGTGATACGCAAAGATATGGAGTCTAGATGTTTAAATAAGGAGATATTACTTGATAGAAATGAATGGAAAAGGAATATCAAAGTGATCGATTCATGTAGCCTACTCCAAATACTTGGGATATGTTGTATTATTTGCCTGAAATTCAGTTGATTAAAGATACAGTTTATGTTTGAGTGGGCTTAGAGAAGAGGTTTTACATTCTTTATTATTATTATTATGAAATAATCAATACCAATCAATCTTTTTATTATGAGTTAAAGAATACATATATTTATAGGTATCTTAACATTATACAAATAATTCAGGGACTAAAAGTAAACTAAACCTTAATGCAAGATAGTTTCTAATATAACACTTCTCTCAACTTGGAGTATAAATATCAATTATGTTCAACTTATTATACAAATTATAAAACACTGTCTCACTTTTTAATAGTACAGACTACAGATTAATTTAAACTGGATGAATAGCAGCAGCAGCAGACAGGTGTAGTAGCAGCAGCAGTGGATGAATCATTTGAATCATTAGAGCGCTCCATATTCAAGCAACAAATAAACTTTTTTCTTAGAAGCAGTAGTAGGTAACAGATAAACTTATTTTTTGGAAACAATAATAGGCTGCAGATAAAACTTCTTTATTAAAAGTAGTAATAAGCAATAGATAAATTTCTTATTTAGAAGCAGTAATAGGCAGTATATAAACTTCTTTCTTATAAACAGTAATAGGTAAAGGAAGGAGAAAAGGATTGCATCACGTCTGGATTACATCCTTGTAGTCGAGGAGGGACTGGCTAGAGTCGTTGCAATCATGAAGTAGAGAAGAAACAGAAATCGAAGTAGATGCATAATTGAATTGGCGACGTGATTGTAGAGTTAGAGTTAGAGTTAGAGTCAGATTCAGAATTGGAATCGGAGTCAGTATCGAATTGGTGACACGATTGTTAAGTCAAAATCAGAATCAGAGTCGGCCATCGATTAGGATGGTTGAGATTGGCGGCTAAAATTTATTTCATAGTATGCTCTGATATCATGTTATGAAATAATCAGAACTAATAAATTTTTTTATTATGAGTCAATAGATACATATATTTATAGGTGTCTCAACACTATTCAAAAAATCCAATAGACAATGTGAGACTAAATATAAACTAAGTCCAAATACAAGATAGTTTTCTTACTTAACAATTATTATGCAGAGCGAGCTTCAGGCTTGACCTCAAAGGGATATAAAACTCAAAGAAATAGTTCTCAAGATAGAATTCTTTATTATGTTGCACGGGATAAGAACAAATTCATATTTGAAGTGATAAAGGGATATGTTATATACTTTTTGTTGCTAGTCAAATTCACACATTTTTTTTGCGATATTATCTAAATTAAGTTCCTACTATCAATCAAACTCGGAATCTCTCACAAACTGGAGGTGATGCCGCTAGAGACAAAACTCTTTGCCGTATATATTATATTCTAAAGCTGAATGCATTAAAAAGGTAAATAAGTATTTGTGGGCGAAATTGAAAGGAAAGTATGATAAACTGACTGTCTTGAATTCTGCAGGATGGCCAAGTCCTTTCACGATAGGAAAGCTTAAACACCGTAGGGTGAAAAGTAGAGCCATGCAAAGAGATTTAACAAAAGTTATCTTTTCCTTTTCCTTTTTCCATGAGAGCTTTAGTTGAAAGAGTTGCTTGGAATTTGAATATATTTTAATAAAGAAAGCATAGAAAAGTTTTTCTATGAAAAGGAAGCATGTTTCATGAAGGGCATTAAAAGATAAGGGAGGAAATTTAAAGTTGTTGGTGGGACATTATGAAGTACCACCATTTGCTTCGTTTCTTGATCAGTAGTGTGGGCATGAAGGAGTTTTAAGGGGCAGTTTCTTGTGGGATATTCAATATTTCGTGTGAAAGGGGCAATTTTGATTTTCATGTTGTTTCAAATGTGAATCTAATCTACGTCAATTATTAATAAAATTGTGATTGCCTTTGGAGAAAACATGGTAATTGTTCCGAGTGGAGACAATGTCAATTTAATTTATATGGAAGTTTAAGAGTTGGCTGGAGTAATAATGTAAATGAATCAGATTTTTCTTTATGCACTGAGATTGCTTGATTTCTTCTAAGTGTCACTAACACACATGAACTAGTGTTTCTTTTTTCATTATGGAATATTTTCGTTTTGTTCTTGGTTACCCTGCCCTTGTTTACTGTTGTTACTCTTCTTTGTGATCATGATTTCTATTCATTGTGCCCTTTCTGATTTCATCAGACATCCATCTTAGCTCGTCTTTACCAGGTATATTCTTGCTTGTATTGCGATCTGGGGATATCTTCGTCTATGAAGTACGAACTCGCCAAACTGGTTGACGTGTCAGTGTCAGACATGTGTCCTATGTGAACACGCTGCAGACATGGCGAAATGCATGTCCTCAGCTGTCAAATTCACCAGCTGGTGTGTCTATTTAAAAGAAAATTGGGATGCAGGTGGGAAGTGGTTGGGGTGCAGCAGAGGACATGTTGATGGCTTTTTTGTTAAAATAACAAAACATATTAGCTTTGGTTGAAGCCGTCAATTCGAAGCCCTATCTCATTATTCCCTCGCTGATGCTCATTCTCTCCTCTCCAATTCGATCACCATCGTTTCATCATTGATTGATGATCGTTATTTCTCACTATTTGAACTCTATTTCTCTCACTTCTCAATCAATCGCGACTAGTGAAGGAGGAAGCTCTCTCTCTCTCTCTCTCTCTCTCTCTCTCTCTCTCTCGCTCTCTTTCGATGGAGACTTACACGATTCTCTCTCTCTCGTCTCCAGTATGTTCTCTCTGTCTCTCTCTTACTTTGGAGGATTCTATCGTTCCTCTCTATCTATCTCCGGTCTCGGTTGGAGGATTGAATCTTGCTGAAGGCCCCTCCCTTGCTCTGATCTCTAGGGCTGCTAGCAAGTGGAGGTGGAAATTCCTTTTCTCACACTTCAAGGCTCGCTCGCTTTGAAGCTCTCTGTTTAACTTTGTTCGAAAGTCACGATCTCTCTCTACAATCACTAGGCTTCGTCGCGCATCAGAGGTAAGTTTTTTGTGCTATTTCCATCATCAACGTAAGGTTTTTGTGCTATTTCCATCATCAAGTTATTTTCCATCTACTGTAATTTTTTTGCACATAATTTTGCTGACTTTGCACAATTTTTCTATTCAACAGTATTTTCTTGCATGTAAGACAACTATAAAAAAATTGCTCTAATTGTATTTTTTGTTTGGTAGTCTGGTTGTATTAATAATTAACTCCAAATTTAGTCCTTGCAAACAAAATTGAAGAGATAATTATTAGGTGATTAATTTAATGTGACATTATTTTTTATTTAATAGATCTACTTATCAATTATAGGAAATTCTAATCATAGTCTGAAAGAATATCTTCAAGTGGTATTAGTAGTGGTAGTGCTACGGGTTTGGCTGAGGTAGATGATGAGAAACCTTTTTAGAAGTTTGTCACAGAATTGGAGAAAACTGGTAAAGGAGGAAATTTTAAATTTCGGTGTAACTATTACTTCTTAATTTATATGGATTCTTACACAAAAGCTAGGTCTCATCTTTTGAAAATAAAAAACCGAGTAGTCCAATGGAAGAAAGTTACTCAAAATGATATCTTGGAATTTCTTAAGAGTGGAAAAGGAAGCGGAGTTAAAAGAACAAAATGCACAACCAAAAAAATGTACCTTTACCACCACCTATATCATCCTTTTGCGATTTTAGTTGCGGTGAAGCACAAACAATTCTACAATAAGAAACGACCAGTGAGGATAGTGGGAGCGGTCTCATGAGAACATTTATCTTCGTGTTCGAGAAGGACTCCAAAGTAAGATTGCTAGGATATACACGAGTGGATTGTCATTTGATTTTTGAAGATGTCCTCATTATGTAAAAGATTTTACCATGACTGCAAATAGCAAGCTATCGACTTCCTACTGCCAGACTACAATGCATTAACTACTTCATTGCTTCAAAAGGAGAGGACCAATGTTGAAAGACTACTACAATAAATAAGTACTTAGTTGGAAAAACAAGTGACAATTGTTTTTGATGGTTAAGTGACTTAGAGAAGATCGATCATTAACTTTATGGCAATTACAGATGGTCAATCTATGTTTCTTAAAACTATTACTGTTTAGGAGAAGTCAGACAAAATTTTCATTTCAAGTTTGATGAAGGAGGTAATAATGCAGGTTGAACCCCAAAATATTATCCAAGTGATTATAGACATTGTGACAAACTATAAGGCGGCTGGATATCTAATTGAAGCTTAATTTTCACGTATCCATTGGACCCCGTGTTGTTCACACTTTAAATCTTGCATTGAAGAATATTTGTGTGGCAAAAAATGTTGAGGACAATGCATTGACTTATGAGAGTGCAATTAGATTATTGATGTTTTCAGAGATGTGATAATAGTGAAACATTTCATCAATATTCATTTCTTGAGATTGGAAATGTACAATGAATTTGTGCCTTTAAATTGCTTTCAGTGGTGGAGACTCGTTTTGCTTCCATCATTGTTATGCTTAAAAGATTCAAGCTAATAAAGTGCAGTCTTCAAGCAACAGTGTTAAGAGAGAAGTGAGCTTCTTATCTAGAGGAGGATATTAATCAAGCAAGAGATGCTAAGAGCCTGTGACACTGATAAGCAGTGTCTGCATTTGATTTATGATATGTGGGATATCATAATAGAAAAAGTGAAGGACGTGATATATAGCTATGAAAGAAAACAATAAGAGGAAGAGTCTACCTTTTATATTGGGTGCATCAAATTCTGACATATAGGGGGAACAAGAACAACACTCCACTTCATTTCCTAGCACATTCATTAAACCCTAGGTACTTTATCATTGTCAAGTCATTAAATTTTTGCCTCTTATCAATTATTTATTTTGTCGTTCTAGATATTCAGTGAATCAGTGATATGTTGTTGCAAGAGGATCTAACCCAGCTTAATTAGGAAGTAACTATTGGAATAAATAAATGTATAAAGAGGTTGTTTGATGGTGTTCATGAGCGTGAAAAGGTGGCTATCGAGTTTTCCAAGCTTGCATCAAAAGCTGCTCATTTAGTCATGTGACTTTATTAGATTTAGGGAAAGTATAGATCCTTGTAGTTGGTGGATTACTTATGGTAATTTCACACCTGCACTTCGAGAAGTATCTTTTGAGTTGTTTATGCAACCCGCATTCTCATCATGTTGTGAGAAAAATTGGAGCACTTACTCATCCATTCACTCCATTCGGAGAAACAAAATGCTATCCCAATATGCGGAGGACTCATAACAGTCTTAAGATTTTATCAAGAAAAACTCCACAATACTATGAAGGCCTAACACAAAGATGGGATGTCGGGGGATGGATTTGGCTCTATGTACATTGGTATACTTGAGATTGTTCAACTCTCATTTGATGGATAAAAAATGGAAGCTATTTTATTACATATGGTAGAGGAGTTGATGGTGGAGGAGGCAACACTGATGGAGATAATGAAGAAGTTGAAACAATTGTAATAGGATCCAACTAAAGGCGATGTATTGTTTTTTCATGAATGCATGTAATTTATTAACTACTAAGTTTTAATAAATATAACGTGATTAATATTTAAGTTCTTTATGGATCTATGTTTTTTTTGTTATTTTGGGTGTTTGAACCGTCGTTTTGGATATTTGAATAGTGAAATCATTATGTTTAGGTTAATATATCTTATATATTTATGTTACAAATATTTTTCCGTGTCCTTGCCATATTCTTATCCAGGATTAGGAGTCCTAACATAATGGGAAAAGAACAAAATAATCTCTCTTTATAAATAAAGAAGAGCCATTGATGCAAACTATTAACATGGAATATGAAGTAGGAACACACAACCTCAAATTGAAGCAAGCATCTAGGGGTGAAGGAGACACGACACAAGTGGGTCAAAGCTATAGGTCTATCCAGATCCAGTGAACTTATGAGGACTTTTTAAGGATATCTGTGGATTAGATTTCTCCTTTGTAGTCGTTGCTATAGGATTAGGAGTCCTAACATAAAGGGAAAAGAACAAAATAATCTCTCTTTATAAATAAAGAAGAGCCATTGATGCAAACTATTAACATAGAATATGAAGTAGGAACACACAACCTCAAATTGAAGCAAGCATCTAGGGGCATGTCTACATTGATTCAGATGTGGGTGGATGCTCACAGTTGAATATTAAAAAAAAAGTAAAAAGAACATATGAAACAATCAAGGTTTTAGAAGATAGCAGTCTTAGGACATTTTTGGGTGGTGGTAATTGCATTTGGGATTTGCATTTGCAAATGTAAAGGAGATGAAAATTTTGAATTTGGGTGGAAACTCCTAATTATCATGCAAAATTTCAAAATTAGTTCAATTACAACCGCTAATTTTCATAAGAATTAGGAATTTCCACCAAAATTCAATAAGCTCCTCTTTTTTTATTTGCAAATGCAAATCACAAATACAATTATCAACAGCCAAACACGGCCATAGTTTAATATCTTATTTAATTGTAAAATAAATTCTTAAGGTCTAGCTCAAGTGGTCAAGTTGGAGGTTGATTATTGGAAGTGTAGGTTTAAGACCGTTTTCCTTCCCCTTTTCCTTTTTTTTGGGCTTACCAATGAATTTACAAGCAAAACATTTAAATTGTGATCTCAATTATTTAACTAGCAAGCTATTATGTTTAAAATGTGATCATCTACTAATTTATGTTGCAAATAATTAATAGCAACTAATTAGATGACAATTTAATGCTTCTAATAGATAGAGTAACATATCTAAATTGTATGCCAAAGTCCATACCACATACAAGAGGTTTAAGACGTGTAGTTAATAGTTTGAAGTTTAGAAAATCTAGTTTGTTTCCATTACGCCTAAACTAAGAAAAAAAAATACTGACTTCAGCACTGCCTGTTGATTTATGACTTCGCATTCAAACTTAAACTAAGTCTAAGGGATGAAACAAAGATTGGTAGATCTGTCAAAGCTACTGGTTCATATAATTATTGTGAACGAAGTTGGAGAATACTTTTTCAATGTTGTCTGGAATGATTTGATTTAATAAAATTTATAGTGGGGCATGGTGATATCTATTTCATGATTGAAGCAACAAGTTGGCCGAGAGCATAGAGGTGAGCATCAGTCGGTTCGGTTCGGGTGAAAAAATTCCTACCGAAAACCGAACCGAAATAGTAAACCGAAACTGAAACCGATCGAACCTCTAAGAAAATCGAAACTGAATTTTCGGTTCGGTTCGGTCGGTTTTTCGGTTATTTGGGCCTACGGCCCACAACATATTTGAAATTAAATCTGTGATAAACGTGTGTATTTTGTAGGAAAGATAACAATTTTCTTTTCTATTTTTTTTCTTTCTACCTATTAAAATAACAATCACATATTTTTCATTAAAGATTTAAAAGAAAAATATATTAAAAATAAATTAAAAAAAAAGAATAAACTACAATTGCAAAAATTCGATTTTTTCGGTCAGTTTCGGTAGGAGCTAAAACCACCGAAATTTGACCCGAAATTCGTAATTAATTTCGGTTTTTAAACCGACCGAACCGAAAACCGAATAATCCGAACCGATCGGTTCGGTTTGGTTTTGATGTTCGGTTCGGTTTTTTTGGATTTCTGCTCAGCCCTACAAGAGCAAATTAGATCCTTAATTTGTGCATGTCTTGCACTTCAAGTTCTTAGCTTTCGGTCCAACCAAGCATTCTACTTGAACCACATATTGTTACAAAATTGGATGGCTAGGATTCAAGGTAAGAACGGAGGCTCTAATAGGAAAATAATTTCCATTATAACTCATACTAGGTGTCTAAGGTATTTAAATGCCCCTTAGAGTGGGTCATGTATTCAAGACAAAATCCAATTGCCTGAGCAAATTTCCTTAGAGAGGTTTTGTACTCTTATGATCTATCTCCAAGAGAAAAGAAAATGTTCTTTTGTATCCACTTAATAAATCTCTCCCCTTTCTATGGGCATGGGTGAAAGGCCACATTACATAAATCATGTGTTTACAGATTGCTCAATTGTTCTTGCACCACATAGGGAAGGGAGTTTAAACTTTGATTAAACTATTACATGTGGTGTCAAGAGCTGATGCTTTAGGATCCATATTCTCTTGTACATCGATTTGTTTGAAAGAACTTTGGGTTTTGATGCTATGATGGAGAAGACGATGACAACAAAGTTTTTAGGCGAGATTTAAAGATAAAGTAAACTTTCTTTACGTGAAAATGGTGGAGGTGCAATTCGTGAATGTCAGTTACTTAAAGCTCAGAGTTGAAAGGAAAAGAAAATGAATGTGGCGACCAATGCGGAGAGAGACATGAACATTAAAGTAGTGGCTACTATCAAGCATTCCAGCTAAGCGTGGCAAACGACGGAATGATGTGATGTAATGCAACTAGAATTGCTAGGATCAAGACTGATTGTAATGCAGCTAGAATTGGAAGCCTTTATTTCTTAAAATGCTTGTCCTACAAGCTTTATCTCAAGGGGCTATACTCTCTAGTTATCCCTTAGAAGAAGCTCTATCTCAAAAGGAAATTGTGTAGATTATGTATGCAGATATCTATTGCACGTGAATACCTTCAAAAAAGGTATTGAGCTATGCCCTGGTGGTAAATTGATAGAGCATAAAGTGCTTTTTTACTTCTTGATTGGCTCCATCATATAGACCAATTCATAACCACCATGTTTTATGCTCAGTTTAGAGGGTGGTCAAGGCAACTTTTTTAGTAATGAACTCTTGAATGATGGACAGATACGTCAGGCCTCCTTGGGAGCATGATGAGTTTTAAATACAAAACTGAGAACCAATTAATCTAAAATTTTAAGCTAATAGGTAGAGGCCCAACTTTATATTTAAATCTATAAACTTCTCTTGTTCTATTTGATCTGGGAGTATACTCACATATCAACTCTTAATTGAAGAGGTTCCATCTTTTCCCAGGGTTGACTGCTAAGGAAAGAGGTTATTTAGTCAAGGAGAAAACAAGTCAAGATCTAAATTCGGATCTTCTGATCATGGTGAAGCCATTGAAGGTGCCACTTTTGCAACAAGCCGGGACAATATAAAGAAGTATTGTAAAAACCTCAAAGCATGACTGCTGAAGAATAAAATGAAGCCAAGCCACTACCGCTAGCAAGCAACAAGTGGAGGAGACGAAGAGGCCATGTGATATGTTAGTATGGTTCCATCAAGAAGAATACTTCAATTTTTTGGATCTCAACTTTCATTGCACTTGTCTTAATTTGCTCGCAAAAAAGCTAGTTATAGAAAGAACATGCTTATGGGAAACAATGAAACATGCAAAATTGTTAGGATTAACAATGTCAAGTTGCAGATATTCAGTGGAGTGTGATGCACAATCCACCTTTCTTGTTCTCTAATCCTTAAACTTGTTGAATTGTAACCCGCGGATTTTGCATCTTCTTTTCTTTAATGTGAATCCTAGTCTCGAATGTGGAAGTTTTGATCGCTTCTGAAGTTTTTCAACTAAAAGGGGAAACAAAAAAATAAATGCATCATTATTGGTGCGCTTTTTTTAGTCGTGTGTTTAGTGGAAAATTGACAAAGATAGCAAGAAGCAATAGTGTTGACCCATAATGATCGGGTATTTTAGCATTGTTGAGACCTCCATGGTGTTTACCCAAGGAGGTTTTGTTTGCTTCTGAAGTTTTTCAACTAAAAGCGGAAACAAAAAATAAATGCATCATTATTGATGCAATTCTTCTAGTCGTGCGTTAAGTGTAAAATTGTCATAGAGATGGCGAAAAGCAATGGTGCTGACCCATGCTGATTGGGTATTTTAGCGTTGTTGCGACTACCAATTTATCAAATTGAGACTGGCATTATTTTATACTTTGGAATCTTGTCATGGAAGCTACGATGGGATAATTGGCGCTGATGTTCAGTGACAACTTGAGCCAGAAGTATCATTTCAAGATTTAAATCTAATACACACATTATGAAGCAGAGACATTTCAAAGTGAGTATTGTTTTCGTGTCGGATATGTATATGATACTGATATTTACATGACACTTCTTGATACGTATCAGATATATTGAAGCTGTATCAGATTTTAATAACCCAAAAATTTACGTATCAAAACGGTGTCCGCTTTCAGTAAGTCATAAAAATCATGAGTTAGGATGTTTCCGCTTTCAAGAAGTTATAAAAATTGCTTGTTGAGCGTTATGGAGTCGTACATTACCTTAAAAAATGGTTGATATTAAAAGAATACTAAGCTAATGGGGGCATAAATGCCTTGTAAAGATAGAGCCTTCAAATATTTTATTCATTTGGTCCGTTAGATTGCATTTAGATTCTTCCTTTTGATATAGTTATTTAATTAGAATCTATGTTTCAACCATTGAAGCTTTTTTTCCTACTTAAATAAATGTTTTAAGTATTACGAGTTTTGATACGCATTATATATCACATATGTAAGTTCGCGTATATTTACGTTGCCTTCAAATATTTTATTCATTTGGTCCGTTAGATTGCATTTAGATTCTTCCTTTTGATATAGTTATTTAATTAGAATCTATGTTTCAACCATTGAAGCTTTTTTTCCTACTTAAATAAATGTTTTAAGTATTACGAGTTTTGATACGCATTATATATCACATATGTAAGTTCGTGTATATTTACGTTGCCGTATCTTCATGTCTTACTTTTTTGTGGTTTGTTGTGTTCTCGTATCCGTATTGTGTCGTATCCGTATCTCGTATATGTATCCATGCTTCATAATATGTATATATATTTTCATTTTTAAGAAAGCTGTGCATACTGTATATGATTGTCTAGAATAATCCAATTGGTCTTGGTCCATTTTTGGTATGTGATTATGTATTTATAATGTTTTATATAGTTGTAATTTTGCAACAATTTCTACATAATACAATATTACCACTTTAATGGTGGGTAGGTATTGGAATTATCGGACAAAGTCTCTGATGTTGTATGCTTGGTACTGAAGTTTCATTTGCCTAGTTCATAAATTGACCTCTATCCCTTTAGGACAACTTGATATCGTAAACTTTATTCTACCCTATTACATTTTTCAATTGTTGTAATTGGTAAGTCATGTTTTATCTCCCATGTAGTTATTCCTTCTACAATGTTCTTATAGTACTATTTTATAGGTGACAATATTTGCTTGCTAACATATTTGTTGGTGGTCTTGGGTTAACTACATGACGTGAAAGGATATTCGTCAGGATGGAAATTGTCTTTTTCAGCCTTGAACTTAATATAAGCACCTTTAAAACTCGAAACAATCGTTTTCTGCCTTGAAAGTGAACCCTTCTAAATCTAGGGTTCCTGGAGATGAGGTTTTTTGATTCTGGAATATGGTGAACACCCGAAAAAATAGTGATGCTTCCATTATGTGAATGGATATAGACTGTTTGACCAACTGCCTCGCATGGAACAGAATTGTCCATGGAAATAATTCCAGCTTGAACTAAGTGCATATGGGAACTTGCTTCCTCATAGAACTGATGTCAGATGAACATCCAAAGTTGAAAATTTGCACCCATCTGAATCAAGTTATCAAAAAAATGATAAAAGAAATTCATCTCATTGATGAAACTTCTTAAAAGAATAAATCAACGAACAAATCATTTGATCTTATTGATGAAACTTAAAATTAATCTTAATGGTGAAGGCAATGAAAATTGGTGTACCTTGAATGCGATGAAAATAACTATATTGTTTCAAACAATGGAACATCTTCCATGACGAAACAACCATCTCCATCAAAGAAACTTCATTCAAATCCTGATATGCTTGAATTAGGATTGGGACATGTAAATCATTTCTAGTATCTTTGTAAGAATCAATTGGCTTCTCTGAATGTCTTTTTCAACCCTTGCTGGGTCAAGATGGTTTTCAATCATTTATGTTGATGACAAAATTGATGAAATTCTTGAATTTCTAGAAATTGATCTTGATCGTTGATTTCTTAATGCCTTGGATCCCACAAATGAATTTTGTACTAAAAATTCGTGATCTAGAAGAACCTAAAGCTCTGATACCAATTGTTGTGGAGTAGAGGGCACGCAACGGAGTTGAATTGATGATCAACCACAAAAACTTGAGATATCGAGAAAATAAAAAATGAACAAATATAACATGGTCCATCGACCAAACTGACCGATGTATGCCCACGAGCAAAAGAGGAGGAATCCAATAAATTTGGAAAGAATATAAAATTGAGAAACTCTCACAAAAATGTAGAACCCCAAATTACATCCTTAACACTCGAGAAAAAATAAAGAAGTAAAACCTAGATGGATGTACGAGAAACTTCTCTCTAAAATACATGAACGCCTTACAATTTAACTCATGTATGGGTGATATATAATGCTTCCAATTCTAATCCTGGTGGGCATTATCATTTATTAGTGACCCAAACTAAATAGGAGACTTGCTCATCTAGTCCAAGTCAAATTAGGATTCATTAGTTAATCTGATTTTTGAAACAATTTGGTATGAGTCAAACTCAACATAATGTACATAGGCTTGTGCAAGTTTGGGAAGAGTGAGGGCAAAAGTCGGATATCATTTGGTATTTCTAGTAACGATCTGCGGGAAAGAAAGGGACTCATTACGTTATTGAAAAAAAAAAAACTGTGTGTGTATATTATGCTTTGGGGATGTGTCAAACTTAAGGAAAATTATACGCAAACTTGTTCAATCCATGTATGGGGAGACTTGGAGGTTCAAACATATTAAGTACTTGATTTCGAATTCATCTTCTATCAAAACAGGATGTTAAAAATGATATGATATGCATGAACGGTTCATGATAACAAAATATATGTTTGAATATGCTTGAATGCTAATGTATTAAAAAATACATGACGTAATACTTTGATTTTAAAAAAAGTCGACATAGTGGACCTTGTATATGCTTAACAATATAGCATAACAAGATATTAAAATTAATGGTCTTAACATTTCTTCAATCTATGTTTTTGCTATTAGCTAATGCCCGGTTAATCGGCAAAATCTCGTATTAACTGAGAATGATCTTTCAATAACAAACCAAATAATTAGTTTCTATAATTGAACCTACATTTGAACAATATCAACTCTTGGTTCATATCCACTAGAAGAAAAAACATAGTATGGCAGAGCCTACATCCACTGAATGCATCCATGACTAGCATTCAAGTGGAAGGTGAAAGTCTGGTAGATCTGGTTTCAGATATACTCAAAACAGATCTGGTTTCAGATATACTCAAAACTCTCAACCTTCAGTTATAAAGAAACCTAATATATATTGCTTCGAGTTTTTCTTACAACTTTGAATTGAACCATTTGGGGTCTCAAGAGAAATTCTTAATTTCATCGTGTAGACTTGGCGATAATTATCCTCCACTACTATAACTAGCACACATGCTGGATTTTTGGTGTTAGAAAATTTAATATAATCAAATATTCAGTTTCATGGTATTTATAAGTGGGTTTTTTTTATTTCAAATTTTAGATATCTTCTTTATGTAATTAATTTTTTTTTTATAGGGTGGACCAAAGGTTGTTCCTTAGTCCCTTGTATTCACATCCCCAGTTTGGAGATATTTTCCTGATGAGCTCTTTATCAATATGCATTTTTTTATACTTAATTCATATTAGTACTCGTATCTGACCATGAAAAAAAAATCCATATCTGCGTAGATATTTTAGAATAAAGGCATTGTTGTTGTTGTTGTCGGTGTTGTTCAGGATACAGATTTCGGATCCCTAATTCTTGTTTTACTATTTATTTATGTTATGCAGGACTTCCTACTTATAGTATATTTTTACCCATAATTGATGCAACGACTTTGGAAAACATGAGATGTTTCCTTTTTTATTTAATTAAAAGGATGGCTATAAAATGAAGCATATTAACTTATTGTGGCCACATTTCTGTACATTATCCTATTACTAAAATAAATGCCTTTTTCCATTTTTTTTTCCCAAGATGCTATCTTGTGATCCAACTCCCTCCCAGCCATTCCTTGTTCCTCCCCTCATAAGTGCCCTTTTTTTTTGTCCATGAGATACTAACATTTGAGTCGTCAATATATGCAACTCCCTCCTTGTGTTGCAATGGCTTGCAACATTTCTGGTTAAGATTCCCCTTCTGATAAGAATGCGGAAAACAGAAAATCAGTGTTTCTTTTTTGACACCAGCTTTCCTTTTCCTTCTCCACTCCTCACCCAGTGTTAGGAAATAAGAGTCATTATTTCCCTAGTCCTTGCAGTTACCTGCTTTTTTGTGGCATTAAAGTATCATCATTTTGTTAAAAGCATGGTTTTGTTTATTTTGTTAATTCTACATGCTATCAAAGAGACCATCATTTACAACTTTCATTATTGTGTATTTCTTCTATTAAGTAAAAATAATTTTGTGATATTAACATTTTCTACTTAAATTGATTTCTTTATCAAAGATTCTCTATAGATATTGCCTCCTACTCTTATAACTCTTATAAAGTACCTCATTTTCATGTCTACCATGAGGAATGTGGATTTGGACTGGATGTAATATACATATTTGTATTTCTATTTGACTCTAAGGTGTTAGAAATAAGTGTTGAAGTTTTGACTTTGTCTTTCATTAGCATCCTTCTGGTAGCTTTGTTATTTGACGCATCATGATTCTCTGGTACTCTCTTTCAAAAATGTCCTTCTTGATCTTAATCTAACAAGTACACTTCGCAGCTGTTAATATTTGTTCAGCGATATTATTGCTGATTTGTTAATATTGGACTTGTGAACATTCTTTGCTAACTTGCCTGATTTCCCCATTTATGTCTGTACCAAACCAGAAATATTGATGCCTATTGATGTTAATGGAGATTTTGTGTTAACTATCATTGCTTCGCCTCTGTTTGTCTTATGCTCATTCTTTATGAGATTCTTATTAATATTATCCTTTTTTCCTGTTTTCTATGTCAGTTTACTCCAAGAAAGGGTGGTACACCCAAAAGAAATGAGATAGTTTTCATCACCCCAACAGGTGAAGAGATTGCCAACAAGCGGCAGTTGGATCAATATCTGCGCTTGCATCCTGAAGAACCTGCATCATCAGAATTTGACTGGGGAACTGGTACTCTCTCTCTCTCTCTCCCTCTCTCTCTCTCTCTCTCTCCCCCTCTCTCTCTGTCTTTGTATGTGTGTGCGCGCGCGTCTCTGTGTGGCTGTGTACACACACCTTTGCTTTTAGATATGTGCACAGTGCATATGCGCTTATGCACGTGCATAACATCTATACATGTGTATGGGCGATACATGTTTGTTTCCTTGCATGTGAACACCTTTGCTTTTAGATATGTGCACAGTGTGTATGCGCTAATGCACATGCATAACATCTATACATGTGTATGGGCGATACATGTTTGTTTCCTTGCATGTGAACACCTTTGCTTTTAGATATGTGCACAGTGCATATGCGCTTATGCACGTGCATAACATCTATACATGTGTATGGGTGATACATGTTTGTTTCCTTGCATGTGCACAGTGCATATGCGTTTACGCACATGCATAACATCTATACATGTGTATGGGCAATACATGTTTGTTTCCTTGCATGTGAACACCTTTGCTTTTCTTGATTGTATCCAAACAGGTGATACTCCCCGACGATCTGCACGGTTGAGTGCCAAAGTCAAGGCGACAAAGATGCCTGAGGAGGAAAAGCCGAAAAAGAAAGAGAGAAAGTCAAGCGGCAGAAAGCCGGCACAAGCTAAGGTAGATACTGAAGATGGAGAGAGTGCTTTTGAAGCAGCGGGAGGCATAACTGCTGCTGATGAAACAAAAGCATCTGTTGATGCTGAAATGAAAGATGCTGAAGGCAACATGGACAAGGCCGAGGAGCGTAATCAGCCTGAAGAAGCAAAGCAAGAGTCCGTGGAGAAAACCAATCAAAACATTGAAGAAAAAGCTGTTTCATTCCCAGAGAAAAGTACGCTGAAGTTCCGCCAGGTTGACCATGTTGCACCAGTTGAGGAACAGAAAGAACCGGAAAATGGTAACCAAGAAAAAGTGGATGCTGAAATGTTGACTCCAACCTCTGAAGGAAAAGATGATGAAAATGCAGATAAAAAGATGGAAAAGTCTGGTATGTTACCTCCAGATCCAGTTGCCAATGCCAATGCTGAGAAAGTTCCTCAATCATTTGAACCGCCTAAAGGTGATGCTCCAGCTGAGAAAGAGGCTGTAGGTGGAGTTGCTCCTGCAGCCGTGAATGACAGTCGCAAGGAAACTCCGCATTCTGCGAACTTGGATGATGGGCATCTCCAGCCCAAAGCTTCGCCTGTTAACTGCTGAAAATGCAAGTGTCAGGCTATACATATCCGTGTTTCTAATTTTAATTTAGTCTGGATTTCTAGTTCGTCGCAGTGAAACCATGTTAGGTGGTGTATTTTCTATGTATGCCTCTTAATATTCTCCTGTGGACTGCCTGCTTCATCATTGGGATGTAATTGAGGATAATATTATGTTACTATCCAGCCTGACATGTTTAGGCCTCATAATAACTTGACATGTTTTGTATCTTGATATATCTGTCAAAAGTCATAAGTACTTTCTGTGTTTATATGAAGTAAACTGTAGCAGTTGTATTACTATCGGGTGACTTGACTCCCTTGTGCAGGTTCTTCATGATACAAAGTGCTTGTATATTTCTGACATTTTGATGATAGGATATCAGTGCCATGACCTTCAGATGGAATTTTTTTTGTATGAACTACAGGTATAGACTGTAGTTGATCTCGGATACATGAGTGTGATGGCATGCATAAGTTCATTATTTGTTGTCAAGCAAGCTTCCGGGTTGTAAATTTGGGTAGCAGGAAATTTGCGGTGGTATTGAACTTTTTTAACTACTTGTTGGCTGAGTGAATCCATTTGTGCGCTTCATGTAATTGATTTGGAGTTCATGTACTGTGGTGTCTTTAGAAAACTTGCATTATGTTCCAAGGACTGAAGTGTTGTCACTTGGAAATTGAAAGAGCCAATTTTATGGAAGTATGTGAATCAAAAGTGCCATGAACGCTTTTCGGTTGCTGGCGTAGGGTCAAATCTTGTGGAAGCCTAGCTTAACAAGATGATGATTTGGATGATCTTGCGTATGAAGTTGTTTAGGTCTTGTCGTTTGCTATTGATACAGAGGCAGATCCGAATCTCTAAGCGGGACGGCAATCATTACTGTGCTCAATGGATATGCAAGAACTCTTCGTAGAGTCCACCATCATAAAGCAATAGAGTCAGCATCTTTGCATGACAATCTTTTAGAGGGATTCATTTTTGATAGATGCAGTATCATATATGCTATGAATTTCTGCAGGAGTTAAAAATACAGCTAGTAACCATAGAATCAAATTTCCAAGTAAACTCCAATTCTTCTCATTTCAGTGCCATCAAACTCTGTCAATATAAACACAGAGCCTTCCAAACAAAATTCATATACACAGACTCAAAATTAAATTTGATACTTGGAGACCAATAAATTCACATCAGCAACACAGAGGGCAGACAACCATACCATTCTCATTGCACTTCAAGCACATCACATACACCCCTTTCTCATCAGCAAACACTTTTCTTCCCCGTTGCATTCGGCACAAACCGCGAACCTCATCCCTCTGCACCCTTGGCACGGTCCGCCCCCAGAGGAGCTCCTCGGCATTCCCCTCACCAGAAGCAGAAACTTGCCCCGCCCGTGCAGTCCCAAAACTTCATCTGCTCCCCCAATGTACTGTTAGGTTGTTTTAGGTTAATATGGACAGAATTACTACTATAATTAATTAAAAGATTTGTTGTATATTTCAATCAGAAATATTGTTAGACAATATTAAAGAAAAAGTACGAATTGATATATATATATATATATATATATATATATATATATATATATATATATATATAAAAGAGCAGACTATATTTTTCAGATTTGAATTAGAAATATATATATACATAAAAATCTTATTATTTACTGTTGTTCATAGAAAAATATTTAAACTGAAATTGTTTAACTAATTTATTGCCATAAGGAAGAAACAGAATAAAAGGAATTACATGATTAGAATAATTTACTGATTAAAAGATGAGCGTATGCAGAAAATTGATGCGGATTTGATGATGACAGGAAAATAATCGAGACTAGTGTTGGACACTATCACCTTAAAACCGATTTGCCCTCCACCGTTTTGTTTCTGGATTACTGTGGGCGTCGGTCTCCCAGAATATAATGATCGATCTGCAATAGGAACAAACCTGCAATACTGTTGGTCTAGCGAATTTGATAAAAAATACTCTCTATTCTATGTATGGTGTAATGCAGGACTGAACTGAGAAAGAATTGTTCTTCTGGAAACAGAAACTTTCTATCTGAATGACGAAGTTTCTGTCTGCAGAAGAAGGGAGAAAAAAAATATTTCTTATTCTTAATAGGTCTGGATAGAGGCCTATTTAACGTTCACAATGGTTGGGTGTTAACAGTTGTGACCGTTTAACAGTAACGGTTAACAGACGACCGTTGGATCTTAATAGCCAAATCCTAACTGCTAGATTCTTAACGAGTGGGTCGGATCCAAGTCTTAACCCAATAGAGGTAACCCGAATACAATAGCACCAAAAAATCAAAGACTCCTCAGCTTCTCTCCTCGCGACAATGCGTACGTGCGAAGTGTGCCACCAACCCAATAGAGGTAACCCGAATCCAATAGCACCAAAAAATCAAAGGGTCCTCAGCTTCTCTCCTCGCGACGATGCGTGTGCAGGCAGTGCGTAGCACTAGGGCTGAGCATAAAACCGAAAAACCGAACCGAACTGATCGGTTCGGTTTATTCGGTTTTCGGTTCGATTCGGTTTAAAAACCGAAATTATTTACGGGTTTCGGATTGGGTTTATGTGGCTTTAGCTCCAACCAAAACCGACCGAAAAAACCGAACTTTTGGAATTGTAGCTTATTTTTTTTCTTTGATTTATTTTCAATGTGTTTTTCTTTTAAATTTTTAATGAAAAACATGTGATTGTTATTTTAATAAGTAGAAAAAAAATAGAAAGAAAATTATTATTTTTCTTATAAAAAACATGCATTTATCACATAATTGTTTCAAACCCTAAAAACCGAAAACCGAACCGAACCGAGTTCGGTTTGGTTTTCGGTTTTCACTTTTTTTCGCTCGGTTCGGTTTCGGTTTTCGGTTGGATTTTTTTTAAAAAAATCGAACCGAACCGACCGATACTCACCCCTACGTAGCACCAACTCGTGGTGTTCAAAATTTCCCTTCTTCTTACATAAGTAATGACATGGAACAAACAATCCTATATAATTCAACATCCTAGCAACACTCTATCCGATGTGAAACTATTCTTTTATCTTTCTTTTTATTTCCTTTAATATGTAATTCTCTTTAAAATTATTTTTCATCACCTAATTCATTTATTTTTGACAATTCATTTATTTTTGGCTCAAAAATTTAATGTTCAAGCATGTACCTCCCCTTCACGAACGGCCTCGGTGGGATTGCCCGAAACCCAAGTAAGTCTCCACAGCTCATCTCTGAACTCCATGTGCATCGCTACATCTCTCTCGACAAAAACCAACTTCAGGCTCTCCAGGAGCAGCTTCACGCTGCTGCAGTCTTCAAACGTCTTCCTGATTCCTCGGAGGCTGGTGGTATACAAAACTATTGATTCTCTTCCACCGGGAGGACATTTTTCCTCGAATTCTAGTAAAGGATCTTCTCCATCAATATCTCTGATGTAATCCATCACTGCCTGCTTGAATGCAGCTAGCAGGTTGGGGTCGGAAAGGGTGGCCGAGTTGGGATCGGGCCGACGGAATGACAAGCCACTGGTTCCGGCTCGGACTGTCATGATGTTCTCCTTGTTTCCTCTTCCCAGATTGTCAATGTACTGGTTGAAATGTCTCATGGGTTTAGGGGATTCGATGCTCTCTTGTCGATCGCAGAGGGAACGGCCGGATTCGAGAGGAGACAAAGGGACGGGGAGGGCTCATCGTTGGTGTGGAGGAATGGGGGTTGTTTGAGGTAAGGGAGTTGTTGAGGGATGTATTTGAGCTTCTTTAGGATCCTACCCTTCATCCCCTTCAACTCTTTCTCTCTCTCTCTCTTTCTATGTGTGTGTGCTCAGTGGATAGTGGGGGAGTTTGGTGGAGGATGGATGATTGAGGAGGGGATCTCTGGCCTTTGGCTTGAGCTTTTGCCTCTTTTTTCTTTTCTTTTCTTTTTTTTTGGGATACAGTCGAAAGTAAAATGGAAGTAAATATGTGCGTTCATTTGCATAGAATTACAACGAAAGTAGATATATCTTGACTACATCACTTGTTTGTTTAGAAAAAAAGAGAATTGAAAGTTATTCTTAATGTAGAATTTTTATATGGAAATTATACTTTCAATTTTCTTTTCATGTCAATTTTAAATAGAAGAACTTATGAAACTCTATAGAAACAAAGATATAATATTAATATTTTTTTTTATCTCTCACCCTTACTTTTCAGTTTTAGTCCAACTAACAAATGTGACACTGATTATTATTATTATTTTATTATATAATAAAAATAATATATTTCCTTTGGGCCCGGTTCTTATTTTAAAAAGTAATCATACAAATCTATAATTTTATTGAACAGATTTGTTCCTAAACTTTTATTTTGAAAACAACTTCTATTTTTTTTTTTCCTCATTTCATCTCACAAAGATGACCTAAAATTAGGAGTGAACAATTGATCGGAGTCATTGGAGATCGGAGGATTCTAACCGATTCCAACCATAGGAAGAAGGCGAGCTCCAACTGTCTCGCTCGACAAAATCCGATCAAACGCCGGCAGGCTCTAGGTCGGTTGGAATCCGATGGAGTCGATTGGAGAGAGAGAGAGAGCAGAGGGAGGGGAGCAAGTGGATTTTTTTTTTTGGGAGGGGGGAGAGATCTTACTGGGAATCCAATAAAATCGACTGTCGAATTCCGACTGACTCCTGCCAATTGTTTCTTCATGTACATAGCTCTGATAGTACAATCCCTTATACTTCGACCGAACTCCGACCGAATTCGATCGAGTTCCGACCGGAAAACTCCCCATACTTGGATCAAGACCGAATCCAATCAAGCTAGACAGTGTGGTCGGAGCGGAGGTTGGTGTTTTAGTTAGAGTGGAGGTTAGTGTTCATCCCTACCTAAAACCATTGTATTCGAATTTTTTTACTTTCACAGCTCCTTCATATTCTAGCTCTCTTCCAAAAGTTCTGCCTCACTATTTGCGGCAACTTCAACTCATCTTGGAATTTGAATTTTTCACCAGACAAATTTTCGTTCTCTTTTCAATCAGATTAGACCACCAGTCCGCCGATCCGAAAACATCAACCCACATGCACACTCACCTCCGCATGAACCCTCCCATTTGTTAATAGCATAAAACAACACATCGAGACCTCAGGATCTACTGCATGAGGTGCCTGCTTAGAGCATACAACTTCTATATCGAGTTGAACAGCATATCACTATAACAGCCCTTTGCCAATGCAGATTCATGTTTTGTTCCAAAATCAGAAACCAAGCCCGACAAGCCTATAGCTTCCCTCGATATCGAACACACCACAATACATCATCCAAGGTCTATCCAACAGTAAAGCATACGACATATAAACATAATAGCATTAAAGGCATACGGTACCCAAGTTCAGTTCCACCAACTGGTGCAAGTCCTACAGCATGACTGACTCTTGTACACATAATATAGTTATTACACACTACGCCACCATATGATACGACACTGAGGGTGCCTGTTGACTGGTTCAGCTATCCACTAGCTCTGCCGATGACAGGAATCCAATGCTGAAGCCGAAGGAGATGCATGACAGTTCTTTCTTCCCATCTTCTCCGTACACCTTCATCGTGAGGGTGTATGAGCCCTGCAAAGAGAGAACATCAGACATTGCATATGAAAGAGAACACAAGCACCACCAATAAGCTGCAGTTTCTTTTTTTCTTTTCCTCGTATGAGCGAGTTACAATTTCATTACTCACTAACAACAACAATTAATCCTCTTAATAGACCAAACATATTAACATAGCTGACCAAAATGGAGTTGTATCAAATCCATAAACTACACCAAAATATGATGTGTAGTATGATAGTAAAGAAGTATAAAGCTCCTGTGGAACTTTTCAGATGCGGTAAATTAGACTCCACACAGACCCAACTGGACTAGAAGTCTTAACATTTTCACCAGAATTTTTTTTTCCTTCCGTAATTTCTTACAACTTGAAATTATTCAAACATTTTGCAACTTACATAAGAAAGTAGAGCGAGAACATAGAAAAGCCTGAATCTTACCGGAGGAGTAAATGATGGCAAAGTCTGCTCATGTGACATCACGAAATCACCAGAGATGGGGCAAGATGTCTCATCGCAAAGGTCCTTCGTTTCTGAGTGGACGTGGAGGAAAAAGTACTTCACGTCAAGCACAACTTTCCCCTCAGATATGGCATCCTCTGTAAGAAACATCAAAGGAAGTTGTAACATGGTCGGTGTTGAGCTATCGTTTTTTCTTTGCTAATCATATAGGTGGATGAATAATAGACAGCCAATAGCCAAATAGAGCACAATTACAATCGGTGATGGTGCATATGAAAGATGAAAGTTTGGTTGGAAAAATATCTCCACCTAACTTCCTTTGCCTCTTACTGGAAATATTGCCATTTTCCCACTTAATCTAATTTAGGTGGGCTATGGCTGGTGTGGTGATGGTTGCGAGATGGCGGGCTGGAAATTAGGCTAAACCTTGGTGCATAGCGATATGGACCACTCACTCATTACTGGTAATGGTGGTATCATTAGGACCACCAGGTCAGGTTTAGTGGACAGTAAATAATTATTAGTAATTCTCTCACTATCACTACTCAATGGGATGTGGTATTACAGTATTGTGTATCTCATGACTGTGATTCAACCAATTGTATTTATAGCTGTACTGTATTACCATGGCATATAGTTGGTGATTCAGCACTCAATAGTTGGTACTGTTTTCATTTTTTCCACTGTTTACCCTTTTCTTAAACTTCAGTCAAGATGGGCACTGTTATTTCTTACTTGCAGTACATGTTTTCTTATTTAAACCATTTATGAAAGATCAACATCCGACACAATGCCTACGGTCAAGGAGTTCCACTAGCTGCAATGGCATTTTCATGGCTTCATCTAGATCCTATTAATAAAAAATGATCCATAATTACAAAGTTACAAGAAGAAACCTAAACCACACCCTCGTATTTCCTAGATTAGTGTGATAAATGATTCCTTATAAATTTGCAGAGAAGGACCAAAGAAGTTTAAGTTAGCAGGTGAAGACAAATGCTGAATGGTCGCCAACTCACTATCTATAAGAAAGATAACAGCTTAAAAAGCTACACAAGGAGAGATCTCTACATAAATAAGTTCCATAGAGTTACTCAACTCACTGCTTGAAGCATCCCCCTGTCAAACTCCTCCAACAACTGGGGAACACAAATACACGTCCCTGTACCTCATATGGAGTTAGACTAGGATCCAGTCACATGGGATTTGAGAGTCCGATCCTATCAAGTGAAAGCTTGTCATATCAAAATTTTAAATTACAACATACAGGAGTAATTATTGACGTCTATACATCCTACAAATGAGAATATATCATTTAGAGCAGTTTTACTTGTGGATAAAGATTAAAGGGCTTACAGAATGAATGCCTCAGACGAACACCATAAACAAAACTATTTTAAGGCCTAAGGGTGAAACTCCTTCACATGAAACAATTTTTTATTTGTAGGCTATTTAGCCGTCTCAAATAACATCTATACAGTTAGATTTTTTTTTTATTTTTTTATTTTTTTTTTTATTTTTTTAATTTTGGTATCCTAGTGTACAACTTTCACTTGATAGGATCGAGTTAAAACCAGTGTTCTAAATACCGGCCGGTATACCGGTATATCGGCCGGGATATTGCTGTTTACAAAGAAACGATACGAGATATCGATTTTTTTTATCGCATTCCGTTTTCGACCGGTACGGGCCGATATATCGGCCACGTGGCGATATATCGGCCGGTATACGGTATGTGAAATACCAAACGACATGGCTAGTTATCGGTTTTTTTGTTAACGGATTGCGGTTGAAACCCGTTAACCCGTTAGACCCAGCCCGATAGGAAAAAAAATAAAACTCGAATTCACCCCCAATCGCGGGAAAAAAAATCCTAATTTCTCCCGATTCGTTCTCCTTCTCGTCTGCTCGATCTTTGTCGCTCGACCGATCTCCCCGAGTCATCGTCTATCCGTCAGCTCCCCCCGAGCTTCTGCCTCGCTTGCAAAGCTTCTGGCTCGATCGATCTCCCTCACCGTCTCTCCCGAATCCTAAGAGCCGTTCTCCACCTCGTCATCTCTCCCCGCTTCTGTTGCAGGCGATCCAACCTCTCCCTCCTCTTGCGTGCCTTCCAGCATCACCAACCTCCAATTTTAGTAGGTCAATCTCCCCCTTCGTAAATCTCTTAATTTGTATTTTTGAGCAAAAATTTGTTAATTTCTAATTCATCTAATTTTCCTTTAAATTTTAGTTTGTGATTGTAATTAGTGTGTTTGAGTTTTTAAATTGTGAAAGAAATTAGGAATTTTCAGTTTGGATTGAGTTGTTACATGTACTATGGTTTGGCCCTGACTATGTAGTGAAGTGCATCACTAAAATCAGTGATTCGATTCACTGATTCACACTGAATCAGTGACTCGGTTCACTGATTCACAGTGAATCGAATCACTGATTCGGTGTGAATCAGTGACTCTCATTGACTGGCATTTGTGTGTTTGAGTTTCATGGTAGATAAAATTTGTATTAGCAAAGGAAAAATATATTTTGTATTAGACTACTAGTAAAGGAAGAATCTATAGATTAAAAAAATATATAATTAAGCTGTATATTTTTCCATCTCCATTAATGTTTAATTTTTCTTCAAAAAAATTATATATCAAATGCATGTAGGATACGCATTATGCTTCAAGGATAATGCGCATAATAGCTTGAAGCATAATAGCATGTAGGATACACACCTATCTATCAGCCATTATAATCCTGTAGCTATTATTATTCACAAGGACTAACCAATTTAAACAATTCAGTCATTAGGATTTCCACGAAATAGATTATGTTTATTTATATTAGTAAATGTTTGAATTCTTAATCAATTATGTTTATTTATATTTCCATGAAATAGATTAGGATTTCCATGAAATAGATTATGTTTATTTATATTAGCTATTTAATGAATTATTTTTTGTCTTTTTTTTTTTATAAAATTTGAGGTTAGAAATAGGTTGAAAGATGTCCTCTTCTGCTGCTTCTAATATCCAAGATAAGCGAGGCAAGAATCTAGCTTGGGATTGGGGAAAAAAGTACCCAATAAGCCCAACAAAGTGGAGTCCAATTTCTATAAGAACGAATACGGGGGAGGCATTACCCGTTTAAAAGAACATCTAGGTCATGTCAGCGGGAATATCAGAGGCTGTTCCCGGTCCTAGATGATGTGAAGCAAAAAGCTCTGCCGATACTAAATAAAGCTAGAATAGCAAAGAAGGAAAAGCAGCAGAACTCATACTGGCTTGAGGGCACAATCGGAGAGTTACCACAGTGGACATATCAGATGTAGATACAGTGGCTATCTACAGACGCAAAATTATCTATTTTAATTTTTTAAATAAATTTTAACCCTCTAATAGAATATTTAAAATCAATTCTTATTTTAGGTATGAATCACAATATCAATTAACAAATCTTTCTTCCTCTAAACAGAATGTAACAACTTTCTATCTTTTAAAGAGATAAATTTAGATATGAAATAATCAGTGATTAAACAAAGATCTAAATTTTTCCTTTATTTTAACTAGTTATACAACAATATTCTATCTAAAATCGGTTTTAAGATTGTTGGGTTTTTATTAGACATAATTACTACTATATAAGAATAATAAGATTAGAAAGTTATGTTGTCTACTTGAACTAGAAATATTATTAGATGATTTTAGAGACTGTACAGAAGATAAGAAATCAGAATTGATTTAAATATTATATAAACAGTTTACTTTTTGAAACAACAAAATATCTACATCTATAATATGTGTGTGTGTGTGTAGGTTATTAGTTTAGATTACTAGACAGAATAATGCTTATGTAAAAGTCAGAATATGTTACTGTTTGAAGGATGAGTGTATGTAGAAAATGACTGCAGTTTGGATGATGATTAAAAGTTAATCGAGGCTAGGCTTGAACACTATCTTCTTAAAACCGATTCGCCCTTTATTAGTATGCTTCTGTATTACAGTGGGTATCAGTCTCTCAGGATACAACGATCTCTCTGTAAGAGAACCTATTACCTCTGGTGAATCTGATTAAAGAACACTCTCTGTTTATATGGTGTAATGCAGGACAGAACATGACTATTCTTCTCAAAACAGAAAACTATTATTTGGAGACAGAGTTTTGTTGTCTATAAAAGAAGGAAGAAAAGAAAAAAAATTGTATATTCTAAAATGAGACTGGACAAGGCCTATTTATAAACTTTTTAAGGGACGCAACTCTTTGTGGCAAAATGGTGTGAATCGTATTGTTTGAAATTCAAATGGTGCATGAACAGTTAAAACTATTTAAGTGGTCACCCCCTTCATGTTTAACTTTCAAACACATATCCATTGGCCAAGTAGTACATGAACTATTGTAACATTTCAAATAGTTACATCTGCTTATATTTGAATTGTTACACAATTCAACTATTAGCACTGTTCTAATAGTCACACCTTTCGAACAGTCGCACTTATTCGAACAGTCACACTCATTCGAATAGTAGCACCCGTTCGGTCATTCACACCTGTTCATATTTTATTTTTTAAGCCAATTTACATTCACTCAATTCATGAATTTGAACAAGTGAATATAATATAATTGACAAATAGATTCTCCTTAATTTTTAGCTCCAAAGAAATTAACAGATTCAAAGCATGAATTCTAACAAATTTCATCAGTGACCTTAGATTAATGCTAGTTGGAAAGCTCTTGTCCTCAATAATTATAATCCATGTTGCTGCCATGAAAAATGCTCAAAAGGAATGTCATGCTAGGTTCCACACTTGTACAACGTAAACTCTGGATATAGTTCTTCAATAAATTAAATTCAAGGATTCAAACATGTAACTACATTATATTTGAGGCAGAAAGTGCATAACTTCTTACACGAATAGCATGCTTAAGACAAATATCATAGAAATGAGACGGAACAACAATCATAAAAAGCTACCAGACGCAAAAGGGAGAAAGACAACAAATTTAAAAAGAAAACACAGCAAGTGATTTTACCAGAAGTGGCTGAGATTTTAAACTGTGCTGGTTGCCCGCCTTGAATTGGATCAGGATGGATCTCGACCCCACTGATCTTAACGGGATAGTCAGCTTTCTTGTCTGCAATCATAGTACAATTCTAATCAAAGAGAGCAACAAGTCAACAACAAAGACCCTTTCCAATAAGCCGATAAAACATGCAGTCACAAGATCTTATTCACGACTTCTCCACAACAATCACCAATTAATTTAACCACACAAGTTTATCAGCAAGACTTAAACATGATAAGCACAAATATTACTGCAAAAAACATTATAGGAAGGAAAATGCATTGGGAAGAAGGAGCTACTCGTTGTCCTATAAAAAAAAAAGTTAAGGCTTTAAGCACAATCTATAATATTTAAGCTGCTGAAGAAAGATGCAAATTATTGATAATTGCAAGTTGCACTCAATAGAACTGACAACCAAACAACCCAATAACCTTGGAGTAAGGGCCAATCATAGTTATGATAATCGACTTTAAGTGCAGGTTTCTTCTTGTACCAAGAACAAAAACAATATATTAGACTCAATGGCACGGTCAAAAGCCAATGCACCTAATCACATACAAATTTTGCATAAAGAAATGGTAAAATGGAATAATTAAATCCAGGCTACAAAGGCATCTAACAGATCAAAGCCTCCTCAGCTTAATGAATTGACATGTAAAAAACTAAAGAAGAACTCTGTATTTGTGTAGCAAGGATCCATATAAGAACTAACCAATATGAAACTACAGCCTTGGAGAGTTTCAACTTGAAACACTATTTTTAAAACTATACCATGTTTGGGTACCTAATATGGTGTTTTCTAACTTCGGTTTAGTAAAGTTTAAACCCTCCAAAACTCCAAAATTAAAAAAACGACCCAAAATGAATTTTTCCAGAGTTTAAAACCTTGTACTCAAACTAGATCCAACTTAATTAAAACACCAATTTTCATAAATTGGAGTTTGTATGTATACAAACTCAAATTTTGTAAAATTTAAGTGAAATCAGATTTTTTTTGAAACTTGATACCCAAACTAGGCCATAAAGGTCAAGGCTCCAAAATTTTCTTGGATATTCATTCAGAAGCTCAGCTTTCTTGTGAGATGATCAATTTTTTTCCTTAGAACTGCATTCCGAATTTTGAGCCTTTCCTTACTAAATCTAATAAGGAATTCAAGCAATCAAGCCTCACGACATGTTTTTAACGTTTGATCTCAGGAAATTAAAGCCAATCTATTACCACTAGATGTAAAATTTATGCATCTCCACTGTCAAATCCCTTTGTTTATAAATCCAAACATCTATCTGTTTTCGAAGTTGAGAACTTTTGTCCCTACAGAGATTGCCATTCAAAATTCCATTTGTTTACATGAGAACACAAATTATACAACACATATTTATCAAAATAACACAATAAAAACAAAATTTTCAACAAGGCAAAAGGGGGAAAATACTCAAATCCACACTAAAAACAACTAAACCTTTGAGTCATCCTAGCGATCAAACAAACTCCTGCCAAAACATTCAAACATCGAGTTCAAATCCTAGATTGAGAAATCGACCATCTTACTGCAGTACTCGAAGTCCGTCCCGCGGACGATCGCAGAGGAGAGGAGGCAGATGGAAACGACGAGCGCCGAGAGGAAGAGATGGTTGGAGCCCACGGAGATCGCCATTGCTTCCGTTATTTATTGAGATCAGATAGCGATGGTCGTTCTTCTAGGGTTTTTGAGGTAAAGAATAATAATAGTAAAAAAAACCCGCTTTAATAATTTAGTTGAGAGCGAAGGTTGGAATCTGAGGATACAAAGCAAAATATCAATTTGGAATTTTTTGGGGACTTCGAAGAAATGACAACTGACACCTGGCGTTGTCTCCTTGCACTCCGCCAACTTCTCTGATTTTTCTACTGACAGTATTTTGTTTGAAGGTGGGAGCTTCCTAAGAAGCACACTTTTATCCAAGGAAGCCCATTGAATAACTAGGCTCAAACTCCCAACAAAAATTATAAGCCAAGTGAATAACTAGGCTCAAAGCCCGAACAAAAATTGTACTAATTAGTAGGCTAACGAGAACATATGTGGAGCACGCCACTTTTTCTAGTGAGCCTACTTAAAAACTATTCATGCTGAAAATCCGAATAAAAAATACACTAATAAAACAAGATGAGCTCACTAGGAAAAGAAAAGTGATGTGCTTCTCTAGAAACTCCCTTTGAAGGTTGGTGTGCCTTTTCACATATAATTCCTAAATAATTTTGAGATTTGGAATTATATTTTCTATACGAACAAATATCAAATTTTAAGTTCACATGTAATTAAAAAAAGAAAAAAAATTAATTGTGTCTGTTCGCAGTAGAAATTTGTTGCTTTCCTTCCATTGAATATAGTTTAGATTACAACGAAAGAGAACAAGAGAAAAAAAAAGAACAAACGAGAGAATTTATATTATATCGCTCTCTTTTACAATAAGATGTGAGATCTCTGTGGCGATGGGATCTATCGAAATAGTTCCTTTGGACGATCTGACGTAGATGGTCTTCTTGCTCTTGATGAAGAAGATGCTGGCCGACTTGGATCTTGATCTTCTTTGCTCTTCACGAATTCAAGGCTCTATGCGTAACTCGAATTCTCTAAGATGCTCCAAGGATTTTCAGAAAAAGATCCCGTAGGATTTCCTCAAAGAGGTATTTATAGCCTTAGGGTAATATGAGAGTTTCTATCTAAATAGAATTTGTTCTCAACAAGAATTCCAATCAAATATCTTAGTTTTGATTTAAATATCTTGATTTAGAGTTCTGATCGGACTTAATTTGGGTATTTGGATAAACCCAAATCTTAATCTCAATCAATTTGAGATTCTGGTTATCTGCTCACGCGGAGTTAATCTCACCAAAACGCGGAGCTAAGGAACCAGAATACGGAGCTAAGGAACCAGAACGTGGAGCTATGGATTAGCTCCGCGTTTTGTTCAAACGCGAGGCTAAAATAGCCAAACGCGGAGCTACGGAATTAGCTCCGCGTTCTGTTGTGGAAAATCCTTTTTACTTAGAAATTTTCACTGTCAACAGAACCCCCTCCAAAGTTTTCAAAATGGTTTAGAATTTAGCAAATTTTGAAATACTTTGGATTTTCAAACTGAAAACGCGGAGCTAATATACCAAGTTTATCTTCGCGTTTTGTTCGCTTGCGCAGAGCTAATAGCTTCGCGTTTCAATGAGTAATTGCTCAGTAATTGCTCCGAACCTCGCGTCGAATACCAAGTGGTGGGTTTTCTCATTTAAATAGAGTCTCTTCTTCTTCTTCCTCACTTCATTCGAAGAGATTTCAAGACCCAGAGATCAGAGTTCTCAGGTGACTGGCGACCAGGCAACCCGAACGACCCGATCGACCGATTTTCCTTTGATTTTACCAAGATTCCTCGAAGATCAATGGCGCCCAAGAAGATCGTGACCTCGCGCGCCTCCTCACCGTCGGCGGCCGGCGCTAGCAGCGGCGGTAGCGGCCGAGGGAGCGGACTCAGCGGCGAACCAGTTCATGCCGCACCTATTGGAGGTAAAAATCTCAACTTTTGGACTCCTTAGAACAATTTTGGAGTGTTTTGGCTCGGTTCTAACCGACCAATCACTTCTTTACCGGCGAGATCGCCGTTTCTGGCCGTAAGGTTTGGAGAAGGAGGAGAAGACCCCTGTTCTTGTTCTACGCGAAGCTATCGCGTCATCCTCGCGTTTGAAACGCGAGGCTATTTTGACTAGCTATCGCGTTTCAGCGCGAGGCTATGAATTTTAGCTTCGCTAGTGAAACGTGAGGCTATCTCCTCAGCTGCGATCGGAGTTATTTTTAGCTCCGCGTTTTTATACTTATAAGATTTTTCGAGTTTTGTAAAACATTTTCTAACTCTTGATTTTTCTTTTGCAGTGCGGTATTCGGACCAGATCCTCTTTGAAGAGGAGTGCATGTGGCTCTACCAGTCTGGCGTCCTACTGATATTTCTACCCAGCATGGAGCGCGGCTATCCTTTGGTCTATTTTCAAAGGCTCGCCATGCGCCAATCTTCATCAGCAAAAGTAACTCTAAGGAAGCCAGAAGCATATGCTTTACATCATAGTTGCAAGTTTCAAGCTCTGGCTCCAAAAGGTAAACTTTTGAAGAAGTTACAAGAACTCTGCGACAGCTCATTAAGTTTTCTTGAGGATCATTTCTGTTAGATGACAATTTCTGTTACTTTCCAAAGCGATAGAAATGAAGTATAAGGGCTTGTAGCATGTCGAATTCAACTTGTGTATCTTCATTAGGATTCTTGTAGCAGTATCTTCAGATGATCAACTAAGAACTTTAAACAGATCATAGTTGACATTTGCAGAGGAGATCTTTTGCATGTGAACCAGGGATTTGAGTTTTGAAGAATCAGCAGTTGACCCAGCAATTCGCATTAAATGGCGATGACTTGCGCCGGCAAGCTCAACACTCAGTGGAGGAGACTCGTCGTCAAGTTATTGATGAGTCGACGAATAGGTTGAAGCTTTTGGGAGAGGTATAATTCTTTCTATTTTTGTAACCTTTTGCTTTATGAATAGAGACAATTCTTTTTCTTTTTATCTGTTGGCTACAAAATTTGCTTGCACAACAAATAAATAGTTATCAAAATAGTTCATCGTTTTTGGTAAAACAATTCAAGGCTCATTTGCTTAACTTAGATTGTTAATACCTACCGGGTTTCACTTAACCACGGTAAAGCCCTTTGAATAGAGCAAAATGATAGTTTGGTGAAGATGTTTAAACACTTACACCAGGATGATCGGGTCAGGATCATTAACTTAGACAGAGGCGCCTAATTGCATATGCCTTAGTTTTAATGGAGACAATTCAAGGCTCTGATCGTAACTTGAATTGCACATGCCAAAATAATCGAGTGATGATTATCAGATTTCGGCAGAGGCGCCTAATTGCACATGCCTTAGTTTGATAAAAGAAGCTCAAGTGCTCATTTGCGTAACTTGAACTGTCAACTCCAAGATGACCAAATCAGAATCATAAACTTAGACACAGGCGCCTAATTGCACATGCCTTAGTTTAATAAAGAAGTTCAAGTGCTCATTTGTGTAACTTGAACAAGTGGATGGTTATACTTCCAGGGATTATGAACCAGATGTGACAGTTACTCTGTCACCGTTCTGGTTCATTAAGCATAGTATTTCTTCAGAAATTTGCCGTTGATCGACATCATCATCCTATCGCCATTCTGATTCATTAAGCGATAGGCTCTACTAGAGTATACCGTCTTCACAATAAACGGTCCTTCCCACTTGGGTTCAAATTTACTCTTAGTCTTGTGGGTTAGAATCATTGGCCTTTTAATAGCCAAAACCAAGTCTCCTTGCTTAAAAGTCCTTGGCTTAACGCTCTTATTGAACGTTTGCGAGATCTGGGCTTGATACAACTCAATTTGTTATTGAGCCCTGAGACGTTTTTCATTTAACGCCTCTAGTTCTTGCAATCTTTGTTGATCGCGCTTTTCTGTCGTCATCTTTACAGTTAAGGCCACTCTTAACGATGGTATCTGGATTTCGAGAGGCAAGACGACCTCACTTTCATAAACCAAAGAGAACGGGGTAGTTTTTGTTGGGGTGCGAACGGTGGTGCGATAAGCCCACAAACACTCTCCCAGCTTTTCATCCCAGTCTCGTTTATTGGAAGAGATGAACTTCCGAAGGAGTTTAGTAATAGTCTTGTTAAAGGCCTCGGCTAATCCATTTGCCGCAGGGTTATATGGTGTTGAAGCAACATCTTTGATTCTGAACTTATCACAGAATCTTGAAAACCCTTGGTTGATGAATTGCGGTCCATTGTCATGAATGATTCTTCGAAGGATACCAAAACGGTAAATGACGTGATGCTTAATGAACTTAATCACATCCGTCGTTTTCACCTCTCTCATGGGCACGGTTTCGGCCCATCTTGAAAAATAATCTGTTATTGCAAGAATAAACCGATGTCCTCTGAATGACGGGGGAGTTATTGGCCCCACAATATCCATTCCCCATGCTTCAAACGGCCAACTAGCAACTGTATTGTGCAAGTATTCTGGGGGTCGATGAATAAAATTGGCATGTATTTGACATTCATGACACCGTTTTGCGTACGCCATTGCCTCTGTAATCATCTTTGGCCAGTAGTACCTAGCCTTCTTATGCGGTCTCCAAGCTTTGGACCGGGCTGGTGAGCTCCACACACTCCATCATGTATTTCTCTCAGCACTTTATCTGCTTCTGACTTTGATATGCAGCGTAGCAGGAGACCATCACTTGACTTTCTATATAAAGTCTGAAGCGTATGATCATAGTAAAATCTCGGGGCCTTTCTCTTTATCGAGGCGGCTTCCTTTGGATCTTCTGGCAACATCCCATATAAGGCATAATCCACAAACAGAAATCGCCAATCACGGGGTTCCAGAGTTAAGCCTGTCTGGCACACCTCTTTGGTTTGGAATACCGTATCTGGTTGTAGAAGTTCTCTGCTACCAATAGTGATGCTTTTAGCCTCACCTGGCGGGATTGCCAATGTTGTAGCTAGTGCAGCAAGAGCATCTGCATAGACGTTTTTATTCCGAGATATATGGTAGATATAAAACTGTTCAAAATATCCTGCTAGCTTGATGGCTAGCTGATGATAGGGAATAAGGGCTTCATGTCTGACTTCATACTCTCCTGTCAACTGGTTGACAATGAGTTTAGAGTCTCCATATGCCTCTAAAGAGTTCACCCCCAGCTGCAGAGCCATCTTTAAGCCGATAATGAGCGCGTTGTATTCCTCCACATTATTCATGCACAGTTCTGTTAATGAGTAACCGTTAGGCAGTATGTGTTTATGTGGGGATATCAACACAACCCCCACTCCAGCAGCAGATCGTCTGGCAGCACCATTAAAGAACATCTGCCATAATTGTTCTTTGCTAGTTGTGTTCACCTCTAACGTCTGTTTAGACCAAATTGGATGGTCTGCAAGGAAATCGGCGATCACCTCTCCCTTCATTGCCTTTTGAGGAACGAAGTGTATATCATATGGCGATAGCAATAATGCCCATTTTGCCAATCGGCCGTTTAAGGATTCCGATTTTGTTATCAGGATTTTCAAGGGGTTAACTCGTGATATGACATGAATTGTTTGCCCTGAAAGGTAGGGTCGCATTTTCTGAACAGCGAACACTAGGGCTAAATATTTTTTTTCAATCGGGGTATACCAACGCTCGGCCCCGATCATTATTCTGCTTAAGTAATAAAGGGCGTGTTCATGGCCGTGCTCATTATATTGAGCAAGTAATGCTCCTAAAGCATCATCCATGGCTCTTACGTATATAAGGAATGGCTGTCCAGGGACCGGTGCCATAAGAACAGGAGGCTTCGTGAGATATTCTTTGAGATCATCAAATGCCTGTTAACATGACTCATCCCATACGAAAGAAACCCCCTTTTTCATAAGTTTGGAGAATGGCTGGCATCGTCCAGATAGGTTAGAAATAAAGCGCCGGATATAGGCAAGCTTTTCTTGTAACCCCCTTAACTCTTTAAGATTGCGGGAATGCAGCATCTCGTTGATCGCTTTTACTTTTTCAGGATCAAGAAAAATTCCCTTTGAGGTGACTACGAATCCAAGGAATTTTTCGCTGGACACCCCCATAAAAGACTTAGCGAGATTCATCTTCAAGTGATGTTTTCGCATAAGGTCGAAGACTGTCCTTAAGTCATGCAGATGATTTTCTTTGTTCTTACTTTTGACCGCTAAGTCATCCACATAGCACTCCACCGTTTTGCGCAGGTGTTCTTTGAATATGATACTCATCGCACGTTGGTAAGTGGCACCGGCGTTCTTCAATCCGAAAGGCATTACCGTATAACAGTATACCCCCAGCGGCGTTCTGAAAGCTGTATGTTTTTCATCATCCGGGTGCATTTTAATCTGGTTATAGCCTGAGAAGCCATCCATAAAAGACATCCTCTTATAACCGCAGGTGTTATCAATCATCACATAGGTGATTGGGAGTGGAAATTCATCCTTAGGGCATACAACATTTAGATCACGAAAGTCGATGCATATCCTGATTTTGCCGTTCTTCTTACGAACCGGCACTATGTTAGCCACCCAATCAGGATGTTGCTCTTCATGGATGAATCCAGATTTTATAAGTATTGGCAGTGAAAATTTCTAAGTTAAAAGGATTTTCCATAACAGAACGCGGAGCCAATTCAGTAGCCCCGCGTTTGGTAATATTAACCCTGAGTTTGAATAAAACGCGGAGATGTTTAATAACTCCGCGTTGATTCCGCAGTCTGGCTTGTATTAACCTCGCGTTTAAGTGAAACGCGGAGATGATCAATAGCTTCGCGTTTTGGTTATTTAGCGCTGTGTTTTGATGCGATTAAAGCTCCGCGTAAGCAGATAACCATAATCTCAAATTGATTGAGATTATAATTTTGGGCTTATCCAAATACCCAAATCAAGTCTAATCAGAATTCCATCAAAACTAAGATATTTGATTGGAATCCCTGATAATGACGAGTTCTATTTAGATAGAAACTCTTGCATTAACCTGGGGCTATAAATACCTTCCTGATGAAACCCTAAAAAAGATCTTCTTTTCGGCAATTGAGATATTTTTCTGAAATCTTGGAGAATTCGAGTTACGCACAGAGCCTTGAGTTCGTGACGATCAGAGAAAATCACCATATTCTTTCTGGAGTTCTTGAGAAGTTCGAGTTACGCGAGAGAGCCTTGAACAAATCAAAACCAGAGAAGATCGTCTATAGTCGGCCGATATCTTCAAGAGAGAAGATTTCAACTACCGATCGTCAAAAGGAGCTGCTTGACAGATTCCATCGCCACAGATCCCATAATATTGTAAAAGAGAGAGATTGAACTATAAAATCCTCTCGTTTGTTCTCTTTATATCTTGTTCACTTCTATTGTAATTCAAGCTTATTCAATGGAAGGAAGCGAAGAAACTTTTGCGACGAATAAACTGGCGACCACAGTGGGAGCCATCTCTTTCACTGATGAAGAGATAGTGGCGCAATCGGACGTTGACTTGATCGGATCCGAAGTAGACACGCTGGTCGTTGAAATCGACCAGCAGAAGTACGAGGAGTTCCTCTCCTCCGGATCAGGTGACTTGGATGAGACACGGCACTATCGTCGCATGTACTCCAATGCCCGAGTGACGGGTAGAAAGGTATCCACCGAGAGACGGGGATCCTTGGAGACTGCGGCTATAGAGCCGGAGTTCACACAAGAAATCCTAGCCGAGGATGAGCTTCCGACTGCCGAAGAAGACCTAGGGACTGGATTGACCAGGACTCAACTCTAGAACAGGAACCGGAGAGCGAGGCGTAGAGCCCTCAAAGCCCGCCTTGGACGCAGAGCTAACACCAGAGGACGCGAGGCTATGGTCCCTCGCAAACTGGCTCGCGCTACCCGCGAGACCAGTCTCTACCTCGTTAAACGCGAAGATACAACTTGCCTTAAAAGCAAGGAAAAGCCAGTGTGTGATTTTCCACGCGAGGCTATTACTGAGCCTAGCGAGAGACGCGAAGCCAGTAAGGGTTGCGCTAGTCGCAGAATACCCGACACTCGCGAGTTACGCGAGTATAAAAATTCTTCAAAACCAGCGTGCGATTTTCCACGCGAGGCTATTACTGAGCCTAGCGAGAGACGCGAAGCCAGTAAGGGTTGCGCTAGTCGCAGAATACCCGACACTCGCGAGTTACGCGAGTGTAAAGATTCTTTGAAGCAAGCGTGTGATATCCCACGCAAGGCTGATACTGAGCCAAGCGAGAAATGCGAGGCCAGTAATACTTGCAATAAACGCAAGACTTCTGATATCCGCGAGGAACGCGAGGATGATTGGCAAATAGTTGTCAGTCGTAAGAATCGTGCTAGGCGCGAAGCTATGATCTGCGTTAATCGCAAAGATAAGCCAGCGTGCAAGAACTTCCCTTCACGCGGGACTATTATTCCAGAAGCTAAACTTCTAAAGAAATACCAAGCCAGCGAGAGACGTGAGGCTAGTGTGGATAAGCGCGGAGCTATTCTTCAGGCCCGCAATGTAAAACGCGAGGCTATTCCTAAGCCACGCGAGGATCGGTCCAACCCCAGAGTCAGGGTTGATCAGACAAAGAAGTTTCAGTGGGTTCCCAGATCTTCTCAAGAGTTGAATGGACCTCTTGACTCTATGACTAAAAGCGCTGACCTCAGGGAATATCTCTCTAAGAAGAGAGGCATAGACCAACTTCAGGTTGAGTATGTCTGTCATTGCCAGCAACTTGTGATGGCGGTATCAGCCATGATGGACAACTGTGGCTGCAGTAAGAACAGGATATCTGTGTTCGACCGATTAAACGAGTCAAACCAGAATCCTGCTAAGAAAACAAGAACCACTTTCCTGAAGCAAGGGAGAGCTGTAACCTCCAACATGGTAGGAAAAGGGAAGAAAATTATAGAGACGGATGATGATTCAGAATCGAGCGATGAAGAACCTCATCGTGTTACTCGACTAAAATCAGGAGCCGTCCCGCCTCGAAATTATAAGAGGCTCGCAGGGGGTTTTTACGATGAGGACAACGATAATTCAGCTATAGCCTCACCTTGTTCCTCTGCATCGTCTCGACTACAGAAGTCAGCATCTCACATGGCAGATAAATCTGATGATATCAATCAGAGATTTGAAGCTCAAGAAAGAATAATTCGAGAGCAGCAAAAGATGATTGAAGGTCTTAAAGTCATGCTATCGAGATTTGTTGAAGATAATGCCAAAAAGGGCAAGGAAAATCCAAATGAAGAAGAACAGGAGGAGAAAACCCACTCGATGCATGAGGAAGAAGATAGATTTTCTTTCCATGATCCGCAGGAAGAAAAGCTTGAAAAATTACAGAATCAACTCGAAACTTTAATGCGTAAAAAGGAGTTGAAAGAATCAGGGGTCTCAAGACCGTATCCTCCTGAATGGGATACCATACCATACCCACAGAAGTATAAACCGCTCAAGTTAGAGCCTTATGATGGGAAGGGATCGCCCAGTCAGCACATCTATTATTTCTTGTCCCAAGCAGGACATCTGTTGGGTAATGACCCAATTATGATAAAAGTATTCGCCAGTACTTTGCGAGGGCCTGCCTTTACTTGGTTCATGCAGTTGCCCCCGGGATCTATTAATACCTGGTTTGATGTCGGAAAATTATTTCTCTCACGATTCTTTGAGGATGATACCGAGATTACGGTTCATTCCCTTCTTGCAACTAGACAAGGAGAACAAGAAACGGTTAAAGATTTCATAGAAAGGTTCCGGGAGAAGTCCATACATTGCAAACACGAAATGATCCAGGAAACTCTAGTAGAGACCTGTCGACACAATCTTAAGACCAATGTGCTCCTCAAAATGGGGGCCGTAGAGTCCAAAACGTGGAGGGACCTGCTCAAACAAGGAGAGCAAGCTGAAGACTTGATTCGCCGAGTTGAAGAGTCCCGCGGGCCAAGAAATGCTGGGGGTAATAAGTCATATACCCAAAACAACAGCAAAAAGAATAAAGGGAAAGCAGCGATGTCGTCAGAAGCTGCTCCTCAGAAAACCAGTCCTCCGCCAGAGCCGAAGTCTCAAGGTCAGCGAGGGCCAAGGCAAACTAGACCGCAGCAAGAAAGGAATTACACTTTCAAAGCTGAACAGACACCTGTCCTCTTTCACTTGCTCCAGAAAAAGGGAATGCTAAAACTTCCGGAGAATAAGAAGCCAGAAGACGCTGGTAAGACTAAAGATCCCAACTACTGTCTCTATCACCGGAATATTGGGCACCCTACCCGGGATTGTTTTCCCCTTAAGAACAGAATCCAAGCACTAATAGAAGATGGGGTTCTGACGCTTAAGGAAGAGCAGAAGAAGGTCACTGCCAATATGACAACCATAGTGGTTGGAACCCACGAGTTCCCCGCAGGAGTGACCCCAATCCCAAAGAGTGAGGCAGTTACAAAGAATCTTGATCCTTACAACAAAGCCTAAGAAGGACTTGTCCCTGTAACGACCCAAAGAGGGGAAGTTATGTGGGTTCACCCCGATTTGATAAAAGACGAGCAGTGGATAAACACAGGGGGTCACAAGAAAAAGCGGACTAGCAATGCTATCTCCGCAGAAATAAAGGATGAATATATCGCAGGAATACCCACAGACTCTGAAGAGGAGCCCGAAGCCATGGCCACTCATCAAGATGAGGCAGGCCCTTCCGGCACTCGGTTTGGGAAAACATATCTTAGAGACTACACCAGAGTAGATCCGAAGGATATATATGCGGAAACTACTAATCCTGCAAAGCAAAAAGGTGTTTGTTTCCAAAAGAATCTGCGAAGAGATGAAGGAGTTAAGAATACCTCCTTCCAATTTGATATCATAACTCAGCTGGCAAATATTCCAGCTCGAGTAACGCTATACGAGTTGTTACGATTGTCAAAGTCAACTCGTGAGGCGTTAAGGGAAGTTTTGGCAGACTCTAAGTCATTCCTAACTCAGATTGTTGAGCCGGCTAATGAAGAACAGGATTCCTGCCCCCGCTGTCATCAAGTGAGGAGGCAGGTCCCACAAATAGTTTTCTCTCCAGAAGACATGCAGGTAAGGAATATAAAGCACAACAGGCCTTTATATTTCACCGGATATGTCGGATCCACAAAAGTGGACCGAATTCAAATTGATCCGGGTTCTGCACTAAGTGTCGTACCCAGAAGGTTGATGCAGCTGCTAGGGATCTCCCTCCATCGCCTGACACCAACCAACACGTCAATATATGGGTTCAATGCCAATAATAGCAGCCCCCTCGGAAAAATTCGACTCCGATGCCAAATTGGAGATCTAAAGACGGAGGTTATATGCTATGTTATTGATGCAGATACCTCCTACAATATTCTACTAGGACGACCTTGGATCTATGCTTACATGATCGTCCCGTCGACTCTTCACCAATACATGAAATATTGTAATGAGGAAGGAGAAGTCCGGACACTAATTGCAGATAAGCAACCTTTCAAAGGACTGGAGAATTACTTCATAGATACTTCACTCTACAAACCAGCTCATGAAATCTCCAATGATGATCCTGGCAAGCCTCAAAACCCTGATGAAAGTGGTAACGAGGCAGACCCGGAGTATGAACCTTTTGAAGAGGATGATGGGGGTGATTATGAAATTAACCCCAACTTAGATTTTACTCTTAGTTTTGATAATATAGTGGATGTAATAGAGAGTGAACGGGTTATTAATGAAAATGTAAAGTTAGTCTACGAGCATGCTATAGCTACTGAGTCTGAACCCTCTTGTACTTCCACTGAAGTGGATGGCCTATCCGAACTTGAAGTTCTGGCGGCATATCATTTGCCACTTAGGTCATCCCTCCTCTCCCAGTCTAAAATAGCTGAAGAAAAAGGTCACTACTTTGAAGTGCCTCCTCGGAGAGGATCCCAAAAGCCGATTATGTTTGGCAAGGTAATCACATCACCTCGGTGAAAACAAAGCAGTGAAAGTGATGAGCAAACATCACCCCAATTTCATATGTATGAACAAAGATCCTGACAGATGATGGAAAAGATGGGATATAATTTTACCCAGAAGCCGGGATTAAACTTTGGAAAAGGGCGACGGAATCTCATACCCTCGTTTAGACCGAGAGGAAAGAGTCCTGATTATTATCAGAAGACCCGCAGGGGGTTGGGTTATGTATCTACCCCACCTTCTTCACCATTAAAAGATGAAGAGAGTTCTTCGGCCCAAGAAGAAACATCTTCACCCGATCATGATTCGGATGTAAGTACCGGTGCTTGGTTTCAATCATTGACCGTCAATATGGTTTCATCCGCGCCAGAGAGCGACGAGGAACCAATTGACGTCCAAGATGATGCTTGGGCCAGGAATATGGACACTCTCTGGGATGTCCGCTTTGAACAGCGTGACCCGCCCACAGAAGATAAATTAATACAAGTTAACATGGGAACGGAAGAAAATCCGAAACCCATTTTCATAAGCGACACACTAACTCCTTTAGAAAAGGAGGAACTTATATCTCTTATCAAAGAGTATATAGATATGTTCGCATGGAGTTATGAAGATATGCCTGGGCTTGACCCTCAAATTTCCACACACCGGTTAAATATTAAAGAAGACACCAAGCCTGTCAAACAACAACAAAGGCGTTTTCGACCGGAACTGATGGAGGCGATAATTGCTGAAGTCAACAAGCTTATACAATCCGAATTCATCCGAGAAGAGCAGCATCCTGACTGGGTGGCTAACATAGTGCCGGTTCGCAAAAAGAATGGCAAAATCCGGATATGCATCGATTTTCGAGATCTGAACGCTGCATGTCCCAAGGATGAGTTTCCACTCCCCATCACCGATGTGATGATTGATAATACTTGCGGTTATGAGAGGATGTCCTTTATGGATGGCTTCTCAGGTTATAAACAAATTAAAATGCACCCGGATGATGAAAAGCATACAGCTTTCAGAACGCCGCTGGGGGTATACTGTTATACGGTGATGCCATTCGGATTAAAGAACGCAGGTGCCACCTACCAACTCGCAATGAGTGTCATATTCAAAGAACACCTGCGCAGAACAGTGAAGTGCTATGTGGATGACTTAGCAGTCAAAAGCAAAAATAAAGAAGATCATCTTCATGATTTAAGAGTGGTCTTCGATCTTATGAGGAAACATCATCTAAACATGAATCCTACCAAGTCGTTCATGGGGGTATCCAGCGGGAAATTTCTTGGGTTCATAATCACCTCAAAAGGAATTTTCCTCGACCCTGAAAAGGTAAAAGCGATTAGCGAAATGCCGCCTCCCCGCAATCTTAAGGAATTAAGGGGATTACAGGGAAAGCTCGCCTATATTCTACGCTTCATTTCCAACCTATCTGGACGATGCCAGCCATTCTCAAAACTTATGAAAAAGGGAGTGTCTTTCATATGGGATGAGGCATGTCAACAGGCATTTGATGACCTCAAGAAGTACCTTACTAAGCCTCCGTACTAATGGCACCAGTCCCTGGGCAGCCCTTCCTTATATATGTAAGGGCCATGGATAATACTTTAGGAGTATTACTTGCTCAATATAATGAGCACGGACATGAACACGCCCTCTACTATTTAAGTAGAATAATGATTGGGGCCGAACAGCGGTATACCCCAATTGAAAAGGAGTGTTTAGCCCTAGTGTTTGCTGTTCAGAAAATGCGACACTACCTTTCGGGGCAAACAATTCATGTCATATTACGGGTTAACCCCTTGAAAATTCTGATGACCAAACCGGGATCCTTAAATGGCCGATTGGCAAAATGGGCGCTCTTACTATCGCCCTATGACATACATTTTGTCCCTCAAAAGGCCATGAAGGGACAGACAATCGCCGATTTTCTTGCAGATCATCCAGTTTGGTCCAAATTAAAGCAGACATCAGAAGTCAACACAGTTACCGGAGAACAGCCTTGGCAAATGTTCTTTGATGGTGCCGCGAGACGATCTGCTGCTGGAGTGGGGGTTGTGCTAATATCCCCACATAAACATATATTGCCTAACGGTTACTCATTAACAGAACCGTGCACGAATAATGTAGCGGAGTACAACGCGCTCATTATCGGCTTAAAAATAGCTCTGCAACTGGGGGTGAACCATCTAGAGGCATATGGAGACTTTAAGCTCATCGTCAATCAGATGATAGGTGAATATGAAGTCAGACATGAAGCCCTCGTCCCCTATTATCAGCTAGCCATTGAACTAGCTGGCTATTTTGAACAATTCTACATCTCTCATATATCTCGGAATGAGAATGTATATGCAGATGCCCTTGCCGCATTAGCTGCAACATTGGCGATCCCGCCAGGTGAGATTAAAAGCATCACCATTGAAAGCAGAGAGCTCCTTCATCCAGATACTCTTCTTCAAAATAAAGAAGTGTGCCAAGTAGGCCTAACCCTGGAGCCCCGTGATTGGCGATTTCCGTTTGTGGATTATGCTTTACATGGAATATTACCAGAAGATCCACAGGAAGCCACCTCTATAAAGAGGAAGGCCCAAAGATTTTATTATGACTATAAACTTCAGACTTTATATAGAAGGTCAAGAGATGGTCTGCTACTACGCTGCATATCAAAAGCGGAAGCAGAAGAAGTGCTGAGAGAAACACATGATGGAGTATGTGGAGCTCATCAGCCCGATCCTAAACTTGGAGACCGTATAAGAAGGCTAGGATGCTACTGGCCGAACATGATCACAGAAGCAATGGCATACGCTAAACGATGTCATGCATACCAAGTTCATGCTAATTTTATTCATCAACCCCAAGAATACTTGCACAATACTATTGCAAGTTGGCCATTTGAAGCATGGGGGATGGACATTGTGGGGCCAATAACTCCCCCATCATCCAAAGGACACCGGTTTATTCTTGCAATAACTGATTATTTTTCAAAGTGGGCTGAAGCCGTGCCCATGAAAGAGGTGAAAACGACAGATGTGATCAAGTTTATCAAGCATCATGTCATTTACCGATTTGGCGTCTCTCGACGGATCATTCATGATAATGGTCCGCAATTCATTAGTCAGGGATTTTCTAGATTCTGCAATAAATTCAGAATCAAAGATATCGCTTCTACACCATATAACCCTGCGGCTAATGGGTTAGCTGAAACTTTTAACAAGACGATCATCAAACTCCTTCGGAAGTTCGTCTCTTCCAATAAACGAGATTGGGATGAAAAGTTGGGAGAATGTTTGTGGGCTTATCGCACCACCGTTCGCACCCCGACCAAAGCTACCCCGTTCTCTTTGGTTTATGGAAGTGAGGCTGTTTTGCCTCTTAAAATCCAGATACCATCATTAAGAGTGGTTTTAGCCACAAGGATGACGACAGAAGAGCGCCATCAGCAAAGATCGCAAGAACTAGAGGCGTTAGATGAAAAACGTCTCAGGGCTCAACAACAAATTGAGTTGTATCAAGCCCGAATATCTCGAACGTTCAATAAGAGCGTTAAGCCAAGGACCTTTAAACAAGGAGACTTGGTTTTGGCTGTTAAAAGGCCAATGGTGCTAACCCACAAGACTAAGGGTAAATTTGAACCCAAGTGGGAAGGACCGTTTGTTGTGGAGACAGTATACTCCAGTGGAGCCTATCGCTTAATGAATCAAGATGGCGACAGGATGATGATACCAATCAATGGCAAATTTCTGGAAAAAAAATACTATTCTTAGTGACCTTGGAGATACGCGTCTCCTTTTTCTTAGGCATGCGCAGTTTGGCGCCTCTGACCTAAACCTTGTGCGTTTGGTTCTCAAGTTTGAACCACCTCCAGTCTTCTTCTTAGGCATGCGCAGTTTGGCGCCTCTGACCTAAACCTGGTGCGTTTGGTTCTCAAGTTTGAACCACCTCCAGTCTTTTTCTTAGGCATGCGCAGTTTGACGCCTCTGACCTAAACCTGGTGCGTTTGGTTCTCAAGATTGAACCACCTCCAGCCTTTTTCCTAGGCATGCGCAGTTTGGCGCCTCTGACCTAAACCTGGTGTGTTTGGAGTGCCCAGTTCAAGTTACGCGAGAGAGCCTTGAACCGCCTCCAGTTTGGTTCTTAAGTTTGAACCACCTCCAGCCTTTTTTTTCTTAGGCATGCGCAGTTTGGCGCCTCTGACCTAAGCCTGGTGCGTTTGGTTCTCAAGTTTGAACCACCTCCAGTATTCTTCTTAGGCATGCGCAGTTTGGCGCCTCTGACCTAAACCTGGTGTGTTTGGAGTGCCCAGTTCAAGTTACGCGAGAGAGCCTTGAACCGCCTCCAGTTTGGTTCTCAAGTTTGAACCACCATCAGTCTTTTCTTGGGCATGCGCAGTTTGGTGCCTCTGACCCAAACCTGGTGTGCTCAGTTCTCAAGTTTGAACAGCCCCCAATCTTTTTTTTAGGCATGTATAATTAAGCGCCTCTGATATAAAAGATATGAATTGCCCAACGTCGACTAGGCAATGGGAAGCGATTAAATTTCTCGCCAACCCATCATACTGGGGTAAAAGTATGAATTGCCCAACGCCGACTAGGCAGTGGGATGGGAAGAGATTAAATTTCTCGCCAACCCATCATACTGGGGTAAAAGTATGAATTGCCCAATGCCGACTAGGTAGTGGGAAGAGATTAAATTTCTCGCCAACCCATCATACTGGGGTAAAAGTATGAATTGCCCAACGCCGACTAGGCAATGGGAAGAGAACAAATTTCTCGCCAACCCTATCATACTGGGGGTAAGAGTATGAGATTAACTACCCAATGCTGATTAAAGGCAAAAGGGGGAGAGGAGATTAATTCCTCGACAACTCACCATGTTGAGGGGAATAACATGGCTAGCCCAACTCAAACGGTAGTTGGTAAAGGCCAATCAAACCCGTTGATAGCTGGGGATTTGCTAAAAATCCCATAAAACCTGTCCTGTTAAATTCTTACCTCTGACACTACGACTTGGAACGCTTCACAGAGAAAGCTACTTCTTGATGGCAAGTTATTTGTTGTGCAAGAAGATTTCCTAGCCAACTAATAAAAGAATCAAAAAGGAGTTATCCTTATTCATCATTTAAAAAGAATGGAGTTACAAAAGAAGTCTGAGAACCAATAAAGTTCTTTCTTTTAGTACAAGTTCTCATTACAAAAAAGGAATGAAGAATAAAAGAAAACTATGGATCTCCGAGATGCTTTAACTTACTCATCGCTTCGTCAACCACTCGACGACGAGTTGCCTCTATAGAGTGTTGAGCCTGCCGGAGCAGATCATCATCATTCATTCCAACTTGCTGGATGAGATGCTGGCGAGACTCTTCCATAGTATGGCTTTTTGTTGTCTCCTCCTGATCAACTTGCTCCCGTTGAAGGATCAGCGCTTCCCGTTTCTTAACGGCTTCCCCTAATTGAAGCTCGCTCTCTACTAAGATCGCCCGAGCATTAGCAATGGCCTCCTGGGTGCTAAGAATTGCAGCCTGGCTCCCCTCAATTTCAGAGTTCATCAAATCCAAACCTCTAAGAATGGACTCCCGACTAACCTGGAACCCTGCTAACGCTCGAGACCACTCTTCTTCTTGGCGCCTCAATTCCTCTCGACGAGCAACCAACTCCGCCCGAAGATGAGCCCATTCGATCCCAGTAATCGACTCAACATCCGCTTGGCGAACTGTGTTGAGTATGTTCATTTGCTCTTCCAAAATTCCAAAACGGGCCCGGTAAGGAGCTGCTCGATCTTGTCCCCCAATTTCTTCGATGTTTTCCACATAGCGGAATAACATTGAACGTGCAAAGTTGAAGAAATCATGGCCAGCAAGGACCATCTCGATACATCTCCTTAGCAAACGCATAAAATCGGCGACACTGAGGTTGAAAAGTTCTTCAAGAGGATTTGCAGTGCCAACAGACAAAGCAAGTAATGCTAAGGAAGATGTCACGGGCAAAGGAGCAGTGGTTGCCGGTGTCGAAGAAGAAGCCCGTCCTTGTACCAGGTTCATGACAAGCGGGGCCAGTAAAGCCAATGCAGATCTGGTGGAATCAGGAACCTGAGAAGGAGGGCTGTTAATACAAGTCACACGGGGAGCGCCACCAACAGGAGAAGATGAGTGGGTATTTCCACTAGAAGTTCCTCCGATGGCAGAAGAAGCTTCAAATGAGAACTTTAAGTTCTCCTCATCCCCGACTGGAAGATTAGAAGCTGGAGGAATTACAGGTGTCTCAACAGCCATTATAGTAGAAGGCGTTAGAATCGCTGACTGAGAAACAGAAGGTACGCCAACGACCGTGGAAAATGTCTCAGTGGAGCAGACTGGCGTTGGAGATGGCATGCTAGGAGAAGGTGTAGCCTCCTTAGCAGCAGCTGCGATAATGACCTCAGTTCTCTCATCACTTCCCAGTTCGTCAATTGGGGGAATTGAAGAGGGAACAAAGGCAGGAGCCGGTGTGGAATAATCAGCCGCAAACTTGCCAGCAGAGCTACCCACACCACCAACGGAGCCAGAATGGTCCATCCTATCGTCAGACTCTACTTGGGTAGTCGAATGCATTGGCGAGAGAAGTTGATCACCTGCATTTCGGAAGACCAGAAAAGCAATGTTACGTTAAAATAATAACGGCAAAAGATAAAATGCTAAGGGCCATACCAGGCGATACAAGTCCAGTTGTCGGACTTGAAGGGGGAGCCATTGTCGTTTCCAGCAACGTACCCGTCTCGCTACCCGTTAGTTGCGCCACAGGTTCTGCCACAGGCTCTACGGCCAAAGGGGCCGAAACCTCAATAACACTTGGAGCCTTAGCAGGTTCGTCCTCCCTTGCCGATGCTGGGGGTAGAGCCGAAGCCAACAAGTCTGAAGCAAGTTTGACCGCCACTTCTTGGGGAGCTATCAAAGTTTCCTGAGCCAATTTTTGCTTCTTACCCGGTCTTCTCTTTAAAGTGCCGCGGCGTTTGAGAGCTGGACTCAAGGGACGACTGACAACAGGCTGGGGAGCTCCACGAGCACCAGTATTGTCATCGTCATCACCGGCATCGTCGTCGGACTCGCTGGCGTTTGAAGGCTCAGCCGCGGCGCCAAGGAATTCTTCCATTCCTTTTATTCTCACTCTAGAAGCACCCTGACGGCTAATGTAGTGGGCTTCAATCTCTTTGCAACAACTGGGATTGAGAGAGAAGCCGGGCACGTCAGCATTCACAATACTGAACTAGTTGCAGAAGCTGAGGGTCATGGCCAATTCTGGCGCCTTCTGGGGCAAGGAGAATTCAGCCTCGGTTCCGCCTGCCGCTAAATGGAACCAGCCACGAGCGCCTTCGTATAAATTCCCCTCGTGAGCGAGATCTTTATTTGGATTGCCCACATAAAGTTGGGAGTATCCAAACTGACGAGCAAAGCGACTCGGAGTGTATGGCTCGATCCGACACCCGAGATCTTGACGATACACCAAGTGTCCGGGACGGATGTTGAAAAGCCACCAGAACGCTCCTGTAGAAAAAGTAGTGAGCTTATCTGCTCCCACGGCATCCTTCAGCCTCATTCCATATCCTCCGCCGGGAAAGTCAGGGAAACACCGGAAGATCTCATAATTCTGAAAACTATGAAAAGTCTTCCGAATTTGAGACATATAATTCTGCTTCCATGAAGAGCGTTCATACAGCTCTACAAAGAAGCACTTTTCGCCCGAACGACTCTGTGGTGCACTCATTAAAGAAGGACAGTGCAAGACGAGCCATGCCATCAAATAGGTGTAGGGCATCTCCACCCTAGGGTTTGGAGTTTTCGGCTGGGCAGTCTCTTTCGACTTGCCCTTTCCTTTCCCCTTGACCTTAATAGTGGGGAGGAAATCACGACAGAGCACCCTCAGTCCATACTGTAAATTGCATACCATGGCGGGAAGAAGTCCAAGGGGTCGGCCATATACGAGAAGAACCGCTGGATATACCACGGTCACTGCAATTGCTTCTTTGGGCAACGACGGCACGACACATCTCTTCAGCCACAGCATTAGAAATCCGGCAATGAGACCTCTGTTGGAGATCGGGAACTGGGCTTGATAATGGTAGCTCTTGAATGAAGTGCCGGGATCATATCCATTCTCATTGGAGTCTCTAGTATAATACAGACGGTAATGGCCCCTGGCTACACGTTGGTCAATCTCTGGGATGGGGACAGGAGAATGACCATGGATAGTGGCCGAGCTATCCTTAGAGTTTAAATTGGCAAAGAGATACTCGGCCCATTTTTTATGACCGATACCGTGGTTACGCGCACCCGTCAAGTCAGCGCAAATATGATAATGGCACATCATCTCCCAGTATGTGGCATAGATGCGCTCATCCCTCGCCAGTAGCATATTCAGCTCATTGGTGGTGGGGATATACTCTTCATAGGGGATTTCACCCATGGAAAGCCCGGAAACCTCGAACATCTCGTGGAGAGCGAACCCTAGCTCACCCACTGGTGTAAAGAGAGTACAAGTCTCAGAGTTATACATCTCCAAGAGGCAGTAAAAATGATAAGCACTCTGGGGAAATCCGAATTGGACATTCCTGATAGCTTTATACAAGCCAATATCCTTTAAAATGGGCTCGTGGGAGTCCAGCATGTACTGAACGAGGCGGGCCCACCACATATTGTTAGAAGAATGAACCCAGCCAGGCATCCTGAAGTCGCTAGCCGGGTACTGACCATCCTTCGCCAGGAACTCACTTAAGAAAGTTCGGGCACGAGATGGGACTTCTCCCACTGGAAGCTCCTTGCCAAATCGGCCTGGAAGCAAACCAGTAATGCATCTGGGAAGACCATCTTGATAAACCCCTTTTGCACCAAATTTGCCTGTCAGGACGCCATCTTGCTCTTGAGTCAGTCCCCACTTTAATTCCCGAGGCATCGCCAGCCTCTGAAGATAGACCAAAGGATAGCTACGAGCCATTCTAGACAGAAACATCAGCATTTCGCCAGAGTTATATAACCAAATACACTCCTCTTCAGAAAGGATCTCATCTGATTGATCCATCTGGTCTCCAAAGAGGAAGGCGGGTTTCTCCATCGCCTCTCTATTCAAAGTTTCGAAGACTGAATCGGTTATGATTTCTCGCGCAGTAGTGGGATGGTACTTGATCAACTTCTCCTTGCGCTCCTTCGGGTCTGGCTTATATGAAGCCAAGATAGTGGTGAAGCGAAATTGGCCTGAGGGATCAGAACCCCTAGCAAACCCGAAGTAATTCTTGTGAGGAAGAGCTTCCATCGAATACCCTACTGCAAAAAAAAGCACCAGAGTGAGAGAAGTTTTTATAAGACAGAAAAATTCTCTAAGTATGGACGCGCGAAGCTGAAGATTAGACCGCGCAGAAATCAAATAGCTTCGCGTTTCAGCGCGACTGCTACTTAAAATAGCCTCGCGTTTCAGCGCGACTGCTACTCAAAATAGCCTCGCGTTTCAGCGCGACTGCTACTCAAAATAGCCTCGCGTTTCAACGCGACTGCTACTTAAAATAGCCTCGCGTTTCCACGCGACTACTACTTAAAATAGCCTCGCGTTTCCACGCGACCGCTACTTAAAATAGCCTCGCGTTTCCACGCGACTGCTACTCAAAATAGCCTCGCATTTTCAGCGCGACTGCTACGCAAAATAGCCTCGTGTTTCCACGCGACTGCTACTTAAAATAGCCTCGCGTTTTCAGCGTGACTGCTACTCAAAAATAGCCTCGCGTTTCCACGCGACCGCTACTTAAAATAGCCTCGCGTTTCCACGCGACTGCTACTCAAAATAGCCTCGCATTTTCAGCGCGACTGCTACGCAAAATAGCCTCGTGTTTCAACTTGACTGCTACTCAAAAATAGCCTCGCGTTTCCACGCGACTGCTACTTAAAATAGCCTCGCGTTTCCACGCGACTGCTACTTAAAATAGCCTCGCGTTTTCAGCGTGACTGCTACTTAAAATAGCCTCGCGTTTTCAGCGCGACTGCTACTTAAAATAGCCTCGCGTTTCCATGCGACTGCTACTCAAAATAGCCTCGCGTTTCCATGCGACTGCTACTCAAAATAGCCTCGCGTTTCCACGTGACTGCTACTCGAAATAGCCTCGCGTTTCCACGCGACTGCTACTTAAAATAGCCCCGCGCTTCAAAACGCGAGGATGACGCGATAACTTCGTGTAAAGAAGAAAGTCAGAGACTTTTCTTCTTCTCCAAGCCTTACAGCAGGAGTACGGCGGTCTCGCCGGTAAAAGAGTTGATTGATCAGGTAAGATCAGGCCAAATCACTCTAAAAATTTCCTAAAGAGTCTCGAAAGAGAGATCCTTACCCCAAATGGGCGAAATGTGAGCCGGCGCGTTGCCGCCATGGCCGCTGCCACCACTGCTCGCGCCAACCGCCGATGACGGAGCCGCGAGGGAAGTAGCACGAGTCTTGGGCGCCATTTCTCATAAAAACTCGAGGAAAATCGACCGAAAATTGGGAGAAAATCGGTCGGAGAACGTTAGGGTCGTCTGAGCTCTGATCGTCTGAATTTCTAAGGTTTCTGGAAAATTCCTAAGAGAAGTAAGAAGAAAAGAGATAGAAATTTTATTTAAAAGAGGGAAACCGCCTCTTGGAGTTCGGTGCGGATTTCGGAGAAAATGACTGACCGGTTATTCCCCAAAATGCGGAACAGATAATCCCACGTGGCGATGATGAAAATGTGAAGCTAATTAGCTTCGCGCAATTCCGCGCAAACCATTGAAAACGCGAAGTTGCTTGACTCAGCGTAACTCCACGGAACTATTCAAAATGCGAGGTTAACTTGGCAGTTTTAGCTTCGCGTTCTCATGAAAAGCTTGGATTTTTGGCTAAGTTGAAGATGATCCCTGTCCGATCTCTTCAGGTATTAATGATCTAAGTTACACATAAGAGCCTTAGATTATTTTACCAGAATTATTAACCATCTGTTTGTTGAGCAAGCAAAATTATTGAAGCCAACAGATAGAGAGGAAAATAATTTATCTTTATTCATGAAGCAAGAGATTACAAAGAGGGAGTTATAGTTCTCCCAAAAGCTTTTACATGATCAACTCATCAATAAAAGAACTCCAGACTTCTCTACGGGGTGTTGAAGCTCAGTTCCCTGGTTCACATGCAAAAGAACTCCAGACTTCTCTACGGGGTGTTGAAGCTCAGTTCCCTGGTTCACATGCAAAATATCTCCTCTGCAAATGTCAACTTGGATCTGTCATCTGAAATGAAGCACGAGAGGAAAGTAAGTGCTACAAGTGCTGCAATTCTGAACTGCAAGTGCTGCAATTCTGAACTGCAAGCGCTGCAGGCCCTCACTTAAGCTTGGAGCTCCTTCAATAGTCCATCTCCAGGAGCCAGAGCTTGAAACCTGCAACTATGTTGTAAAGCATATGCTTTTGACTTCCTTAGAGTTAATTTTGCTGATGAAGATCGATGGACCTGCATACATTCCTCTTCAGAAAGGATTGGACTTACTGCAAAAGGAACAGAGTTTCCAAAAGAGTGAAAATGCGGAGCTAAGCTAACTCCGCGCACAGTTGAAGAAATAGCCTCGCGCTTTAAACGCAGAGGATGATGCGATAACTTCGCGTATAGGGGGACGAGATTTCTTTCTGCTCTTTCCTTCCCTTTCGTAATTCATCGCGACTGCTAATCAAAGATAGCCTCGCAATTCATCGCGACTGCTAATCAAAGATAGCCTCGCTAATTCATCGCGACGACTAATCAAAGATAGCCTCGAAATTCATCGCGACTGCTAATCAAAGATAGCCTCTCAATTCATCGCGACTGCTAATCAAAGATAGCCTTCGCGACTACTAATCAAAGATAGCTTCGCAATTCATAGCGATTACTAATCAAAGATAGCCTCGCAATTCATCGCAACTGCTAATCAAAGATAGTCTCGCTAATTTATCGCGACTGCTAATCAAAGATAGCCTCGCCAATTCATCGCGACTGCTAATCAAAGATAGCCTCGCAGATTCATCGAGACCACTAGTCAGATAAGCCCCGCGTTTCAAGCACAGGGGATGATGCCATAACTTCGCAGAGAACGACGATCTCGCCGGTAAAATAAACAGTTGGCTGGATTAAACCAAGCCGAAACATCTCAAGAATGGTTCTTAGAAGCCCAAGAGTTAAGGTTTTTACCTTCGGAAGACGCTGCATAGACTGGTTCGCCGTCGCATCTACCTTCACGGCTGCTGCCATTAACGCCGGCCAACTTGCGCGATGTCGCACTCTTCCTAGATGGCATCCTAGTAATGAAGATCTATGGAAAGGAAAAAGAAGTTCGGCTGGAAATCATTCTTTCAAAATAAGAAGCCTGAGTCGCCTGCTCTGAAGCCCTAAGATTCTTCGGATGAGATGAAGAAGAAGATGAGCCGGGAGCTCTATTTAAACAGAATTTCCATCGCTTGGTATTCGACGTAGAAATTCAGGGTAATTAATGACATAATTACTCATTTCACTGAAGACGAAGTGAAGCTGATTAGCTCCGCGTAAGTGAGCATAACGCGAGATAGACTTGGTATTCTAACTCCGCGTTTCAGTTTAGATATCCAAAGTATTTCAAAATCTGCTGAAGTCTAAGCCATTTTGAAAACTTTGGAGGGGGTTCTGTTGGCAGTGAAAATTTCTAAGTTAAAAGGATTTTCCACAACAGAACGCGGAGCCAATTCAGTAGCCCCGCATTTGGTAATATTAACCCTGCGTTTGAATAAAATGCGAAGATGTTTAATAGCTCCACGTTGATTCCGCAGTCTGGCTTGTATTAGCCTCGCGTTTAAGTGAAACGCGGAGATGATCAATAGCTCCGCGTTAGCTCCGCATTTTGGTTATTTAGCGCCGCGTTTTGATGCGATTAAAGCTCCGCGTAAGCAGATAACCAGAATTTTAAATTGATTGAGATTATAATTTTGGGCTTATCCAAATACCCAAATCAAGTCTAATCAGAATTCCATCAAAACTAAGATATTTGATTGGAATTCCTGATAATGACGAGTTCTATTTAGATAGAAACTCTTGCATTAACCTGGGGCTATAAATACCTTCCTGATGAAACCCTAAAAAAGATCTTCTTTTCGGCAATTGAGATATTTTTCTGAAATCTTGGAGAATTCGAGTTACGCACAGAGCCTTGAGTTCGTGAAGATCAGAGAAAATCACCATCTTCTTTCTGGAGTTCTTGAGAAGTTCGAGTTACGCGAGAGAGCCTTGAACAAATCAAAACCAGAGAAGATCGTCTATAATCGGCCGATATCTTCAAGAGAGAAGATTTCAACGTACCGATCGTCAAAAGGAGCTGCTTGACAGATCCCATCGCTACAGATCCCATAATATTGTAAAAGAGAGAGATTGAACTATAAAATCCTCTCGTTTGTTCTCTTTATATCTTGTTCACTTCTATTGTAATTCAAGCTTATTCAATGGAAGGAAGAGAAGAAACTTTTGCGACGAACAGGGGTCTTGAGCGGAAGATCAAATTTGGCTTGAGTTCCACTTGCGACGAAGTGAAACCAAGCTCGAGCTCCCTCAAGAACAATCCTAACAAAGCTTAATTCTCTATTGGGATTACCAACGTAAAGCTGATCATACCCAAACTGTCAGGAAAAACGACTCGGGTAGTAAGGTTCTATATAGCAAAGGTTTTCCAAACGAAGGACCAGATGCCCGGGGCGGATGTTTATCAACCACCAAAAACATCCCGAGGGTAGGATAGTAAATTTATCAACACCAGCAGTGTCCGCAAATTCTTCCCCGTATCCAGCATTCGGGAAGTATGGGAAACATCTGAACAACTCAAAAGTTAAAAAATGACGAAGGGTTTTGGGGATCGCGGCCATGTAGCCCCCTTTCCATTGCGACCTCTCATGGTGCTGCACTTTGGGAGCACTTAAGTCAATCTGTGAGTCTGCAGGACTCATCAAAATAGGGCAATGTAGAACCAGCCAAGCTATCAAATAAGTATAAGGGAGTTCTACACGCGGATTAGGAGTCTTGATGACGGGGTCTCCTTTCTTCCTCTGCTCCTTCACATTGCAGAATTTATTAGATATTCTTCTCAATCCGCTTTGGATACTGCATACCATAGCGGGCGACAAACTGAGTCGCCTATCGAATGCCAGTAGAACGGCTGGGTATATGGCCCCAATGGGTATGTTTTCCTGCGAAGGAATAACACACTTTTTCAGCCAAACCAGCAAATAACCCTCCAAGAAGGTAGTCAGATAAAGATTGAAGGGCCTGATAATGAAAACTCTCAAAGGACGTCCCAGCTTTGAAAACGTCCTCGTCAGTTTCGGCAACATAAGCATCTGTCCCGAAGCTTGCAATTCTTCTCTCAACCTCCTTTTCAGAAACTGGAGGAAGGCGAATGAAGTTCGGATTACTCCTAGAAAAATTAGGCAGAAGATATTGTAGCCACTTCTTTGGCTTCAAACTACGGGTGCCCGATGTGTGGGTGCATATATGATAATGGCAGAGCAATTCCCAGTAACTATCATAAGCCAAAGGGTCCTGAGTCTTCAGCAGATGGAGTTCTTCTCCAGTAGGGACGTACTCTTCATACGAGACGTCTCCCATAGGCAAGCCCGAGACCTCATGCATCTCGTGGAGGGCGAAACCCAACTCGCCTCGAGAGCAAAAGATGGTACAAGTATCATGATTATACAATTCCAATAAAGCAAAGAAATGGAATCTGCTGGCGGGAATGCCATGCTGAACAGCCCTGATGGCGCGATACAACCCCGCATGATGAAGCTGATCTCTAAATGATCGCAGAAAAATGTCAGTCAAGACCGCCCACTCTCCTTTTGAAGAACAGTGAACCTATCCAGGGGGACGAAAGTCCTGAACAGGAAACTCTCCTTGTGCATTGGTAAAACGGTGCAGAAAAGTCTGCACGATTATAGGAACATCGCATCTGGAGAGATCGTGTTTAAGCAATCCCGACAGCAATCCACGAAAGCTCTTCCCAGTACCACGAGGAAAAACACCTTGAGTATTGAAGCCCCCCAACAAGATACCGTCTTGTGGCCTGTTTATGTGCCAGTCCATTCGACTGGGCACAGAAAGGGACTGAAAGAATAAGAATGGATAAAATCTTTCCATATTGGGAAGAAACAAGTGACGACCTTCAACTTGGCGAAGCCACTTGTAATCGCCATCTTCCAAACCACTGTCGGGCATTGAAATATGGTCCCCAAACAAAAAGACAAGTTTGAGCAACGGAGACCGATTATCTCCTTCGAAAGATACATTGGTCATCAGCTCTCGCAATGTTGAGCGAGAAGGGTGGAGAATCTTGTCTTCTCTCTCTTGGTTATCTGAGGCTGTACAATGGGGAAAAACATGTCCAAATATGAACTCTTTCTTCCCATCATAGCCGTCAGAATATCCGAAATAATGATCCTTTAGCCAAGGATTCAAGGCGTAATCAACTGCAAAAAACATTCAAATTCAAGAAAAAAAATGAGAAAGGGACTGCCTTTCGACCTTTTACCTCCAATCAAGGGTTCCTGCCGAACCACTATCGAGCTAGATGCAGCTTGAGGATCTTGACGACTCTTGGCAACGGCGTCGGAAGAAGAAGAAGCTTTCTTCGGCATCTTTTGCAGAGGGAGGAAATCTCTCACACGGAGAATCAGATAGAAGATTGAAGACGAGAAGTCTAAGGAGTCCAAACGAAGAACTCAGATTTCAAATTTCTCGAGATAAGGGCAACCTCTCGTAAAGTGGAGGTTATATAGCCGGTGATTTGACAGCCAAGATCTCTGAACAGACGTGATATCCGGCTTGAATCGCGTGGATACCTTTTCATTTGAACAGACGTGATATCCGGCTTGAATCGCGTGGATACCTTTTCATTTAATGCGGCTCAGAAAAACGCTTCGAATCTGACGCCATGGGAAAGCAACCGCCTGCCAGCCTTCCCGCAAAAGTTCGGGACCCCAATACAGAGCCGCTTTCTTCTCAAAAAGTGAAGTTCGCGACCCTAATATAGAGACGTGTTCTTTCCAAAACAAGAGTTTGCGACCCTAATACAGGGTCGTCTTCTACTCAAAGATGAAGGCCCGCGCCCCTAATACAGAGACGTGTTTCTTCCAAAACAAGAGTTCGCGACCCTAATACAGAGTCGTCTTCTACTCAAAGATGAAGAGTCGCGCCCCTAATACAAAGATGTGTCCCTTCAAAAGCAAGAAGCAGTAGTGGCGCTAATATAGAGTCACAGACCTCAAGCAAATGCAGTGAAAGTTCTAATACAGAATATTATATCCAAAGTATTTCGAAACTCCTTGAAGAATCATGAGAGTTTTGGAAACTTTGGAGGGGGTTTTGTCGGCGAAAAATTCTAGAAAAGCAAAGCAAATCCACGAGTTCAGAGACAGAAGCCTGCAACTCATCGGATCCGCGAATCTAAGAAACTGAGGTCCGCGAATCTAAGAAACTGAGGTCTGCGAATCTAAGAAACTGAGGTCCGCGATCCAGACGACGGAACAGGTTCGCGAATCTAAAGCTGAGATTCGCGACACTACCCATAGCTTTCGGGTGGGGGTTTAATACAAAGTCACCCGACCCGAACAGAAGAATTGCCACCTCGGATCGTGGGAATAACTGCCAAACGAATGCAGCGGCGTTACCTCGGATCATGGAAATAACCACCTAACGAATATGGCGGCACTTCTCGAGTAGTGGGAGCTAACGGTATAGCAAATATGGCGGGACGTTACTCCAAGCCCCCTATAAAAGGAGGGGAGCGAAAGAGACACACACAGACAGAGACAGACATCTTCTCCCAGAAGTTACCCCTTGTGATCAAGAGTAAAGAGCCATTTTTCTTTTCTTTAGCCAACTGAGAGAGATTGTACGGAGTGTCAACGGAGAGCAGGATCGTCCTCCATAGCTACCTAGAAACCCAGCCTTAAACAAAGAGGAAAAACTATCTTGCTCATTTTCTGTAAACGGGAAACCGTCCGATTGTAACCCTTTTATTGAAAATACTTCGATATAAAGAGCGTGTAACTTTCATGGCGAGCAGAATGTATGGAGAGAAAGAAATAACAGAATTTTCCGACAGGAAAAGCATTCCATTTTTACATGTTTCTATCACACATATATTAATATACACTTCTGGACAGGTCTTCTCTCAAACAGGGAAAAACTTTGCCTTTCTGAAGAATAGGATACAGAGGAAAACAATCAGGGACTGGAGAATGAGGAATTGTATGCAGGAGCAGGTTAAAACTGATCGTGACGAGATGACCAGCTGATGACATCGAAGGCAGTGTATCTTTGTTGTAGCGGCTTTTGTATTTTATATATTGACTTTGTTATCTTTATGTCTAGGTGGGACATGATATCCACTCTAGTTTATCTTATTGTAATCTAAACGTTCTGTTATGGCTTATTAATAGAACACGGAGGGCAGTTTGCCCGCCGTTTAAGCCTAAAAAAAAAAAAACTTAAGGTAGTTATGAGGGGAGAGAAAAAATTTTGATTTGATATGATATTCCGTCACCTAAGCGTACTGCTGGTGAATTTTCCGTTTTCTCTTTATTATTGTGTTTATTTAAATTGTTATTACATGTGAAGCAGAGATAATAGCTGCTTTTATGTATCTTATTATTTAAATTTAACTTAACTATAATAATCAATAGAATAAGTTTGAATTTAAATCTCAACAACCTTAACACTCTCAGCAAACGCTATCCTACATAACTATTCAACAAACCTAAATCCTCATTTCCAAATTTCCCTTGCGTTAAAAAGAGAATAGAGAAAGGAAAACAGAGAAGAGAAAACAAAAGAGAGAGAGAGAGAAACGAAAGAAGTAGATGTTTTGCTAGTTGGAGATCTTGTTAGGCGAGCCAGCTAATCCCATTTCATCACCCCTATCAGATCTAATCCTTCTTCTCCATTTTGTTTTAAATTTTCACAATTTTTATTTGGAGGATTTTGATATTATTTCAATTATTTAACTCTTGTTTGAACACTCAGTCTCATGTTAACTAACTCGTTCATGTAGAAAGTTAAGTTGCTTGACTGGTGCTAATATTATCTAAACTTTTTGTTTATTTGTAATGTATTACAAGAAAACATGTACCAGACATATAACAATGATCTTTCTTTTTTAATTTAACTTGAAATTATTAATCTTGAATTGCGCATTATACTGATATGAAAATGGTGTCATTATAATGAGGATCGTTCTAGCACGTGTCATGCACATACATCGTATCATGGTACACTCTTTGTTCTGTCTGGATATGTATTTGGATTTTCACTTGCTTATAATATTTTATGTATATAACTTGACTTGCATATTATGCTATCATGAGACCAACCTTCAGTACATCATTATTTGCAAGTTAATGTAACTAAAATTTTAAAAATAACAGGGATTTGCGAGAGAAATGAATGGTAAATTCGTTAACGCTTTATGAGAGACACCAAAAAAGGTTGATCAACCAACAAAACCCATGTTACTGTTAATCCAAATTATTACTGTGATATGATATTCCAGCTTATATCATGACCTGATAATCCAGTTAATATCGTGACATGATATTTTGGCTTATTTTCATGACCATGCTTTCGATTTCTGCTGTGACTATATCGTAATTCCAGATCTGCAGAATTCTCTCATAACAAGCTAACTTATCCACCTATTAGCTCCAATCAAATGTTAACTTAGTACTAGATAAGTACTAAATACTTAGTAAGGTTAATATTACCACATTATATTTAATACAGATTTTCTCTTATTTCATCCGAATATTAAAAATACATGTGGATCACCCTAAGATCCAATCAGAACTCACTTTTATTTAATTACATGATTATTCTGTATCTCGTTATATACATAATATTTGTATCTTATCTTACATGATGTTACATATTTACTTATTATGTTATACCATTTATCACAGTTATAATGTCATACGACATATGTACATTTCCTTCCAAGCATGAACACCGACCATATTCCCTACTAGGTTTTATGCATGTACCCTTCATAGTTGACCCTCACAAATCAACATGGCATATCAAATTATACTTATATTATTCTGATTGCAGGTTACATACTCGAGATATAGTATTTTAGTTGTCTATCTTCGTTCCAATTTTTTCATATTTTCTTTATCACTCTACTTTTACTTTTGTTCAATTAATAACACGTGCTTAAAATTTTATTTTTTACTGGGTTTGCTCCCTAGATTATGCAATTGAGAACTTCGAGGAATATCAATTGGTCGAGGATTCGCATTTCTAAGTGCAAGCAAATCCTCAATAGACTATTGAATACTACTTCTTTTCCTTTAATAGCCGTTGTATCCCATCTCAATATTGTAAGTAACTTTATTGAATAATGCAACGTAATATTTATAAATTATAGTAATAATTTTTTTTTTCTTTTTGTGCACTCTGATTTCATGATTTTTTTTTTTTTATTATAAAAAGTCTCGTGGATATTATCCAAATTGAATTCTCACCGGGAATCGAACTCAGAATCTTTCGCAAATTGAAGAGGGGGTTGCTGCTTGAGCCAAGGCTCATTGGTTAGCATCCCCTTTTTTTTATGCGAGCTTCACGAGGGGGGATCAGCACACAAGCCAGAGCAATCGAAATCAACCCGAACATGTTTGAGCTGAGGATGAATTATTGAATGGTGCATGGTTGGGGGAAAATTAAAGGTTTTTTTTCTTTTTGGCCTCAGTGGGTACACAATCTTGTCTTAGCCAAGCACTAATCTTCCGACAAATTAGAAACGCGAGAGGGAAGACCACAGTTATAGAAAAAGGCGGCCATGATTATTAAATTTTTATTTAAAACTTGACTTTGCTTTATCCGTTCGCATGCGTTGCGGAAAGAGAGGTCCGTGGCCATGAATTGAATTGAAAGAGAGGGAATTCCAAGACGGTTCTTTTTCTTTACAACGATTTAAAATAAGGGTCCCTTTAAAAATTATAATTTAGTCCCAAAATCTTCATATTTATAATTTAGTCCCCCAAATTCTTAAAGTTACCTCTTTTTAGTCTCTCAACCATATTTTTTGTCCGAATTTCCCATTATACCCCTGAATTACTTCACTTTAATCATCCCTTTCCTCTTTCTCATATCTTCCTCTTCTTAATGGGTTCCCCTCTCCATTCTTCTACTCTCTCTCTTCTCTTCCAGTTAATATTTAAACTGAAGCATCTCAGAAGAACCCAATAATAAGATAGAAAGAAAGGAATCTAATAAGAAGAGGAAGAGCAGAGAAGGAGAGAAGGGAGGACTAAAGTGAAGTAATTCAGTGGTATATGTGGCACTTCACTTCCAAAACTTTCTTTCTCATATTTTGGGGTTGGAAGTGACTAGGAAGTAAAAGAAAAAGACAAAAAATTATTTCTTTATTTGCATGTCATTATTGTATTTCAAAAGTTATATCTTTATATCTAATAAATAAATAAAATAATATAAACTATATTTATTTAATTAATTAAATAATACTTCTTCACTTCCAAACACACTTTTTTTCTTCCAATACATTAGTAAATAAACACAAGAAGAGAATTCTTTTTTTACTTCAATTTTAAAAGTTACTTCTCAATTTCTTCCTTACTTCCACTACTTTCTACTTGCCAAACACACCCTTAGTCTCTCAACTATATTTTTTGTCCGAATTTCCTGTTATACCCCTGAATTACTTTACTTTAGTCATCACTTTCCTCTTTCTCCTCTCTTCCTATTCTTAATAGGTTCCCTTCTCCATTCTTCTACTCTCTCTTTCCTTTCAGTTAATATTTAAACTGAAGTATCTCAGAAGAACCCAATAAGAAGATAGAAGAGAGAGAGATGAGAAGAATGGAGAGGGGAATCTAATAAGAAGAGAAAGAGCGGAGGAGGAGGGAAGGAAGGATTAAAGTGAAGTAATTTAGGGGTATAATAGGAAATTCTAATAAAAAATATGGCTGGGAACTAAAGTGAGATAACTTAAAGAATTTGGAGAACTAAATTATAAATTTAAAAATTTAGAGGACTAAATTCTAATTTTTAAAGATATAAGGAATCAGATATGTAAAAATCCCTTAAAATAAAGATTACTATCTTTAACAACTTAAAATAATAAAGATCAATACTGGTGCGATATTTTTTGAATAAGAAACTAGACGGTCTTGTTCTTCTTCTACTGGCTAAGAGATGTTAGGTCACCTACCCTCTATTAACAAGTTGAGAGAGATGAATTCTAAGATGTCGGTTCTTTTCTCATCTACTACTTAAAAGAAAGATTAGTGGCGTGATATTTTTTCAAATAAGAAACTAGACTATCTTGTTATTCTTTTGCTAGCTGAGAGATGCTAGGTCACATTCTCCTCCATTAGTAAGTTGAGAGAGATGAATTCAAAGATGTCGGTTCTTTTCTCTTCAATTACTTTTAATTAATGTAGATCAGTGGCGTGACATTTTTTTTTTTTTTCCTAATAAGAAACTAGACTGTCATGTTGTTCTTTTGCTGGCTGAGACATGGCAGGTCACATTCTCCTCTATTAATAAATTATTTTATCTATCAATCTAGACTTCTCTTATTAATGTATATATATTTGACCCATATGCTTCTCCACCGATAATCTGTACATAAAATCTTTTCTTTGAGAAACTAGGAAGAAACAAATTAAACTATATATTTAAGTGACATAAAAATCTTATAAGTGGCATAAATTTTTTACAGAAACCACATGAGTCATCAGCACCCTGATCAAAATAAAGACAGCAACAGAAGTTGCTAATACCACCGTCAAATTCTTTTTCAATGCGGATGACGTGTCAAATACTACTTCCATCATGCATTAATAAATCATCAGAAAAGAAAAACTTTGGATGCTCTCGTTGCAGATGATGAAGATTGAACGATATACCACTTGGTTGCACCACTTAGTTGCACGAAGGGTTTGGTTATAATTGCAATTATTTTTGTTGCAAGTTACACTTTTTGCTGTTTAGTTACAATTACAACTGCAAAAATTTATCATTATAATTACAACAACTTACACACTTACAAAAGAAAAGTGTATAAAATACTTTTCCTCTTTCCTTTACGATCATTGATCATATTATCGATAAATAGGATATTTCTCATATTTCTTAAAAATAAAAGAGTATTGTTCAAAATTTTTGCAATTCTCAAACCAAACACGATAACGCAAGTTAAAACAATTTCTATTATTACAACTTCAACTGTAGTAATATAAATTGTGATTTGCAACATCACTTGCAAGCAACCAAAAGTGTTGCTCCACCTCTCTGCTTAACAAAGTTGAGTTTATTTTTTCTGCTATTAAGGAATGATCGCCGACAGTACAAGGCAAGTACATACACAAAGACATCTAGTACACAACAAGAGAGAGAGTATCTGCTACTTCAATCAAGACCATGAGCATTTAACCAGCTAGTAAGAAAGCATCTGAATGTGACGAGAGATTTGTTCCTGAATCATCTGCGGACAGGCTTATGACCATACTTGATGATGGATACTGTTAGAAGTGGAGTTGCATCAGTGATAGTTTAGTTGATATTGGACTGTATCGGGCCAGCAGGTCGTTCTCCGTCAAGTATCTTCTTCACCCGAAGTAATTCCTTTATAACATCTCCCATCTCCATCCTCTCAGTGATCGACTCTTGTGTGCACAAAAGACCGACTCTGAAAACTGAAGCCACACATTCATGCATCCTTTCTCTATGATCACTTGTTTCTTCCTCATTGAGAACAATGGATGGATCCATAATGTCCAAAACTCGGCCAGGATAAGCCATCTCAACATATTTATGAAGGTTTAGGTCGCTGTGAAACATACCATCGGTAGGCCTCAATCCAGTAAAAGTTTCGAGCAGGAGCACTCCGTAACTGTAGACATCCCCTTGAGTCGTGACAAAACCTCCCATACCGTACTCTGCAATTAAAATGTTAGATCACTTGTTAGTTGTCTCTACATAAAAACTCTAGATGGGAAACAGTAGATTAAACAAGAGGCCAAAGATATTACCTGGGGCGATATATCCGATAGATCCTTTAATTCCAATGGAGCTGTATGTTCCATGGGACGAGCTAATATTTGCGTAGAGAAACCTCGCCAATCCAAAGTCACCAACACGAGCGCTCATGTCGTTGTCAAGAAGAACATTGCTGGGCTTGAGATCACAATGCACTACCGGTGTTTCGCATTGATGGTGGAGATAATCAAGTGCCAAAGCCACGTCCAGGACTAGATTCAGTCTCTGAACTAGGCTTAAGCTTTTTATGTTTGTGTTCTCCTGGTCTGCTCTGGGATGCAGCCACTCATCCAAGCTTCCGTTTGGCATGTACTCGAATATTAATGCTTTGAAATCATCTCCTTTGCGATCCGTGCTTGAACAGACAGTAACAATGCTCAAAAGATTCCGATGCCGAATGATCTTTAGGGAGTCACATTCAGCTACAAAGCTCTTCTCTGCTCCTCTCTGCTCCAGGTTGATCACCTTTATAGCCACAATCTTGTTCGGATCAGAATCCACGACTCCCTTGTATACAGACCCAGAACTTCCAGCACCGATGAGATTCGATGAGGAGAAGCCATCAGTTGCTCTGTGTATCTCCTCATAAGAAACTCGAGCAAATGGTTCATTCGGCAACGACGTGAGAGGATTTGTTCTTCTTCTTCGTTTTCGAATGCAATAGGCTGTTGAAAAGCAGAAGACTATTATGGAAACAACAATCAGCGGAACAACTATTTTGGGCTGCAGTGATGATCTTCTAGAAGTCATTCCAACAATGGAGTCGCATGGCCACAGATGCAACTCTTTGATACCCCCACAGAGCTTTGTGTTTCCGATGACTGAAATGGCACTTGCATTACCAAAGACTCCTCCTTGTGGCACCTGACCCTCAAGGTCATTGAAGGATAAATTTAGATAGTAAAGAAGAGGAAAGGTCTCGAAGAAGCGCGGAAATGGCCCGGACAAGTTGTTGCGTGAGAGATCAAGCTCCTGGATCCCTTTCAGTCCACTAAGAGCCGAAGGAACAGGTCCTTCGAAGAAGTTTCCCTGCATGAATAGCTGCACTAAGGTCTGGCAGCTACCAACAGAACCTGGAATCTCTCCAGACAATCGATTGTAAGAGACATCAAGGTAATTAAGATTTATCAAGCTGCTAATTTGTGATGGCAGGGGTCCAGAAAACAAGTTGTTTGACAAGTAGACCCGTGATAAAGAGGAAAGCTGGTTTAGGGCCTGTCCAGGGATGATACCGCTGAGCATGTTGCCCGTAAGTGATAAGGCATTCAAATTTATCAACTTTTCGGTGCTTGCAGGTATGTTTCCTTGCAGACTGTTGTCTCCGAGGTCGAGTACATTCAGCTGGGTAAGGTTGCCAATGGTGGTCGGGATCTTTCCAATGAGCTTGTTCCCATTCAAGTATAGTACATTCAAGTTTGGAAGCATTCCCACTGTGGAGGGGATGGTGCCTGTGAGAAGGTTATTACTCATACCGAGTGCAGTCAGTTTATTATATCTACCGATACCTGCTGGAATGGTACCTGAAATCTGATTAAAAGTCATACCCAGCCATATCAGTTGTGAGGAGAGGTTGGCTACAGAACCCGGTAGAGGTCCTCGGAGGTTATTGTAGGATAGCTCCAAATGAGTCAAGTAGCTGCAGTTGGACAGGGAGGAGAGGAAGCCCCAGTCTCGAGCACCCTTGGCTTCTAACTCGTTCCTTGCGACACTCAACATATTCAGATATGGTAAAGATCCCAAGCTTTCAGGGATTGTGCCGACGAGCTTGTTGTCAAGAAAATCAATTTCCTGCAGCCCAGATGCATTGGACAGCGACGCAGGAAATGGGCCGCTGAATTGGTTTTGGAAAACAGAGAAAGTTTGGAGAGAAGGAAGGGTGTTGCCTATATCATGTGGAAGCACTCCGTAGAGATTGTTGCCTCCGACATTGAAATAATATATGGAAGAAATGTTAAGGAGAGAGGCAGGGATCTTACCCGACAGCCTGTTCATTCCTAAGCCAATAAATTCCAAATTTGTGAGCCTTCCAAGATCATCAGGTATGTTTCCTTGGAAACTATTTCCCCCAAGATCGAGAGCAAAGAGTGACGTAGCATTGCCAAGTGACGGAGGGATGCGGCCTGTGAGCTGGTTCTGTTCGAGACCAAGTAACTGTAAATTTGGAAGTGAGGTCAGGGATGCTGGGATGGTACCTGAAAGCTGGTTGTCGTCTAAAAAGATTAGTTGGAGGCTGAGGCAGCGGCTGAAATTGGCAGGGATTTGTCCCACAAGGTTGTTGCTCCGTAGATGAATAAAATTAAGCTTGGAAGAGTGACTGAAAGATAGAGATATCTCTCCTTCAAGAAAGTTGTAGCTGAGGCTCAGGTACTGGAGACGGGAGAGACCGCCAATATGGGAAGGGATGTGGCCGTGGAAATTATTGTTCGAGAGATTAAGCGAGCGGAGAAAGGTGAGGTTGGCTAAGTACGGGGAGAGTGTACCGTTCAACTTGAGTGAATCCAAGGACAGCGCTGTCACCCTCTCCGGATGCAGTGGTGCGTCGCAGGTGACGCCGAACCAGTAGCAGAAGTGGAGGGTGGTGTTGGTTTCATTCCATGTGGACAGTGCACCATGCAGGTCGTTAGAAATGGCAGCCTTGAAGGAGATCAAAGCTTGGAGGTCGGTAGCGTTCCCTCGCAGGATTCGAGCTTCATGAGGGGGGATCAGGCCACAGGCCAGAGCAATCGAAATCAGCAGCCAGAACATGTTCGAGCTGAGGATGACTAGTGGTGCTTGGCGCTTGGTTGGGGGAGAATGAATGGGGGTTTGTTTGTGTTTGCACTAAGAAACCTCGTACATTTATTGGAAAGCAGAAAAGTGTGAATGTGGATCCCCCGAAGGTCACTGATTTGCAAGTTTCTATTTAACTCGTCTACTTCCAAAAGAAAAGAGTGCGTGCTGCCAAACGATCGGTCAGGCATCAGAGCTCATTTTCTATTGATTTGACCGTCAAAAACCTGCCGACAGATTCGTTTGGTGTTTTTTTTCAGACAAAACAATGGACAGTATCATCTGCCTATTCATTATAAAGGGGTTAACAAAACAAAGTACATATAAAACACCACATACTAAAGTCCCTCACCAGTGAGAGGACTTAACTAATACAGAAGGAAAAAAAAAAAAAAAAAAGATAGATCATTAACAGCTAAGTGAAGGAACAGTGGCATGAAATCCAGGACAGGATGAGGACATCTAACAGTTGCGTCCTCCCGATTCGTGTCTTCAATAGCAGATCCAAGCCGCATCGTGGGTCACGGTGCTCCGACACCTGGATACGATGTCACTCTTGCATCTCATGGGCTGTTATTGAAATGCAAGATATAATGGATTTATTCATAAAAAAGCAACAGTTACAAACCGAACATCTAACTTATTAAAAACTCTATTATTTCTGTCTAAGCAAATGTATTAAAAAATACTAGCTATAGTACAATGCATAGTTCTAAACTGTGCCTGAGCATCGCCTCCCTTAACAGGTCTACTGCTTCCAGAGCAGAAAGTTCAATCCTCTCTATAGAAATCATACTTGTCATCTGCCATCCAATCGGGAGGACATTTGCCGGGGCCAACCCAACCCCTACGTTGTAATATATCCCAAATCAGATTGGCAAACTTCCAATTTAAGAAAACGTGGCTAAAACCGAACGAGATTCATAACATTACTCATCAGTTGGACGTGCCTCACCTTTGTTGCGGATGTGGCTACCACCTTGTGTCGAAAACTATACATTGAGACTTCGATGAGTCCTCTTGAAATGGGGCAAAAAAAAAGTCCATATTAAATAAGAAAGAGTGTCCGGAGGAAATCAACAATTTCTTGAAGGAATTGTCTACGGAGATCATCCACCAACCAAGAAGTCCAAAACTAATAGCTATCTTCTTAAGCTAGATTTTGAGAAGGCTTACGACACTAGCAACTGGGAGTCTATCTAGGAAGTTACGTACAATACGAGATTCAACAACAAATGGATTAAATTGGCCAAGTTGTAGCTCTCATCAGCTAAGACTGTAGTGCTTATAAATGGACTGACAGGCAAGGAGATTTTGCCACTGAAGCCTTAGATAAGATGATCCTTTGTCTCCTTTAGTTTTTTACTTGTCATTAACGGACTGAATGTGATCATCCAGAGAGATACTTAGGCTGGGTTGAAAGTGGGCTTGGGAGCCTCTAGAAAACGGTCCTTAGCTAATTTTGTAGTATGCAGATGATAATTTATTATTTAGCAGAAATAATAACATTCAAGTAGGGATAATAATGGATGCATCTACGGACCAAATTTTATTGAGTGTGATTTACATCTTTTCATTGAGTGTGATTTCTCGATAGAGGATTAAACTTTCTACTCTGGAAGCATTAGACCTATTAAAGGAGGATAGTGCTCAGACACATTTCAGAACCATGCATTATACTATAGCTAGTATTTTCTGACATATTGACCTAGAGAGAAACAAGTGGAAAACTAACACAATGCTTGGTAATAATTGAGGTATTTATTTAGAAAAATATGGAGTTTTTTTCCATTCACTACTTACTACAACAAAAAAAATATTCTTATGCAAATATAATTTGCATGAAATTATTGAAGGAAGAAAATAAAAATTGTTATATTTTTTCAGTCTAACTGATATTTTAAAGGATTTATAGAATTAAAAAAAATTCTAAAACTCTTAAAAAGAGGAAACCAATTTTTATACTTTTTTAATTATTTATCTTTTAATTAGAAGATTTTCTCCCTCTTTCGATTTTTTTATTAGATAAGTGGGTAGTTGTTAAAGTATCATCTCTAAAATTTAGGAATTTTAAACCTTTTAGTTTAAACTAATATGTCTTCATCAATTTTCTTGAAATAAAATTACTTTTTTATTTAGAAATTTAGAAAAATCCAGATGAGGCAATCTTTTTTTCTCAGTTTTATAATTTTCTTAAGATTTTAAATTCATATTTTCTCTTTTCTTTTGACTTAGTAATATAGATAGACAATAGAGTTCTCAATAAGTTAAATATTCAGTTTGTCACTATTGGTTTCTTATGAATAAATCCATTATATCTTGGATTTCAGTAACAACCCGTGAGATGCAAGAGTGATTCCGTATCCAGATGTCGGAGCACTGCGGAGCACTGCGACCCACGATGCCGCTTGGATCTCAACTCCCCGGAGGACACCGAAGTGAACTGAGGAGACAAACAGGGAGGAAGGAACTACTGTTAGATGTCCTCGTCCTGTCCTAGATTTTATGCCACTGTTCCTTCGCTTGGCTCTGTATTAGTTGAATCCTCTCTATTTAGTATCTAATATATAATTTGTTTTGTTAAACTCCTTTTAATTGATACGCAGAGGATACTGTCCGTAGTTTTGTCCAAAAAAAACACCAATCAAATCTGTCGGCAGGTTTTGGAGCATAATCTGTCGGCGGTAAAGAAGGCAGTCAATCAATACAGCAAACAACAAAGGGCCTTGAGTTCTGATGGCTGACCGATGGCCTTAATCTCTCCGCCTTTGAGGTTGTTTGGCAGCACTTTTTCTTTCTTTCTTTCTTTTTTTTTTTCCGTGTTTGAAGTAGACGTTAAATAAAAGGGAGTTGCTAGATGTGCCCCCATACTTGTCGAGCCTATGTAATGACTCCCTTTATTTATAAGTTTGTCATTTATAAATATGAACAAAATTATCTTTAATTTTTTCTGAGGGAACCCAGTATCTCTTTTCCATCTTCTTGTTTCTCCTAGTAAGTCCCAATTCCTTAAACTCCTTCTTATTTTTGTGCGAGAGCTCCAGAAAAAAAAAAAAAAAGAGAAAAAAAGAAAAATAAGGAGCGACTTCAAAACTTTAAATTTTCGCCAAAATTGAAATCTCATCGTTTGCCTGCCATTGCAAATTTTTTTATCCAAATTTTTTTTTATCTCAGTGGTCGGAGTTACAATACCGGCATAGAGATCTACTGGCTGGGATTGTAATCCCGACCTATTTATTTAATTAGCCAGTTTTTCCACCATGGCTAGGGATAATTGGAAATTGGATTAAACTGACCTAGGCAGATTCTACTGAAAATTGGATTATCAAACCCTAAATCAAAGTCTAAACCCTAAATCCTACCACTATTGAACAACATAAAAGTTCAAAATTGGATGAGAGGAAGAAAATAGGGAAAATACCTCCGCGGCAGGGCTCAACGGCGTGTCTCGCGTCTTCTTCTTCACGGCACTAGGCACACTAACAGTGACATGGCCGAACGTCGCTGAAGAGAGAGGGAGGAAGAACAACAGAGTTGGGAGAGCAAATGGAGCAAAGAAGAGAGTGGGAAGGAAGAATAACAGAGTGGGGAGAAAAAAGAAGGAAAAGTATAAGGCTCACTAAGAAAAATCTAAGGACAATTTCCTAGTGAGCCACATTTTTTCTTAGTGAGTCCCATTTTTTCCTATCAAATAGTTTCAGGGGCAAAACTGAAAAAATTATGGGACTCACTAAGAAAAAAGGGGCTGATTTAAAAGTACATGGGGCTCACTAAGAAATTGGGGCTCACTAGGACAAGTATAGGGCACATCTAGCAGCTCCCTAAATAAAAACTTATAAATCATTGCAGTGTTTTCCAATCGGTCAGAGTCAGGTATCTTCTAGCATTTCTAACCAATCGTTAGATTTAGTTGTTGGCTATACACGACATATATCGTGACCTCCTTCGGTGGATACACATTCACTCTTCTTGCTTTCCAATAAATGTACAAGGTTTCCGGGTGCAAACACAAACAAACCCATTCATTCACCCCCAGCCAAGCGCTCAGACATGTTCTGGCTGCTGATTTCGATTGCTCTGGCCTGTGGTATGATCCCCCATCAGGAAGTTCGAATCCTACGAGGGAACGCCGGTTGGCAGTGAAAATTTCTAAGTAAATAGGGTTTTCCACGACAGAACGCGGAGCTAACTCAGTAGCTCCGCGTTTGGCTATATTAGCCTCGCGTTTGAACAAAACGCGGAGCTATTCAATAGCTCCGCATTAGTTCCGCGTTCTGGTTCTTTAGCTCCGCGTTTTGATGCGATTAGCTCCGCGTGAGCAAATAACCAGAATATCAAATTGATTGAGATTATGATTTGGGCTTATCCAAATACCCAAATTAAGTCCGATCAAAACTCTAAATCAAGAGATTTAAATCAAAACTAAAATATTTGATTGGAATCCTTGATGAGTACAAATTCTATTTAGATAGAAACTCTCATATGATCCTAAGGTTATAAATACCCTCTTGGGGAAGCCCTAGATGTCTTCTTTTCGGCATCTGAAGTCTTTTTCTGGAGTTTTGGAGAAGTTCGAGTTACGCACAGAGACTTGAACGAATCAAGACCAGAGAAGATCAGATCTATAGTCGGCCGCCATCTTCAAGAGAAGAATTCGCGTCAGATCGTCCAAAGAAGCTGCTTGTAAAAGAGAGCGATTGAGATATAAAATCCTCTCGTTTGCTCTTTCTTTTTGTTATTTTTTTTCGTTGTAATTTAAGTTAATTCAATGGAAGGAAAGCGAAAAAATTCCGCTTCGAACAAACTGGCGACCACAGTGGGAGACGTCTCTTTCACTAGAAAAGATATTGTGGCACAATCTGACATCGAGAAGATCGGATCCGACGTAGATATGCTAGTCGTTGAAATCGACCAGCAGAAGTATGATGAGTATCTCTCATCTGAATCAGATAATCTAAACGAGACACGACACTATCGTCGCGTGCGCTCCAATACCCGAGCAACGGGTAAAAAGGTATCCAATGATGAACGGGGATCCATAGAGATCATAGAATCGGTGTTTAGACAGGAAATCCTAGCAGAGGATGACCTCTCTACTGCCGAAGAAGGTCTGGGAACTGGATTGATCAGAACCCAACTCCGAAATAGAAATCGGAGAGCAAGGCGAAAAGCCCTCAAAGCCCGCCTTGGACGCGAGACTAACGTCATAGAACGCGAGGCTATGGTCCCTCGCAAACTAGCTCGCGCTAATCGCGAGACCAGTCATTATCGCATTAAACGCGAAATTGCAACTTGCGTTGATCCCAAAGAAAAGCCAGCGTGTGATACTCCGCACGAGGCTATTACTGAGCTTAGCGAGAAACGCGAAACCAGTAAGATTTGCGCTAGTCGCAAAATTTCTAACACTCGTGATAAACGCGAGTGTAAAATCTCCTTAAAACCGGCGTGTGATACTCCGTGCGAGGCTATTACTGAGCTTAGCGAGAAACGCGAAACCAGTAAGATTTGTGCTTGTCGCAAAATTTCTGACACTCGTGATAAACGCAAGTATAAAATCTCCTTGAAGCCAGCGTGCGATTCTCCACGCGAGGCTATTACTGGACTTAGCGATAAACGCGAAGCCAGTTCAACTTGCGAGAAACGCAAGACTTTTGACACTCGCAATAAACACGAGGATAAAATTTCCTTAAAGCTAGCATGCGATTCTCCACACTAGGCTATTACTGGACTTAGCGATAAACGCGAAGCCAGTACGACTTGCAAAAAACGCAAGACTTTTGACACTCGTGATAAACGCGAGTATAAAATCTCCTTAAAGCCAGCGTGTGATTCTCCACGCGAGGCTATTACTGGGCCTAGCGATGAACACGAAGCCAGTACAACTTGCAAGAAACGCGAGACTTTTGACACTCGCGATAAATGCGAGTATAAAAATTCCTTAAAACCAGCGTGTGATTCTCCATGCGAGGCTATTACTGGACTTAGCGATAAACGCGAAGCCAGTACGACTTGCGAGAAACGCAAGATTTTTGACACTCGCGATAAACGCGAGGATAAAAATTCCTTACAGCCAGCATGTGATTCTCCACGCGAGGCTAATACTGAGCTTAGCGATAAAAGCGAAGCCAGTAGTGCTTGCGATAAACGCAAGATTCCTCGCTCCACGTAAATCGCGAAGACGATTGGCAAATTGTCGTTAATCGTAAAAATCGCGCTAGACGCGAAGTTGTGACTTGCGAAGCTAAGTCAGCATGTGATGGATTTCCTCCATGCGAGGCTACGGAACTTAACTCTGAAATTAATCAGAGTACCAAAATTCGCAAAAATCGCGAAGCTAACTTCAGGCCAGCGTGTGATGGATTGTCTCCACTCGAGGTTACTGAATTTAGTTATGAAACTGGCCAAAGTGCCAAAACTCGCGTAAAATGCGAGCATAAGCCAGCATGTAGTAAAAACTCACCATGCGAGGCTATTGAACTTGAATAAAAACTTGAGCCAAGCGTTAAACGCAAAACCAAGGATTCTTGCGCCAATCGCAAAATAATGCCAGCGTGTGAGGATACTCCTTTACGCGAGGCTAAACAAACAGAAGTTAAACTTCTGCAAAAATGCCCAATCAGCGTAAAACGCGAGGCTAGCGTAAAACGCGAGGCTATATCCCAGCCCGTGTAAATCAGCCATTATACAGAATAAAGGTTAATAGATATAGTACAAATAATGCCACTAGTCATGGGGGGTTACAGCAGGCTCCTAGACTCCTCCATTAGCCAAGTGGGCCACATGTCCAAAATATAACTGAAAATTCTCTATTTTCTAAAATACTTGATCTCAGAGATTATTTGACGAGTGAAAAGAAAACGAGTCAAACTCAGTCACATTCGACATGCCATTACGAGCAATTAATATCAGCTGTACTGAATAGTTGTTGCTGTGGTAAGAAAAGAATTTCTTTATTTAATAGAATAACTGAGTCTCATACTCCGAAAAGGAGGAAGAATAATCTGAGATATCAAATCAGGGAAAAAGAGATAAAGGCGGTGACTATAAAATATGGTCGGCAAGGGCAAAAAGATTATGGAAAAAGAATATGAGTCAGATGCAGACGATGAAGAACCTCATCATTTTATCTGGCTCAAATCAGGCGTTGTCGCTCCTCGAAATTACAAGCAATTATAAACTTTTAAAAGGATTCTGTGATGACGACAGTGACAATTCAGTTATAGCTTCCCCACAATCTTATATATCTTTCCGGCCACGAAAATCAACGTCATATATGCTGGATAGGTCTGATGACATTGACCAGAGGATAGAAGCCCAAGAGCAAATGATTCGAGGTCAGCAAAAGGCCATTAATGATCTCAAACTAATGCTTCTAAAAGTGGTCGAAATACCTAGAAGATAGCTGACGATAAGGCTAAAGAAGAAAAAACTTATTCGATACATGAAGATGATGATAAATATTCTTTCCATGATCCTCATGGAGAAAAGATCGAGAAATTGCAAAGCCAACTGGATGCCCTAATGCACAAGAAAGAATTAAAAGAATTGGGGGTTTCAAAACCATACCCGCCTGAATGGGATTTGGCATCGTATCCCGAAAAGTATAAACTGCTCAAGTTGGAGCCATATGACGGGAAAGGATCTCTCAGTCAGCATATCTATTACTTCTTATCACAGGCAGGTCATCTAATGGGAAATGATCCCATAATAACCAAAGTATTTGCGAGCATCTTGCGAGGGCCTGCTTTTACATGGTTTATGCAGTTGCCCTCGGAAACTATAAACACATGGTATGATGTCGAGAAACAGTTCTTGGCACGTTTCTTTGAGGATGATACCAAAATATCGGTTCATTCCCTCCATGCAACGAAACATGGGGAACAAGAAACGATAAAAGACTTTATAGAACGCTTCAGGGAAAAGTCCGTGTATTGTCGACACAGTATAACTCAGGAAACCCTGATAGAAACCTGTAAGCATAATTTCAGGATTGGCGTGCTGATAAGAATGGGAGTTGTAGAGTCTAAAACTTGGAAAGATCTACTGAAGTAGAGAGAGCAGGTGGAAGATATAATTTGCCGGATTAAGGAATCTCGTAGCACGAGAAACTCTACGAATAACAGGCCATATCCACAGAATTCTAAAAATAAAGGGAAGACTGTGATGACGTCAATTGCAGGTCCGTAGCCAAAACCTCAGAATCCGAGAGGTGCAGGTCAAAATAGGTCCCGACAAGATAGAACTTATACAATCAAGACGGAGCAGACATATACTCTATTCAATCTCCTCCTCAGGAAGGGTATGTTAAAACTTCCGGAGAATAAAAAACCGAAAGACGCTGGTAAAACCAACGACCCCAACTATTGCCTGTACTATCGGAATGTCGGGCACCAAACTAAGGATTGTTATCCTGTTAAGAACCGAATTCAGGTATTGATAGAAGCCGGAATTCTCACACTCAAAGAGGAACAAAAGAAAGTTTATGCAAATATGGCAATTTTGATTGTAGGAACCAATAAGTTCCCTGCTAGAGCAATCCCTGTACCAGTAGAGAAGCCAATATCAACACCAACCATAGGCAGCCCGCACTTGCAAGCTGGCCGCTTGGATATGCTCCGAACCATAACTGCGATCAAATCGTCCTCATTGGTTAACAGCCGGATTTGGCTGGGGGTGCCGAAAATATTGACGATGATAAATATTATGCTTCTGCTATTCTCAATAGCCATTGGAATGGCTAATTGCGTGCTATAAATAAAATTTTTTGCCCAATGCTGTTAAAGCGGCGGGAAGAGGAGATCAAGTTCCTCGCCAACCTTATCATACTAGGGGTAAAAGTATGAAATTAACTACCTAATGCTGTTAAAGGCAAATGGAACAGGAAATCAATTTCTCGACAACTCACCATACTGAGAGGAATAGTATGGCTAGCCCAACTCAAACGGTAGTTGGTAAAAGCTAATCAAATCCGTTGATAGCTGGGGGTTTGCTAAAAATCCCGTGGACCTGTCATGTTAAGCTTTTACCTCTAACAGTATGATTTGGATTATTCTCATTTCCGTTCAAGTTACGCGTGAAAGCACTTAGACTAGGTATGTGCAATTAGGCGCCTCTGCCGAAATCTGGTGATCCTGACCCGATCATCTTGGTATGTGCAGTTCAAGTTATGCATGAGAACCTTGAACTGCCTCCATCAAACTCTAAGGCATATGCAATTAGGCGTCTCTGTCTAAGAAAATGATCCTTACCCGATCATCTTGGTGTAAGTGTTTAAACATCTTCACCAAACTATCACTGAGCTCTATTTAAAGGGCTTTACCGAGGTTAATAAATATAACCCGGTCGGTACTCACAGTTTAAGTTACGCAGATGAGCCTTGGATTGTTTTACCAAAACTATGAACCATCTATTTATTGAGCAAGCAAATTTTGAAGCCAACAGATAAAAGAGTCAAAAGAGTTGTCTTTATTCATAAAGCAAAAGGTTACAAAAGTAGAGGGAGTTATAACTCTCCCAAAATCTTTAAACCTATTCATCGACTCACCAATAACCAGACGACGAGTTTCCTCCACGGAGTGTTGAGCTTGCCGGCGCAAGTCATCTTCATTTAATGCGATTGGTTTAACCGCTGACGAGGTGCTTTTCCAGCTCAATTCCCTGGTTCACATACAAAAGATCTCCTTTGCAAATGTCAACTATGATTTGTTTAAAGTTCTTAGTGGATCATCTGAAGATACTGCTACAAGAATCCTAATGAAGATGCACAAGTTGAATTCGACATGCTACAAGCCCTTAGATGATCATCTCTATCACTTTGGAAAGCGATAGAGATTGTCATCTAACAGAAATGGTTCTCAAGAAAACTTAATGAGCTGCCGCAGAATTCTTATAACTCCTTCAAAAGTTTACCTTTTGGAGCCAGAACTTAAAAGCTGCAACTATGTTGTAAAGCATATGCTTCTGGTTTCTTTAGAGTTACTTTTGCTGATGAAGATCGGTGCATGGCTAGCCTTTGAAGATATATCAGGGGATAGCTACGCTCCATGCTGGGGAGAAACATCAGCAAGTCACCAGATTGGTAGAGCCACATGCACTCCTCTTCAAAAAGGATCTGGTCCAAATACTCCACTGCAAAAGAAAATTCAAGAGTTAGAAAAAGTTTTACAAAACTCAAAAAATCTTCTAAGTATAAAAACGCGGAGCTAAAAATAGCTCCGCTCGCAGCTGAGTAGATAGCCTCACGTTTCACTCGCGAAGCTAAAATTCATAGCCTCGCGTTGAAACGCGACAGCTAGATAAAATAGCCCCGCATTTCAAACGCGTGAATGACGCGATAGCTTCGCGTAGAAGAAAGCCAGAGAACCGTCCTTCTCCAAGCCTTACAGCCGGAAAACGGCGGTCTCGCTGGTAAAAAAAGTGGTTGGTTGGTTAAAACCGAGCCAAAACATTCCAAAATTATTCTAAAAAGTCCAAAAGTTGAGATTTTTACCTCTAATGTGCGCGGCATGAACTGGTTCGCCGCTGTGTCCGCTCCCTCGGTCGCTGCCTCCGCTGCTAACGACGGCCGCCGATGGTGAGGAGGCATATGACGGCGTACTCTTCTTAGATGACATCCTAATGATGAAAATCTATGGAAAATCGAACGAAGTCCGATCAAAGATCGCTCGTTCACATGAGTCGCTCGGCGCCTGAACTCCAGATTTCTGGATTCCTTGAATGAAGTGAGGAAAAGAGTTAAAGGCTCTGTGAGGAAAAGAGTTAAAGGCTCTATTTAAAAGATAGAACCCGCCTCTTGGTATTCGGCGCAAGGTTCGGAGTAATTACTGAGTAATTACTGCATAATTACTGAACAGTTAATGAGTAATTACTCACTTAAAAGCGAAGCTACTTAACTTCGTGTGGTAACAAAACGCGAGGTAAACTTGGTATTTTAACTTCGCGTTTTCAATTTGAAAATCCAAAATATTTCAAAATTTGCTAAATTCTAAGCCATTTTGAAAACTTTGGAAGGGGTTCTGTTGGCAGTGAAAATTTCTAAGTAAATAGGGTTTTCCACAACAGAACGCGGAGCTAACTCAGTAGCTCCGCGTTTGGCTATATTAACCTTGCGTTTGAACAAAATGCGGAGCTATTCAATAGCTCCGCGTTAGTTCCGCGTTCTGGTTCTTTAGCTCTGCGTTTTGATGCGATTAGCTCCGCATGAGCAGATAACCAGAATCTCAAATTGATTGAGATTATGATTTTGGCTTATACAAATACTCAAATTAAGTCCGATCAGAACTCTAAATCAAGAGATTTAAATCAAAACTAAGATATTTGATTGGAATCTTTGATGAGTACAAATTCTATTTAGATAGAAACTCTCATATGATCCTAAAGCTATAAATACCCTCTTGGGGAAGTCCTAGATGTCTTCTTTTCTGCATCTGAAGTCTTTTTCTGGAGTTTTGGAGAAGTTCGAGTTACGCACAGAGCCTTGAACGAATCAAGACCAGAGAAGATCAGATCTATAGTCGGCCGCCATCTTCAAGAGAAGAATTCGACGAATGAGCTGCTTGACAGATCTCATTGCCACATATCCCACGTTTACATTGTAAAAGAGAGCGATTGAGATATAAAATCCTCTCGTTTGTTCTTTCTTTTTCTTATTCCCTTTCATTGTAATTTAAGTTAATTCAATGGAAGAAAAACGAAGAAATTCCACTGCGAACAACGCCACCGACTTCCAAGCTTTGATCTCTTTCAAGGCTGCCATCTCCAGCGACCCGCACGGCGCACTGTCCACGTGGAATGCAACCAACACCACCCTCCACTTCTGCGACTGGTTCGGAGTCCTCTGTGGCGCACCACTGCATCCGGAGAGGGTGACAGCGCTATCCTTGGATTCACTCAACTTGAACGGTACACTCTCTCCGTACTTAGCCAACCTCACCTTTCTCCGCTTGCTTAATCTCTCAAACAATAATTTCCACGGCCGCATCCCTTCCCATATTGGCAGTCTCTCCCGTCTCCAATACCTGAGCCTCAGCTACAACTTTCTTGAAGGAGAGATATCTCTCTCGTTCAGTCACTCTTCGAAGCTTAGTTTTATTAATCTACGGAGCAACAACCTTGCGGGACAAATTCCTGCCAATTTCTGCCACTGTCTCAGCCTCGAACGAATATTTTTAGACGACAACCAGCTTTCAGGAGCCATCCCAGCATCCCTGACCTCACTCCAAATTTACAGTTAGTTGGTCTCGAAAAGAACCAGCTCACAGGCCACATCCCTCCGTCACTTGGCAATGCTAGGTCACTCTTTGCTCTCAATCTTGGGGGAAATAGTCTCCAAGGAAGCATACCTGATGATCTTGGAAGGCTCACCAATTTGGAATTTATTGGTTTAGGAATGAACAGGCTGTCGGGTAAGATCCCGGCCTCTCTCCTTAACATTTCTTCCATATATTATTTCAATGTCGGAGGCAACAATCTCTCCGGAGTGCTTCCACGCGATATAGGCAATACCTTTCCCTCACTCCGAACTTTCTCTGCTTTCCAAAACCATTTCAGTGGGCCATTCCCTGCATCGCTGTCCAATGCATCTAGGCTGCAGCAGATTGATTTTCAAAACAACAAGCTCGTCGGTACATCCCTGAAAGCTTGGGATCTTACCATATCTGAATATGTTGAGTGTCGCAGGGAATGAGTTAGAAACCAAGGATGCTCGAGACTGGGGCTTCCTCGCCTCCCTGTCCAACTGCAGCTACTTAACTCAATTGGAGATATCCCACAATAATTTTCGAGGACCTCTACCGAGTTCTGTAGCCAACCTCTCTACACAACTGACATGGTTGGGTATGTCTAATAATCAGATTTCAGGTACCTTTCCAGCCGGTATTGGCAGATATAATAAACTGACTGCAATCTGTATGGAAAATAACCTTCTCACGGTTACCATCCCCTCCACAATAGGAATGCTTCAAAACTTGAATGAACTATACTTGAATGTGAACAGGTTTAATGGAAAAAATCCCGATTGTTCCGCTGATGGTTGTTTCCATAATAGTCTTCTGCTTTTCAGCAGCCTATTGCATTCGAAAACGAAGAAGAAGAACAAATCCTCTCAATTCGTTGCCGAATGAACCATTTGCTCGAGTTTCTTATGAGGAGATACACAGAGCAACTGATGGCTTCTCCTCATCGAATCTCATCGGTGCTGGAAGTTTTGGGTCTGTATACAAGGGAGTCATGGATTCTGATCCGAACAAGATTGTGGCTATAAAGGTGCTCAACCTGGAGCAGAGAGGAGCAGAGAAGAGCTTCGTAGCTGAATGTGACTCCCTAAAGGTCATTCGGCATCGGAATCTTTTGAGCGTTGTTACTGTCTGTTCAAGCACGGATCGCAAAGGAGATGATTTCAAAGCATTAACATTCGAGTACATGCCAAATGGAAGCTTGGATGAGTGGCTGCATCCCAGAGCAGACCAGGAGAACACAAACATAAAAAGCTTAAGCCTAGTTCAGAGACTGAATCTAGTCCTGGACGTGGCTTTGGCACTTGATTATCTCCACCATCAATGCGAAACACCGGTAGTGCATTGTGATCTCAAGCCCAGCACTGTTCTTCTTGACAACGACATGAGCGCTCGTGTTGGTGACTTTGGATTGGCGAGGTTTCTCTACACAAATATTAGCTCGTCCCACGGAACATACAGCTCCATTGGAATTAAAGGATCTATCGGATATATCGCCCCAGGTAATATCTTTGGCCTCTTGTTCTATCTACTGTTTCCCTTCTGTTCTCTAAACCTTTTGGGCATCTAGAGTTTTATGTAAGAGGCAACTAACAAGTGATCTAACATTTTAACTGCAGAGTACGGTATGGGAGGTTCTGTCACGACTCAAGGGGATGTCTACAGTTACGGAGTGCTCCTGCTCGAAAATTTTACTGGATTGAGGCCTACCGATGGTATGTTTCATAGCAACCTAAACCTTCATAAATATGTTGAGATGGCGTATCCTGGCCGAGTTTTGGATATTATGGATCCATCCATTGTTCTCAACGAGGAAGAAACAAGTGATCATAGAGAAGGGATGCACGAATGTATGGCTTCAGTTTTCAGAGTAGGTCTTTCGTGCACCCAGGAGTCGACCACCACCGAAAGGATGGAGATGGGAGATGTTATAAAGGAGTTACTTCAAGCGAAGAAGATACTTGTCGGAGAACGACCTGCTGGGTCCAATACAGTCTAATAGCAACTAAACTATCACTGATGCAACTTCACTTCTTTCGGCATCGATCCATCATAAAGTATGGTGTTATGCCTGTCTGCAGATGATTCAGGAACAAATCTCTCTTCACATTCCGATGCTTTCTTACTAGCTGGTTGAATGCTCGTTGCCTTCATTAAAGTAACAGTTATTCTCTTTCTTATCATGTCCTAGCTATGTTGCATCTCCCTTCTCCTCTCTTTCATGTTGTGTATTTGCCTTGTACTGTTGGCGATCATTCTTTAATAGCATAAAATATAAACTCTACTTTGTTAAGCGGATAGGTGGAACACCGTCGCATTGTTCATTCAAGGACTATTTGGTTGTTTGTAAGTGATGTTATAAGTTGCAATTTATATTACTGTTTTGGCTTGAGAGTTTCAAGTGGTAACTGCAACAACTACAACTAATCATTTTTATTATAAGTAATTAGGATAGACCATATGAACCAAAAGAGAATCACGTCAGATTGATCATATGAATGATTCTTCTCCACTCATTCCTTTTTAGCAGCATGTCTTTATTTAAGCCTTTAACATCCATATCTTTTGTATCACCTTTATCTATGTTTTCTTCGGTCGCTCCTTCGCTCTTTTAATTTGTTCTATATTGATAAACTTCACTTGTTGAATTGATACCTTTGTAAATCTCCATGCACATAACTAAGCCATTATAGGTGGTCTTTTTGCATCTTCTCTTTGATGGGAGGTTTGCCTAACCTTAGCATAAATATCCTTATTTTTTTACTTTATTTCTCCTAGTTTTATCCACATACAAGTAGTAACTAGATTTGCAAAAAGTTTAAGGAAATCAAGTCATTTTAACCTTAGCATAAATAGCCTAATCTTAGCATTAATTTGTTATAGACAAGATCTTGACAAATTAAACTGTTACAGGAAATCAGGTCAAAAATTCTAACAAATCAAACAGTTATAAAGTGATTTTAACAAAATCAAGTTGTAGAGACATAGCAAGTCAAATATTTATCGTGATCATTCTTAACTATTTTATAATAAATGTAACCATCTCTTTCACACATAAATTGGAATTTTCATTTAGAGGGATATGAATTGATAGTTTATTTCTTTTAAAATTGTTATCTTTTTTTTTTTTTTACACGTTGGTATTAACATATAAAGATCAAAGTTCTTGTCTTTGTAAAATACTCAATTATTTTATATAAGATTTGTTTCTTTAATTATGTGTAATGATATTTCAGTACTTATTTCCATCTTGTGCTTCTCTTTTATTACTCATGGATAACTAAATATCTAAGAATACTTAGGATGATGAAACTAAACTAGTTTATAATTAGATTTATTATTTTCTCTCTCATGCGTAATATTTAATCAAGTTCTCTAAATCTTATTATAATAATTCATAAGTGTTGAAGGAGAAAATTTCGAAGAAAAAGAAAAAGTGAGAGTAGCTTTGCGGCCAGTCAATTGCGGGGCTAGAGTATAGCCTCGCGTAATCTTGGGTCATTAACTTCGCGTTGAGAAGTAAAACGTGAAGCTAACTCCTAGCTTTGCGTTCCTGGGTTGTTAGCCTCGCGCTGAGAAGTAAAACGCAAAGCTAACTCTTAGCATCGCATTCAAGGCCGATAGCAGATTTTCAGAATCCATAATTGGTGCAGACTGAGATTTGGGATCATTCAATATCCGAATTAAGTTCCACCAGAATACAAAATCAAGAGATTTAAGTCAAGATCAAATATTTGATTAGAATATTTAATAAATACAAAAGCTTCCATCGGTATCCCTAGGGAAACTCTGATAACCAACGAAAGTTTATAAATAATCTTCATAAAGAGACTTTAGAGGACTTTTGGCACATCAATTTACGTGCAAGAGCCTTGAACCTTTTTGACTAGTAGAGAGAGATAGGACTGACTGTTCTTATTCTCCAAACATCGTTCTTCACGTTAGATCGTTAGCAAGATCGACTAGATAGATTCCACTGCCACATCAAGAACCCACTTCTTCTATAAAAAAAAGTGAAGTAATATGAGTTCTCTTGTTCACTTTATTTTGTTTTTCTTTCATTGTAATTTTGAGTAATCATTGTAATCAATTGCAATGGAAGAAAGCAAGAATTTTGCGAAGAACAAACTATAAGTTAATCCATTTTTGATAGGTTATATATTCAATTAAATAATAGTTTATATTTAATTGGAAATGATTTATAATTATTATTTAATTAAATTTGGAAGAACTTGATATATGCATTCATTTTTATTAATTCATTTCTAAATTGATGGATTATGAAAAAAATTGTATAATATATTCTTTTAGGATCGAGATTAATAATTGATTGTAAAATAGTGGAAACTAATAAATCTATTTATACATTAACCTATCTTAAGTATCTATTTCTATATTATATAGTTAAAAGATATCAAATTAACTCTTTTTTTCTTATCAATTCACCTAAATAGAATTAAAACTAGATAAAATCATCTTTTCTGTATTAAAAACGATAGACTTGCAATTAATATAATTTGTCTCGTCACATCCGCAATGGAAAAAAAAAATAGAAGGTGCGGTAGAAACTTTTGTTTTTGGCTTTATTTATTTTGATCAGGATGTATGACTCCTGGATCCTGATGTTGTGTGTCGTTTATGTAAGACTTTTATGTCATAAAACTTTTATGTCACTTTCTTTTAGCGAACAATCGGTCGGAGTCGACAGAGATCTGAGGAATCCGACCGATTCCGATAAGAGGAAGGAGCCAAAACTCCGACCATCTTGCTCACCAGAATCTAATCGATTTTCGACCGTCTCCGAGTCGGTCGGATGTTGTCGGAATCCGATGGAGTCGGTCAGAGTTTTCAGGGGAAGACAGAGAGGAGAGAGAGGTAGAGAGAGATAGAGAGGGGGGAGGGAGGGGGAGAGCGGAGAGCAGGTCAGCCGGAGGGGAGAGAGAGGTAGAGAGAGAAAGAGAGGGGGGGAGAGTGGGGAACAGGTCAACCAGAGGGGAGAGACTCTCCAAAATTCCAAATGATGATGATTCACTCTCGTCAGATGGTCGGAGACCGATCAACTCCGACGATCTTCCGACCGCTTATTATTTTGGATATACAACTCCGACCGAACTCCGACCGAATCCGATCGGAGCTAGACGGAGTCATCGGAGTGGAGTTCTATGTTCTATGTTCATCTCTACTTTTACTTTGCTTCTTGTTTCCCAATGAAAAAAATATATGTATAGCTTATAAGTAGAGGAGCATATATATATGTTAGCTATACATTAATAAGACGATTCTAGATTGATAAAATAACTTAATTTTTTTGAGAAAAACATCTAGTATATTTAAGATTATATATATATATATATATATATATATATATATATATATATATATATATATATATATATATATATATATATATATGTTTGAAGATAAAAATAATTAATTAATAGAGGACAATGTGACGGGAATTTCTAGATGGGCACAGGAGTTTTCCTAGTGAGCCCACTTTTCCTACTGAGCACACCCTCTCTTTTGAAAAGAGAGGGGTTTTCTTAGTGAGCCCACCAATATTACCCAAATACTCTCATCTCCTCATCTCCCTCATCTCCTCATCTCCCTCATCTCCTCCTCTCTCCCACACGTTTTCTCAAAAAAAAAACCCATTACTTTTTAACTCAAAAACTCATCTCAAGAAAAAATGAAGGAACCGCTCTCCTATATCCGCCCTCGCTCCGTCTCGCTCTGCCCCGCCCCCACTCCCCTTATCCCTCGCCGCCCGGCCTTGATCCTGGCTGGACAGCCCGGATCAAGCTTCCTGATCCGGGCTGTCCAGCCCGGATCAAGAGCCCTTGATCCGGGCTGAACAGCTTGGATCAGGAAGTTTGATCCGGGCTGTCCAGCCCGGATCAAGGCCGAGCGGTGAGGGAGAAGTGGAGTGGGGGCGGGGCGGAGCGGGGGCAGAGGGCGGAGGGCGGGGCGGACGGCAGGCTATTTTGGTCCAAGAAGCTGTCATCTTAGAGTAAAGTAGCTTTGCTTCCCTTCAGGTGACAGTTTATTTTGGTCCAAGAAGCAACTCCATCGAGCGGAGGGAGTAGCTTTGCTTCCCTTCGGGCGGGTGGGCAAAGGGAATCAAGATGGAGGAGAGGTGAAGAAGAAGACAGGATATTTTGGTCCAAAATTTTTAATGGCAAAATTGTAATAAAATAGAAGTTTTAAGTTGGCTCACTAGGAAAAAAGTTGTGCCCATCTAGAAACTCCCCAGTGAATGACCTGGCATCTCTCAAGCCAGCATAAAGAAAATAATAATAAAAAAAAATAAAGAACCAGTCAAAATGCCATCTTTCTCAAATATATATTCAAATATATATGCCGAGCTATAAATCTTGCCAGTTATCTCTAAGTTTGGGAAACTACTCATCCAACTAAACAAGTTTGTCGGCAGTTTTACGCAAACAAAAGGCATGCAGTCCATCAATACGACGAACAAGAAAATGTCTTTCTTCTTGAGAACAATTTTTTATTGCAAGTAGTTGAAGAGGAAAGAACCGACATCTTGGAATTCATCTCTCTCTCTCGATTCAAGCAGGCCTTGTAAAGTTAGCCCAACGCCAACTTTCTTCCCACATACCTCTCTCTCCCCAACGCATGCAAATGGTTAAGGCAAAGTCAAGTTTTAAATAAAAACTTATAGATCATGGCCGTCTTTTTCTATAATTGTGGTCTCCCCGCTTGCATTTTCAATTTGTCGGAAGAATAGTTTTTTCCCCAACCAAGCACCATTCATATTTTGATCGTTCTGGTTCTGGTTTGTACGCTATAGAAGCAAAATTAGAAAAAGTATAAAATATAAAAGTTGTTCGAAATTAAATCTGATTTTAAATAAGATTGAAATAAACTCATTCTAGATTAAATGTTATGATTGGAATATGAAGAGTGTATACTGATGATGACATCCTTGTGTTTTGCACAACCAACGACTTTACGTCATTTTCTGTTTGAGTGTGTTGATAGAGTTTTAGCAACCAATGTAAATGAGAGTTATAAAATTTTCAATTGTTTTTTGAAAAAAAAAAAAAAAAAAAAGAATCAACTTCATTGGCCTTTTGGTTCAAAAAATATGACTGTTCTAGTGAGCACTAGTATGCTAGACAAGATTATCTTAATAAAAAGTACAATAGTGTAGATGGTGTGTGATGTTTTACTAGAGGATCCATGAGTTATTATGAAGAGTGATTTCTTGCTAAAAGATTCATGAGTTTTTATGAAGAGTAATTTCTTATCTCGTTCTATCCAAAAAAAGAGTTTTTGGAGGTGGACTGAGGTAGATAATCAAAATCGTTGCAGGTTCTAGAGCAAAGCTCTAATTGAAAGTCTCTGTAGACCAAAATCAGACGAATGATCGTCTAAAGACACAAAGTCCTAAAAATAAAAGTTGATGGAAGATTTCGCCTTGGAAGAGCTCTCTTGAAGCGAGGGGTGTGCCTGAATAGAATTTCTCTCATTACATGCAACATGTATTGAAAAATATCATTAAAATTTTAAAAATACTAAATACACTACTTTTTTTTGAACGACAGTATATAATAGAAACATCCTACTCTCGTGGTTTTGAGTATAGTCGAACTCACAGTGGATGGTCCAAACTGTAGGACTTTAGAAAGTTTATGTTTCCTGAGTGAACGATTCATCTGCATGTCTCTCTCTCTCTCTCTCTCTTTTTTTTTTTTTTTTTTGATATTAAACGGCGGGATGTTTCCCTCCGTGTTCCATTAAAGAGAAAATAACAGAACAGAAGTAGTCAGGGTTCTCTAGGAAAGTGACCCAATAATAAACTTACAAAACAAAGAAAGCAAATAAATAAAATAAAATAAAAATACAATGATCTAGCAAAACAGCCATTTCGTGATGAGTCCATCCGTCCTCGCGTCTCTTAGAGTTACGGCTAGACAAGATTATCTTACAGAACAGCTATTTTCCTTTCCCTTTTTTTAGGGATCCTGCAGTCCGCCTCCATTGCCCCTTTACACCCCTGCCTCTGAGCGTGCCTCCGCACCGCTCCATTCCTCCCGTTCCGCATCTGCATGTCTCTTAGGGTATCAAACTAATTTGTTTCTTTCCATCTGTCCATTATATATGCCTCTCGGAGATGGGAATATTAAGTATTTGATGTCAAAACCTTTGTATGGTTATGGCTGCAACTATTATTCTCCATCCGCAGAATATGGGTTTATTGTGGGACTTGTGCGACTAGCCCAGGGGAATTTTCTAAAGGAGCATACCACTGATTTTTTAGTGAGCACACTTTTCTTAGTGAACTCACATTCTCTTTGGGATTTTCCTAGTGAGAACGTCAATATTTTCCATTCTCCTTTCTTAGAGATCCTGCAGTCCGCCTCCGTTGCCCCCTTACACCGCTGCCTCTGAGCATGCCTCCGCACCGCTCCATTCCTCCCGTTCCGCCCAAGGCCTCTGCCTTCGCTGAAGGCTCCTCTCCAACTGCCAGCCTGCTCTGTCAGCTCACTTGAGCCTACTTACGTCAAAGAGCCAAAATTCGCTGATCGGAATCTAATTCCGGATCAAACAATTAACTGTACGAGTTTTAACTAAGTTTAGAGCCCAACCAGTTGGATGAAGATAAGGGCAAATTTGTCCAAATAAAAAATAGCAAACTTATAAATATGAGGAACTTAATGAAGTGTGCTCACTAAGACAAGTGGTGTGCTCCTTCAGAAATCCTTTTTATTAAACTTGCCCACTTGTTAAGTATATCCTAGGTTTAGAAATTTTAATAATATTCTAAGTTTATCTCCTATGATTCTAATTTTATCCTTCCAATTTTCCTAACTACACTCCCACGCGCACTCTTCCATTCCCAATCATATCTCTCTCTTTTCTCTCTCGTTTCAAACCACTGCAGCACCCTCAACCAAGGGAGTTTCCAGAGGAGCACGCCACTTTTCCTAATAAGCTTATTTTGCAGCGTATGTTTAGTTCGGATCCGGACAGTTATTAAATGGGTTTACTAGGAAAAAGGTGTGCTCTTTTAGAAACTCCCTCAACCAGCGTCCGTCGCGTTGCCCTTCTCCTTCGGGCCGCCCTCTCTCCCTCCCTCCCTCCCTCCTTTTCTCCCTCTTTCTTCTTATGTTTGCTTAGCTCATAGAGGCCAGACAAAACTCTTCTGCTTAGTTCCTACTAACCGAGCAAACTCATTTTGTTCGTCAATTTTCAACTCCTACTAAGAGGTGAGCAAAGAAGTTTTGCTTCGCCAGTTGAGACCCAACATAGAGGCTTTGTTCGGCCTCTACTAGCAGAGGAAACTAATTTTATTCATCAATTTTCAGCCGAACATACCATCGAATTCATATTTTATAAAGTTTAAAAATTAAAAAGTTATCAAAACTTCGTAAAGTTTGTTGCTTGAGTCTTTGTTGGACTCGTTCCATTCATATTTCCATTTTCTTCAGAATTTTTTTCTTGAAACAGTTTTTTAGGGATGGAGAAAATAAGAAGATGAGGTTGAACGTGGAAGATTAGAGATGAGGATGCACTATACTTGTCTAATCACCGATATAATTTTAAGAATTAATTATAGTGAGACTCCATATACTACAAGATATACTACAAGAGTAGTATAATTCTTATCTTTTAAGTTTAAAACTCTCAATTTAGCCTCTGAACTTTCAATATCATTAGTCAATAGTATTGTTTAACTTAAACTATACATTTGTTTTTGAAATTTTCAAATTATCCTCCTCTCTTTATCTAAGAACTCACCCAAAACATAACTAGAGTAGAATAATTTGGAGTTTTCATAAAAAATGTACGGTTTAAGTTGAACTGGGGTGTGAGAATAGCAAACTGTTAGTCAACAACCATGTTTAACTTAAACTGCATATTTTTTATAAAATTTCTAAATTATCCTCCTCTCTCTCAATATGAACTTAACCAAAACATGACCAGAGGATGACAATTTGGGAATTTCATAAAAATTGTGCAGTTTAAATTAGGGGTATTTACTGGTTTGTCCCTCAAATCTTTATATATTATGATTTTGTCCCCCAAATCTTCATATTTAGGATTTTGTCCTCCAAATCTCATAAGTTACAACAATTTAGTCCCCTTCTCTAACTTTTCCTAACACAGTTAAATATTTGACCATTTTATCTTTCTTTTCCTTTTCTATTTTCCTCCTCTCTTCTCCTTTTCTTCATTATTTCTCCTCTCTTCCTCCTCTCTTCACCTTCTCTTTTCCTTTTGTAACTTAAGAGAGGAGAAAGAGAGGAGAAATAATGAAGAAAAGGAGAAGAGAGAAGGAAGAGAGAATAAGAGAGGAGGAAAATAAAAGAGGAAAAGAGGAATAAAATTGTCAAATATTTAACTGTATTAGGGAAAGTTAGAGAGGGGACTAAATTGTTGTAACTTATGAATATAAAGATTTGGGGGACAAAATCATACTATATAAAGATTTGAGGGACAAACCAGTAAATACCCCTTTAAATTAATAGCAGTGAGAATAGCAACTGTTAGACTAACGATATTAGGAGTCCAGATTATTACACTACTCGTAGTACAGTGAGTCTTACTGCAATTAATCCCAAATTTTAGATATTACATAATGTGAGAGGTGGGTGAACTTAGTGTAAAGGTTGATTTAAGCAACTCCCATAAGCAAATTATATTATGGGCTGTGCCTAGTAATTATATTATGGGCTGGCTTAGCAACGTCTTAACTTGGGCCCCAAGACAACTTAGTACCATTGGCGCTGTCGCCAGCTCAACGTTGCGCCCACCCCCACCCGTCGGAATCTTTTCTTCGTTAAAAAAAAAAAAAGTAAGAAGGACGAAGAAAAAGGAGCAGAAAGAAAAAAGAAAAGAATCCAAGAGCAAGAGAAAGTCGTTATTTGTTTTCTTTTTTATTTTCATTTTAATCTGAAGGAGGCGGCGGTGGGGGTAAATTATTGAAGAATCTGAGTTAAAAAGAGTGAAATAGTGAAAGAAATCATGGCTAAGATCTCTGTTACTGCGAATTTTGTTACCATTATTAGTATTATTATTAGGGTTCCAAAGCTCTCACTTTTTTCCACTCCTTTTTTATTTGCTTGGAGTCGGAGCTCTCCATATTTCTTGGGAGATGAAGAAGCTTCGGTTGTTCCGCGGGCACAGAGCATCTCGCTCAGGTGAGCAGCCAGCATCAGCTGAATTCTTGGGAAAATGTTGCTAACATTTTGTGAGAATTTACTGTGCAGTTTACTTGATTTTCTTGAATTATTTGTATTCCTGTTCAAATTCGATGAATTCTTTTGACGTTAGTTTGGAATTTAATTGGAAGTAAAAGGTGTGATTGAGGGGAAACGTTTGGCCTGCAAAGTTTGAGGTCCTTCTTGATTCTCATTAGAAATGAGATGAAATGTTGTTGGATTCATAAGCTCCTTCGTGTTTTTTTTTTTTTTTTCAGTTGCAGATTAAGTAATACTTAACATCCTTGAACTTGTAAACTAGCACATATACCCATGTACCATTATAAAAAAACTGACTTTGACCTTTTTTGCCCTACCTTATGATCCCTAATACATTTCAACTACAAACATAAGAAGTGAATGGAGGAAGATGCTATCGAAGAAGATGAAGATGGAGGAGGTCAGGCTTAAAGTAAGAGGAGAGGATGAAATGGTGTAGTGCTGAGTAGAGGATGAGGGTGGAGTAGATGATCAGCCACTGGGGCATTATAGTCTCTGATCGTTTTTAATCCAAATAGAAGAAGTGGATAGAGGAATAGATGGCTGAAGAAGATGAATATGAGCGAAAGGGACTAGCCCTACTGATTATACCCCGAACTTTACGTTCTCTAGTTGAACCATACTGGCATATTTTGATTTTGACTAAGGTAGGTTATAGATTTGATCCTGGGTGGTCCTGCCAGTAGTCGTTTTTTGGAAAAGAGCCATCTGGCTAGTGAAAGTATAGGGAAAAAACTGGAAGACAGGAACTTTAAAGAAGAAGAGAAGGAAGGTTATGGCCCAGAAGAGGAGTAGGAGGAGAGGATGAGTAAGGGAGAGCAGAGTAAAGGAAGAAGGTGGAGAAGATGTTGAGGCACCGACATATTATAAGGGAGGGCAAAAAGGTCAGTTTGATATACCCTTCTAACATAAATTAACTTTTTTTTATAAATGTATAAGGATTTATGTTCTAGTTTCCAAGTTCAGGGAATGTAAATACTAGTCTGTCCATAGTACTGTTGATGTATCCACACTTTCACAAAAATAATTGTGATCTGGCAAATGGATTCTCATTAGAAATTGGTATCAGGGTCTAAATTTAAATAAAATTTGAACAAATCTTAAATTTTGATAGCTTCATAATGCAATACTATTCTATGAATTTGACGGAGTTTAGATACTGATTAGTTGATGGAAAACCTGGATTTTGTTTCAAGGAATTGTAGTCTTCCTTGTCTGAAAGGCTCAAATCTTAGGCATAATATGCTCGTAGTCACGTAATGTTGTTTGAGGATTAAGTAACGTAGTTTGTGTATCGTATGCTTGCATGAACGTGCTCACTATAGAGTTTTTCCATGGCTCCTCCTTGAAAAATGGAAGTTATGATTAGTTCTTAAGTTAGGAAACAATTATATTAGAGACCCTTCTTGTGTGTATCCCATCTGGGATTATTCACTTAGGGTAACATGACCTTGAACTTCCCTACTTAATGTCCAAGTTAGGAAGTTCCTACTAATTGTTGAAAATTTTAGTGATCCATTTTGGGTAAAACTTTATAGGACTTTCTTTTATTGTAGTTCTGATTTATTTAATTGATATCTTGCTTGTCTAGAAGAAAGTACGTAGCCCTACTATGTGATTTCGGCCTTTATATGCTTTCAATATATGGTGATTTGAAAGATTAGCAAAGGGGAAAAGAGCGAAATAGTCTTTTGCTTGGTTGTGTACAAAATGAATCAAAGAAAAGGGAAAAAGAGAAGAGTGAGTTGATCCACTCTTTTTTGCCCTTTTTTACTACCTTCAGGTTGGAAATAATTTTATGGGTGTCGAGTGAGTGCATTGAAGTCTCGTTTGTTTAGACAGAGAATGGGCTTGCTTTCTAGATCCTTTACTTTCTAGCCCTCTGATCAATAAGTACTGCAGTAGCAAGAACCGTGCATGCATTTGCATATTGATTATGTCCTCAGTATCAATATCTTACATTTTTCCTTTCTTCCAATATCCTCTTCTTTCTTACTCATTCACCTTGTATTAAGATAGTCAGGGACCAGAGTCCAGGCCGAGATAGTTTAATTGACGCACAGAGTAGGACCAATACGGAAAGGGGAAATATGACATATTTTTTTATAGGATTGCTAGACAGATCGAAAATCCCAAAGAAAGATGAAGACTTTTCCAATCGACAAAGCCGCTTTCCATACAATATGAATCGTAGTACAACACCCCAATAAAAGGTAGGCAATCTTGCCTTAGCTTAAATATTATATATGTTTCCAGTACATTTACTTTCTCAACATGAAGACATCCTTGACAGTAAGAGAAAGCTTTGTGCTAGTGTTCTTAATTTTACTTCTCACTTGGATAAAAACTCGTTAGGACAAAATAGTTTGTAACTTTATATTATTGGTATCTGCATGTTATAGGTACATTACCATTTCTAAAGAGATTCAAAGACAAGGAGATTGAAAGAGCAACGGATGGCTTCAGCTTGATTCTTGGGAATGATTCTCATGGAACTATATATAAAGCTCGATTTCCAGATGGACTTGTTGGTACAGTTAAAAAGAGAGGTCATTTGCCACAAGGAAAAGACACATTCCAGAGGGAAGTTCAACTCCTGGGGTGCTTGCACCATCGTCACCTTGTTGCACTTCAAGGGTTTTCTGAAGGTCATGGCAGGTACTATAGTGCTTCTCAAAATAAGGCTTCTCTTAGCTTGAAGATGGTCTGTTATGCATCTATGATGAACATTCACTACTCATATTCCTTTTCCCAGTTGTAAAATAAATAGAAGCTCTGATGTTTTGGATTATTTTATGCAGGTTTCTCGTCTTTGACCACGTGGAGATTGGAAGTCTCAAAAAATGTCTCCATGGTAACTAGTTATCGTAAGATTAGGATCTTTGGAAATTTATATCAAACAAATATGGATAAGATATTATTTTGACAGACCCGCTCAGAACTCCATTGACTTGGAGGATCAGATTACAGATTGCTATTGACATCGCAGCTGCTTTGGTAGGTGAATTTATGGACAACGAAAATACTAAATTCCTGACTTACTAATACATAAAGTAGGGGACAAATTCAGTTTTTAATGATATTGTGTTCTAGTCAATTTGGCTTTGGTAAATGGTGCAGGAGTATCTTTATTATTTCTGTGATCCCCCAGTGTACTATGTGTCTATCAACTCGAATAGTGTACTATTGGATGAAGATTTTGTTGCTAAGGTGTACCATCTTCTAAAACGATATTTACTTCGCATTATTTTACTTGTCATTGTGAAAATTACGCCTTCAAATTAATTTTGCTAACTACATCTTGATGCCTCAGCTATCTGATGTGCGCTTTGGAGGCACTGACTGCACTGCTACCACAGAATCGAACACCACATCATCTCAAGGTTCAGCTTTTGATGCAGCACATCCGAATGACTTCAAGTCTATACTTCTGTTCTTGAAAGTCATTATAGTTTGTCCTTTCACATACAGATTACATTGATCAGAGGAGGAGGGATGCAGTGTTTCAGTTTGGTCTGCTGATCCTGGAGCTCGTTACTGGTCAGTCCTTAGGCGATGAGGATGAACTTGTCCAATGGGTTCAAGAATCCGGGTTTGCACTTTCAATGCACAAAATGGTGGATGCCGATCTCGGAGACAATTATGACTCAAAGGAGCTCAAATGTCTTCTTATCATAGCAAGACTGTGTACCAGTGGTGCAGATGAACCTGTTATTTCTATTCCACAGATATTACGTTACCTGCAAGGAAAGGTAGAACCCCCGTTTCCTTCAGTCTAGTTAACTCACTTGTAAAATTTCATTGTTGTGAAATAAAATCAAGCAGATGCTAGACAACTGTCTGCAAGATTCTTTTTGCATGTATTTGCAAATTTATTTGTGTATAGAAATCATATTCTTATATCTTATTCAGTTAAAACTTTGTCATTTTTAAATTAGGGTAAAATAGAAAATGATGAAGAAGCTAGAGTTCATTATCTCTTGACTACAATGCTTTATAAAATACAGTATGGCACAACCCATGCAAGCTAAGAAAATTTAATAGTAAATAAAGTGTGTCCAATTAAAGAATTGGGAGGCTTTTAGTGGGAATACACTGTCACATTGTTGAATTCATGGTGATGTCCGCAGCAGGGTTTTTGTCTACAAAATACTGGACCACCTTTTTTTTTACATGCATCTTTGACAGAAATGAATGGAGAAGGAATATCAAAGTGATCGATCCGGCGTGATTCTTTTTTTGTTCATGTAGCCTATCCCAAATACTTGGAATAAAAGGCTTAGTTGTTGTTGTTGCATCTGTGACGGAAAATTTCCTATATCCTGCAGAGGTCTGTTTTAAACCTTTTCTTTTCTCTCTTTTTCCTTTTGTCTTCTTATCGCTTATCATCGTGATCTTATTCTTCCAAATTTACATTGTTTTTCTGCTGCGAGGGAAATTGTTTTAACTGAACCTTTCATTTATATTTTTCAAAATTCCCTTATAGCAAACCTTTTCTTCTCTAACCTATTGTGCGGGAATTTTGGATTATTTCTCCATTGGAACCTCACATCCCGAGAAGTGTTTGTCAACAAGGTAGGTGTACCTGCAACCTAAGGTTCTCTTGTTTCCCCTTCTCTTTCCCATAATTGTCTTGTGTTATCTGGCATTACATTCTGAGCTGATGTCAATCTGACAGTTGTAGAAGTTTCTGTCATTGCTTCATCGAACTTTGTCGAGCCCTACAAATCATTCTCATGGGCAATTGATGAAAAAATGCTAGTGTGGTGATAATGGTTATTGACCTTACACTAATAGGTTTGAAGACATTTGTAACATTACCTGATGATTGAAATGACATCTAAAAGAGATAAAAACTACTTAGTTGGTAAACAATTACGTCAATTATCACTAGATTGTGAATAGATGTGGAATAGATGTGGATCCTGAAGTAGGTTCTTGATGGTGATATCAATCTTTTTATTTTCAACAATTATAGTTGTTCTGTATTATACATCCGCCAGGTATGGTTATCTTGTTTGCTTACTTCACGCTTGGGTATTATATAATATATATCTGGTGCAGACGTGTAAATGCAGTAGATCTATTGTCCTATGAAAATTCAAATACAGAGCTGGCATGATTTTGACAAATACATTGACATACCTAAGGTGCTCTAGGATTGCTCATTGGCTCTCAATGTTGTCCGAGAGACTTGTGAACCCTATTATGAATTGAATTCAGGACATGTCCTTTAGAAGATTTATCATGTTATTGCTAGACTCATTATTCTCGTGTTTATCTCCATGGATTCTGAACTCAATCGAAGACAGTTCTGAGCATCTAATTTTTTAGAGTTATGATAGTTGTATGATGCAATGTTTAAAATAACAATAACGTAACATTTTTTTTTTTTTGGTTAGGTTATGTAGCCAATAACGTAATGCATAACGTAGCTTATGCAAATTTCTATTTATTTAATTAAAATAAATATTAAACTGTATTTAATAATTTTCATAAATAAGTAAATAAATCTAAAAATATCATATAAAATACTGTAAAATCAATATAAAGGCATAGAAAAGTTATAAAATTTCATAGCAAATATCACAACAATTTTTTAAGTCATACACAATAAAATATTGTTTTTCCTTATAACATGAAGATAATCATGTGTGATCATCTAATTTACAATAACAAGATCATCCACCTCCAGAATGTAGTTTGCATCTTCCGGATCGATATCATCTCTCGTCTCATCAAAACTATTATCAATTACTTTTACTTTGTTTCATGAAGATGCTACACAAGAGATATACAAATTAAGATGTTATTATATACTCAAATCATGATAGTAGAGTCTTCATTTAAGAATATTAAATTATAAAAATTGGATAACTTACAAGTATCGACTCTTCGTTTTTTTGCTGGGTTTCAGTTTTATCTTACTTGTCTCTCTTATTCATAGTGGATGGAAGAGTATTTTGATTGCTATTAATTGCAGTGACTTCTAAGAAATCATTCATTCTTATATTAGAATCGTCATCAGTAAGCTCATCTAGCAATCCAAGATTTTCTGGGAGACAAAACTTTTCACTCTCAACAAGCCATTCATTTTCTGGTATCGCCTCATCAATCAAAATTGGATCCAAATTTATTCGCTTCCTCCGAATATTTCTCCCTTTAAGCTTAATATTGTATATGACGTACACGAGAGAATGTAGGCGCTTGCTCCAAGCGACATCTTTTTTTTGAATGCACGTTTAACAAAGTTGTGAATTGTTATATGAGAATGATGATAAATAAAGTACTTAAAAAATAATATATTAAATTTTTTAAATTCATACTTGCTCAAAAGTGTTCCAATTGCGTTCACATCCAGAAACATTAGTCGTAAGAGAGAGAATTCAAATTGCAAACTTTTGGAGTGTCGGAACATGCTTTCTAAATCTTTCCCACCAGGCAGTTAAAAAAGATAATTAATTTTGGTGTTTAAAAATGCAAAAAAAATAACTTAATGATATATCTACAAATAGAACCCTAAAAATGTCGACAATGAATTAAGATATACCAGGACTTCGAGCGTTCATAGTCATTTGAGCTAGTGAGGATCCAAATTCTCTAAGCTTCTATTTATACTGATGCAGCTCCACATTAGCTTGTGCATACTCATTGAGGTCGGGGATCATTCGTTGCATGCATTCACGAAAATCTCTTCTAACCTCAGGTACATTGGAGAATGTATCACTATAAAAGCATCTAGAATTTAGAAAGTAAGCCACTACATGGAGAGGCCTATGCAATATACTTATCCATCTCTTATCAATCAAATTCCAGTTTGGCATGTATTTCCTCTTACTGCCCCCACAAACATCGGAATTTTTTCTTTGCAATTGTCAAGATACTCATATAGAAAAGACATGGAAGGCCTCACATCTGAATCTACTTCTCGCAGCACATAGACTAGCAGAAGTGAGGTGCTAAAGTAAAAGAGAACTCGGTCCCAGAAGTTTCTGCTAAATAGCACTGCTCTCTTTACCTTTACTGCATTTGGTTTCTTGCTCCAAGCGCTCTTGGTGAATTCATCAAAATCAAACATCTTCCTCAATGGTTACCTTAATTTATAGAGTTTTTGTAGAGTCAAGAAAGACTTAGCAAATCGAGTGATGGTCGGTTTTAGCAGTTCATTTCTCTTCGCGTATGTTCGCATCAAACTCAAAACCCAGCCATGATTATATATGAATTGTATGATCATGTTTGCTGTTTCAAGAGTTTCTTTATGGATTTTCATCTTGCTTATATCATTCAGTATCAAATTAATATAATGAGCTACACAATGAGTCCAGTAAAGATGCTTTTGTGAGTCCATAAGTTTTGTGCCCGCACTGACGTAAGAAGCGTGATTATCCGTAAACACTTGTATAACATTATTCTCTCCAATCTTATCAATGACCTTATCAAGACACTCTCATAAGTAATCTCATGTCTTGAACTGATTTGATGCATCAATGGATTTATAAAAGAAAGTTTCCTTTGGTGAATTCACAAGGAAGTTTATTAACTTCTGCTTTTCCTGTCAGTCCATCCATCTAATATCACTGTACAACCATATTTCTCTCAAGTCGCCATGTGCTTCTCCTTAAACTTGTCAATATCCTTAACCTCGGCTTTCAGAACCCACGTCCTTATCTCGTACGGAGATGGTTGCTTCAAGCCAAATCCGAAATTCCCAACTGTTTCGATCATCTCCTTCCAATATGGACTATTCAAAATATTGAATGACAGTCTGTTTGTATAAATACATCTGCCTATTTTCCTAACACAGTCCTCTCTTGCCTCCTTTAATGCTGTCTCTAACGTCAATTGGCGGGTTTCAAAATTAATAAATTTGTTCATCGCTCCCAGAGTTCGAGGTTGAGTGTTGTTACCGGCGGCGCTTTCAAGCTCTTAGCTTACAATTCTAGTATCTGGTTATCTCATTCTCCTAATTTTCTGGCTTAGTGATGCATTCTTCTTCTTTTCTACTTCAGTGGACTTTAAAGTATCTTTACATATTTTCTTAACATCTGACGGAACTCGTTCACACATTTTCACCCCATGTCTCGTCCCAGCCAAATGATGTTTAAGCCGGCTGATTCCTGCAGGTACGTGGTGATTACAGAATTTACAATAAAAATAATTGGGGGTTCTCCTTCTTTGTGAATCCCCCATTCTCTGGTCGGATCCATATTTTTTGAAATCATTTAATCTACACAAATAATTCAATTATTCGAGAATCAACAATTAATTCAATTATGAAATATCAAAAATCAAATAACATTAATTGTGCATCTAATTATGAAATTCAAATATTCGTTATTAATTAACATTAATTCGTTACTAATTAACATGTTGCATCTGCTGTTGCATATTCCCCTTTATCATGTTGTTGCATCTTCATCATGCTAATTAACTTTAATTATTCGTTACTAATTAACATTAATTCGTTACTAATTAATAATAATTACTCATTATTAATTAATATTAATTAATTTAATCATGCATCTTTATTCCTGTTGCTGCAACAGTGCACATTGCACAGTTGCAGCAGCCGCACACAGTCCACACAGCATAATTCACAAAACAATTCACACATAAATCACATAATACACACATAAATCACATAATTCACAAAAATTCACACAAATCACATAAAACAGTATTAATCCACAAAATTCCCAAAATCACATAATTCCAAGTTTCCAACTGTGCAAAATTGCATGAATGCATATAGTCCAAATTATCCAAGTTATCTAACAGTCTAGATTTAACTCAATTAACCATCTAATTTAATAAATTTTAAGAAAAATTAGTTGGAATGCTTACCTCTGTTGAACCGAAGAGAGAACGTAGAGGAATCGAATCAGAGATGATGGCGGAAAGAGGGTCGGGAACTTCGAGGTTGATCGTAGCTTCTTGCCGACGTTTTGAAGCCGGAACGGCGGCGGAAGCGTCGGGAGAGGGAGAGAGGGTCGGGACTCGGGAGAGGGGGGGAGAGGGTCGGGAGTCGAGAACTCGAGATTGATCAGAGTTTCTTGCCGGCGCTTTGGAGCCGGAATAGCGCCGGAAAGAGGGTCGCAAGAGGGAAAGAGGGTCGGGACTCGGGAGAAAGGGAGAGAGGGTCGGGAGAGGGAGAGAGGGTCGGGAGTCGAGGTTGATCGGAGTTTCTTGCTAGCGTTTTGGAGTCGGATCAGCGCCGGAATGATGGTCGCTAGAGGGAGAGAGGGTCGGAGAGGGAGAGAGGGTTGGGAGAGGGAGAGCGATCGATTAGGGATAGGGTTTTTTTCATCGTTGATTTATATATATTTCGAACTAGTGAAAAAAACGTCGGTAACGTTACGTTACGAAAAAACGTAACGTACGTTTTTTCCAAAAAAAAAAGTAACGTACGTTTTTTCCAAAAAAACTAGCTCTCTTTAACGGGGCGTTATTTTGCCAGCTACGGAGCGAAATAATGCGTTACGGAACGCGTTATTTTCTACATTGGTATGATGGTCTACCATCGCCTGTATGAGATTGTTTGAGGTTACCCCATAGATAGGAGTGAGCATAGTTTGGTTATATCTAAAATAACCAACCGAAATCGATCCATATAAGCAAAATTAAACTGAACTGAAATAATTCGGTCGGTTTTCAGTTTCAAGTTTTGAAACCTAAAACCGAACCGACCGAATTATTTAAAAATTATATATTTATACACATCAACAACAACAACAACTAAACATTATATATATATATAATAAATTCAACACTAATTGTATACATGAAGAGATATGCTTACTAAAATGATTAAAATTATAATTTCTAAATAAGATTCATTTAAAATTCGGTTCCTAACAGAACGTAGCCAAATTAATTCAATTTGATTTCGATTTCTATTCCTAATCAGTTCAGTTTGATTTTGCCAAAAATAACCAAAAACGAACCGAAACTGATCGATGCTCACCCCTACTTATAGATTGTGTAAGGATTTTTTAATTGTAAATGTGTGGCAAAATGTGCCAAAAACACGAATTAGAAGACTCGGGAAAACTTCCGTGCACAAACATGTGCATGTGCAAAGGTACACTGAGATACCAGAATCCTTACTTGTAACTAAGATGTTCTGAAGCAACAAATCCGGTACCTACTAGTAGTGATATTGATAGCTAGGTTGATTCATATTTCAACCTGAAAGCAACTATTGCTAGAATTACCGGCACCCCTGTTAGCAGCCCAATCGACTGATCGAATATTTGGAGTTCCAAATTGATCTTTTGACTCGAGTTTTGGGTTGCTTTAAAACGGCTATTTGATTTATGTGACTTAAGATGGATGGACGAGATTAGAGAGAGAGAAAATTTATTTGGAAAGGAAATTACTCTCTCTCTCTCTCTCTCTCTCTCTCTCTCTCTATATATATATATATATATATATATATATATATATATATATATATTCCATTTATTGAAGGTTTTTAGAGAGCTTCTCAACAGAATGAACGAGATTGAGAGATTGAAAGAAAAGAGGAGTTTCTTCATCAGTTATTGTTATTGATTTCGGATATCAACGTGGACCAACATCTCCATTCTATAGACGAGGATTCATGCTACAACATTGGTAACTTACACTGTTTGTATTACAATTTTTTACTTGCAGTTATGTAATTGTGAGAGGTTATTTGTTACTAAGTTTGAAATAGCTTGAGTATTAGAGCTCTGTATATGGTTCTCTAGCGGAAGAATTGGACCTCGAGTTATAGTTTAGTTGTGAATGCTGTAATTGATTTTTTTTATCATAGTACGGTTTCTTCCGTTGTTTTGATCCAATTTGGATTTTCTATGCTAAAATCTCTAAATTAATCCATTTGATGATTTGAAGTTATTTACTGAGCTTGATTGATTGATTGTTTAGTGATGCGTTTGTTATCCATCGCATACTTAATACTTCCACAGCTTTTTCAGATTGAGTACTTGTGATTTGATCAAGTGGTTAGATATTATAGTATATCATGTTAGCAAGTCATCTTAGTCACATGTTTCAGCTTTCAGAAATACTAGAAATAAGAGAAACATCAAGGATATTAGATAATAATAAGTAAAATCAGGAAGGGTAAAGTTAAGAGATGAGGGGGAGGGGGTGGGGTTGACAAATTCAAAACTGTTGAATCAATGTAGAGACAATAATTGAGGCTTTAAGGAACAAGTAACTCGAAATGAATGAAGCTGCTTTAAGATTTCACATTTGCATCCCCAAATCGATCGATCGGACAGAGGCTGAATCAAAAGTATTCAGGCGCAGCAGACACAAATGAGCACAAGTTAGAAATCTTACAGGCTGTAGGTTATGACATTCAATGATATGTTTCTTTTATTTGGTCAACATACAAGCACCATTTATGCACATATCTTCATGCTGCGTGTTTAGGCATAAAACATGCTATTTTGTGTAGCTTGTTTATCGCTGTCGCTGGCTGATTAGCTCAGCTCCATATCATAGTTTTCTCCAAACAATTAGGGATGGTAATGGATGCGCCCACGGGCCAAATTTTAGTCTTTCCTATACAAAATTTTGAATTAAAAATGAAATTTTTATTTTTCTAATTCAAAATTTTATATAGAGAGGGTTAAAATTTAGCCCGTTGACGCATCTATTACCATCTATACAATCCATGTGTCAATTTTTGGCCCGCCTTATACAAAATTTTGAATTAAAAATAAAATTTTTATTTTTCTAATTCAAAATATTATATAGGAAGGGACAAAAATTGGCCCATGAATGCGTCCATTACCATCCATAATGGCAAACAGTAACATTATTCAACAGTCAATGAATTTAACAATTTTGATTTGTGGCTGGATACTTCACAAGCTTATAATTGGAGTTGGAGAATTTGTTCACGTAATATATATAATAATGGTGTTATTTCAGATTGCAATAATATGTTTGTGTCCCATATGCATTTATATACAGGGAAAAGAAAAACTATTATTTCTAGATTTAGCTCTATATAAGTTTGCAAAAGATCTCCAAAATTTGAATTTTTCCTTTCATAATTATGATATTCGCTAAATTTGATGTGAGAACTTTTGAAACATTACTGTACAGAGCAAAAATCCATTTCAAAACTTGAATTGCAAATGTATTCTCTATTGATGCTGTTATTTGCTGCTGGTAATTTAACTTTTCAATTTATTTTGAATGTGAATTAAAATATAAATATATCAATTCCATAATTCTATTTACTATTTCTTGATATTTTATGCCAAGCTTCTCATTGCTCTTTGTAAAGCTAGCAGATTCTTCCTCCTTTTTCTACCATATTTGTAATGCTAAATCTTTGATAAAGAAACTCAAATGACTATTATTGCTGTAGTATTATGTGCAAAAACTTTTTCTATAATCAAATCTGTGAACACCCCTTAAATTGCAGCAAAGAAGCCTAACCTGAACTACAAACTGAGAACAACAAAGACCTGAAACCTTTTGAACCACTTAAGTGTGTGCTACGATTGCCTTGATGCTGCTAAGGGCACCACCTCTGCCAGCGGCGTCGGGAGCGGCGTTGGCAGCGGCGATGTTCGGCACAGCGGGCACGTCGGGTGCAGCCGGAGCCACGGATCGACACACTTGACATGGAACACGTGGCCGCACTCTGGCAGCTGCCGCAGCTCGTCCCTGTCCTTGTAGTCAGCAAGGCAGATGGAGCAGCAGGCAGCAGCGGTGGCTGCAGCAGCCTTCTCCTTCTTGGCCTCTGAGTAGAGCAGTTTCGGATAGCTCGTCAGAGTCGCCTCGTCGATCCCCGACTCAATGTCAACCGATGCTGGCCCGTCGTCCGCGGGCCAGCGCAGGCGGTGGCGGTGGCGGCGGGCTGCATCGGGGGGATATGGGCTGGTGTTCACCCTGGTGCAGTGGTAGGATGCAAGTGTTATGGTGGTAATGAGGAGGAGGAGGCCGACGGAGACTGCAATCCCGTAGCCCAACCCGCCAATCCGGTCGGAGCTGAACATGCCGACCGCCGAGTCGGGGCTGAGGGTGGTGTTCATGGCGGTGGATGGAGGAGCAGAGATGAGAATGGAGGTGGAGGTGGAGGTGAAGGTTGGTTGCTTGTTTTTGTTGTGTCAAAGGGTTGGGTGATGTCAACTGTTAACATGGTTTTAGCGAGAGAGCCGGAGAGAAATGGGAGAGTTTGAGTTGTGGGGTGGGTTTAAATTAAAAGGATTTGACTAAGAAAAAGATGGTTATATTGATAATGGAGTGATCAAGTTATAGGTGGTGTGAGGTTTGAGTCAACTGTTGTTTTTTGAGAGTTGCTATTTGTGTGATTTGCATCTATTCATCCAATTGGAGAGTTCCTTTTCGTTTTGTTCATCGTTAGATTATTAATTTGCAACTAAGGATGGCATCTTTTAGAGTCTTTTGACTTGGCTGAATCTTGGGTCATGTGGAGTTTTATTGCATCATATGAGGATGATTCTAAACTTACTTTCTAGAATTTTTTTTGTCCCTCCTTGGAGTGGCAAGTTGTAGCCTTGCTTGTGGAGAATTTAAACTCTCTTCTTTTTTTCTTTTTTTTTTCTTTTTCTTTTCTTCTATTTTTTAGCTTCCCACAAAAAAATATACGGGGCGGATACTCCTTTTGCAAGATTCAGACTTTGCTCTTCATTCTTACACCCTTTCTATATTCTCACTATCAATCAATCAAAATTGGTAAATTACAACTTCGTAATAGGATGACTATTGAAGATTTTTCTATTTCACAATATAGCATGAACTCAGATTGAACTTATTAAAAAATGATGTTTTTCGATATAAATGAATTATAGTGTTTGACACCTGTGCAATGGGACCATTAGTTTTTTTTATATTCATATATAAAGATTTTTTTTTTTTTTTTTTTTTTTTTTTACCCTTAGAAATTTTTTTAAAGGATATATTCTTCCAAACTATAATCCTTTCATCATAATCAGGGTAAATTTCAATTTTATAAAGAACACCAAATAAAGTTGGTAAGTAGGAATTAAAGGAAGTTGGTAAGCGAAGTTAGGTTGGGGTAGTTAGAGATCAAGGAATGTGATGATCAAGCTATGGCTGAGCTTTGTAACTCAAATCTTTTTATTCAATAGCTGATTAAACTATTGTTTTTCTTTCTGATCTTCTTCGATCTTCACTAAGCTAGAACGTGAGGTGCACGTTGGCTCCCAAGCAAAAGCATCCAATTTCTTTTGCTTGCAGCATCCAATTCCTTTTTGAATGTAAATCACTCAAATACACTCGTTATTTGTCTCCATTTTCCCTTCGGATGGATAACTTTCAGATTTTTGTCATTTTCAAATAGTTTTTTTTTTTTTTAAGTTTGATTTTTCTCGTGTATCTTCATCGGCAATTTAGGGATTAACTTTATTATATAATTTTTAAAAAAAAGAAGTAATTTGACCATGAATATGGTCTCCAATACTTAAAAAGAAGTTGTTTGGCAAGTTTCGTAGTAACTATTGATTGACCTGTTCATGAAGAAGAAATTTATATCAAATTAGAGTTTATTGGGTGTGTATTATTTGTTTTTACATTTCATATTCCGAACAAATAAGGTGGATAATTTCTACCTCGTCCCATTTCAAAAAAGTACACTCAAGCCTGTCCTGACTCGTTCAATTTCTTCCATCTCAAGCAAAAAGTGCTTTACGACCAAATCTAAGGTTCGAAGGCTTATCGCGTGATGAATTTTGTATGTAAGTTAGCTTTGTAATGCATTTGTATATATCACCACAATTATATTAATATTATTGTTTTCGTGCAATGATTTGTGAATCAAACGCGCCGTTGTTTGTTAATGATTGGATGCCACCTGTATTTGTACATTTCTATGTTTCTTAACAAGATAGTTGATGCAGGAAATGATAATAGTTTTTCTGCAAGTAAACTGAAATAATGTCTACTGTAATTATTGCAACTTATCCTCCTTGTTATGTTTTTTTTTTTTTTTTTAAAATATCCAACATTTGTAAGCAAGTAATCAATGCATCGAACAAATGATTGCTCTGAAAATGCTATGGTTGCTGACAAGCAAGTTGGGTGTTGCTGAAGAGAGAAAATAAAAGAAGAAAAGAAAAAGGAAAGTAGTTATTTTGCAGCTCATAGCAGGAGCTTCCAAATAAGCACACTATTTTTCCTAGTGAGCCCACTTAACAACGGTCTCCTCCCAACAATACCCTATTAAGTGGGCTCACTAGAAAAAATGTTGTGCTCCTTTAGAAACTCCCCTCATGGCCATTTGTATTGCATATTTGCTGATTCATGTAGCTGTTGGTTGAGAAGCCGTTATATTATCACCTTTTATACCTTTTCCACCGGTTAAAGGCTGACATTTGATAAGAATCCTATGATGAGCTCACTTTACCTTTTATAGTAAGACACCACATCTATTTGGGAAATTCTAAACTCAACATAAAATGCAAGAGAGCCAAATTGTTATTGAGCTTACTTTCTCCGAAGAGCACACTAAATCTTCTAGCAGAGAGTTGCATAGTGCTAACACAGCATAGAAACAGCATGAGTTTTGTCAAGTAGGCTTTCTCTGAGATCGTGCGTTGCTACAAAAGTAATCCTGCAGCTACACAAGCTACTGTAAAATTTGCAATTTCAATAACGTTAGTGTGGTAGTAGAATATTCGCCCAGAGTTGAGTGGGTCTTCAATCTTAATCGTGCACAGGAATCAAACACTTGGTGTTATACTTGTGAACAAGTATAACATCAATTCATCTTGATGTTTGTACTGGCAAACAAGTGGTACATCGATTCATCTTGCTGTTCATACTGCTGAACAAGCATTACATAAATTCATCAGTGAACATGATTCATGAACATGATCCATGCTTAGTCTGTCCTCCCATGAGAGACTACTTGTCTGTCCTCTCCCAAAAATCTAGCAAGAAAACATTCATTGAAAGAACAGAAAGAAACAATGAAATCCGCATTTTCCTTATTACGTATGCTCCGCCTTCCCCCGCCTTCCTAGTTCACCTAGATCCATAGACCGGCTTACTATTGACGATCCTTCCCTTCAATAAAGGACGTCCACGTCCATATAAGTGAAAGACAAAAGATATTGCTTTCCTATCTTCTAACAGAGGATAGAATGTTCTGTCGGTTCGTCACATGACGGTGCAAAGCGAAAAATACAGATTCAGATATAGTGACAGAAGTCTGTAGGCAGCGAGGGAGCACCTGCTAGAAGAATGAAGGAGGCAAGCCGACTTGACTACAAAGACTACAATACGAATCTTCACAAATGACTGTAACAATTACAAATTCCAGAACAACCTCAAGATTTGCCCACACGTTCATGTGCGAATAAAGAACTAAAGATGGAGCTTATGCATCCAACATGAAACATTGACACCATAACAAGACCAAGATTTAACAGACAACATAAATAAACTCGATATATAACCTTCATCTAACTGCTTGCACTCAACCCATGATATTTGTGAAAGCTTCATTTTGAAAGAGCATAGCCCTTGGGTCATGGCAACATGAACTTTGACAAGTTGCATCGGTAAATGTAAAAGGACTGCTGGCGTTGAACCAACACAGGATTTCCTTTATCGTCCAAAAACAGAGGATTTCCTTCTACGTCCAAATGATACTAACTCTGATCCCAGCTTTTGCCGTTACCAACTCAAAACTTAAATTGAGCGACACAAACACCAATCTCAACCACATATCCACAAGCAATGAACAGAAAGGCAAATGGAAGACGTAGTGGAGAGATTCAACAAGAAACACTATTAGTACCTCAAATTAGGAAACACCAAGATCTTTATGAACTCGGCAAACAGAAAAGGTATATAAGGTTCATATGTTTTTAAGTATCACAGCAAGAAAGCTGATGCAGCATCTAAACAACATCAGGCAAAAGCTGAGTCTCATAACATTGAGCGGCAGACATTCTATGGTAGAATTGAATCCACAACAGCATTGAAGCCGTTGTCACTGTCACATTTACTGTTGAGCACACTGCACCCTCTGGGCACCACCATGTACATCCTCATCCTCATCATAGGCCTCCTGAGCTTGAGCCTGCTTCCTCCTCATCTCCTCCTCAATGTTAACATCATGCATTGTCGTCTCCTCACATTCATCAAGCTCCATGTCAGTTAGCTGTGATGCAGACCTTGGAGGAAGGACGGCCTCAATAGCCTTGCACTGATCAGGTGAAAGGGAATCCGGGAAGTCAATGGTGAAATGGATGTAAAGCTTTCCCCTCATGAAGGGCCTCTGGTACATTGGCATTCCTTCGTCATTTATGGCCTTGAATTGTTCTGGAATCACAAGCTCAATCAGTCATAAAGAGGAATTTAAGAGAGTCAGAAGCCCAAGATTAAGTTAAAAAGGGGGCCAAGATACTCACCTGGCTTGATGACCTCGCCAGGGTTAGACTTAATGAGCAGCTGTCTGTTGTCCAAATGCGTAAGCACAAACTGGAAACCACAAAGCGCTTCGGTGAGGGAGAGAGTATGTTCATAGAAAAGATCATCACCCTTTCTCTTAAACTTGGGATGCTCTTTCTGCTGGAGGACAAACACAATATCACCGGTGATACAGTCAGGCTGCAAACACAAAAACAACTGGTTAGTACACAAGGAAAACGGCCAACCTATTGGGTAAACATATTAAATCAGATAACAATTAAACTAGCAAAGAAATATATGCAAAACATACTGCTTCATCTGCTTCTCCAGGGAAGGTGATCTTCTGGCCGTTCTGCATCCCCTTTTCCACAACTACCTCCAATACTTTCTTCTCCTGAACCACCTTTTCACCCTTGCATTGTGGGCACCTGTCCTTGTCATTAATTGTCTCCCCGGTACCCTTACATTCGTTGCAGGGATGCTGCATCTGCTGGATCATAGAAGGACCAAGCTGACGGATAGAGACTTTCATGCCAGAACCTTGGCAACCTGAACATTTCATTGAAGCACCAGATTTGGACCCTTTCCTGTCAAATCACAAAATATGGACATCAATAAAGCAGCTCAACAGTTGTTCACGATACATTAAAACAGCTGCTCAATCGATCGTTCATGATACTCAACAAAGGAAATCAAACTTACCCCTTGCACTTGGAGCAGATGACATTGCGAGAAAGAGAGAGCTTCTTTGAGGTTCCATTGTAGAGGTCCTCCAGAGAAACTTTCAGAGGATGGATCACATCCTCACCTCTTCTCTGCCTGCGTCCTCGACTGCTGCTGCCACCTGATTCATAATCAAAGAAGATTAAGAAAGAAAACTAGAGTAATAAATTTAATCAACCTCGATATACAGCATTGCAAACATCACAAAGAGATCAAAAACGAAGAAAACAGAAGATACACGTATACCTCCAAATGGACTCCCTCCAAAGAATGATTGGAAGATATCAAATGGGTCATGGCCACCGCCACCACCCATTCCCTCCTTAAGGGCATCCTCCCCATATTGATCATATATCTCACGCTTCTCAGGGTCACTCAGCACCTCATAAGCCTGGGCCAACTCCTTAAACTGCAAAAGGAGAACAGAAGCTCAAAGTTAAGACTCTGAGAGAATATATATATATATATATATATATATATATATATATATATATATATATAGGAAGCAGCTATGCACTGCCTGTCCCAAGCCAAGATAAAGAAAGAGAGTTGTGGTAGGTCAGTAACAGCCAACGTAAAACATTGTCACATATTATTACATGAGCCAAAATATGAATTTCGTTAGGGCGTTCCCTACTGAGCGACGCGCTACATCGAAGTCCGGGTGTAGTGAAAAATATGTGAAGGTTGCTAAGTCGTCGTCCAGAAGCGACGCGCCATGTCGGCGCTCAGATGTGGTGTCAAATATAAGAGAGTTCCCACATCTTAAAGAGCGGGTGGGGGTAAAAAAGTTAGCTTATAAACATAAATTTCGGTTGGCATCATGAAATATAGATTCCCTTACAGATAGATTAACAGAGTTAGTTGATAACATGCTTAGGAGGATTAATATTTTGTACGTGCAGGAGACTAAGTGGGTAGGTGAGAAAGCTAAAGTCATAGAGCCTTGGAGTTATAAACTTTGGTATACGGATAGAGATAGAAATCGTAATGGGATAGGTATGATCATAGATAAACAATTACTTGGAGATGTAGTGAAGGTTAGGAGGAAGTGTAATAGAATTTTATTAGTTAAACTTATTTTAAATGGAGAGATTTTTAATGTCATTAGCGCGTATGCACTACACCACAAGTAGGACTTGATAAATCCAGTAAACATCAATTTTGGGAGGATCTAGATGAGATAGTACAAGCAATACTCGCTAGAGAAAAACCATTTATTGGTAGTGATCTCAATAGAGAGGTAGGAACTAGTCGTAATGGATTTGATAGTGTACATGGAGGATTTGGTTTTGGAGAAAGAAATAAAACAGGTAACTCAATTCTAAATTTTGCTTTATCTTATGATTTAATTTTAGCGACTACTTAGTTTAAAAAGAGAGTTTCTCACTTAGTTACTTTTAAAAGTGGATCGAATGCAAGCCAAATAGATTTCTTTTTAACTAGAAGGGTAGAAAGAGCTAGTTGTATCGATTGTAAGGTAGTGACAGGTGAGAAAGTGTAGTTACCTAACATAGACTCTTAGTTTTAGATATTCAGATTAAACAGAAACTTTAAAAAATTAAGTATAAATTAGATCCTAAAATTAAGTAGTGGCAATTAGAAGGTAATCAAAAAGTTTTTATAGATAGAGTAGTACAAAAAGCAGATTGGAGGGACCATAATGATGCTAATATAACATGGAAAAAATGGCTAGCTGCATTAAAAGGATAGCTAAAGATATATTCGGTGAGTGAAGGGGCGGTGCTCCACCATGTAAGGATACATCATGGTGGAATGAAGAGGTAAAAAATGCTATTAAGATCAAGCGGGACCTTTATAGAGATTTGAAGAATAATAATAATAATAATAATGAAATAAGTTTTGAGAAATATAAACTAATAAAGAAGGAGGCTAACAAAGCTGATCGGGATGCAAAAACTAAATTATATAAATAAGTGTACGAGAAGTTAGATAATAAAGAGGCAGAAAAGAATATATATAGAATTGCTCGAATAAGTGAGAGAAAGTCTAAAGACTTATGTACTATAAAGTGTATTAAAGATGAGGATCAGACGGTTCTAGTTCAAGACGAGGAGATTAAAGAAATATGAAAAAATTATTTTGATAGATTATATAATAGTAGTTTTACTCAAGATTTGGAAGATCTTATTATTCAATGTAAGGATATGAATAGTACTTTTATGCGCAGAATCAAAGAGTCTGAAGTAAAAGAGGTTTTGAAAATGATAAAATCAAGAAAAACTGTTGGTCCATATGAGATTCCCATAGAAATATGAAGATACTTAGGGATTGGTGTGAGGTGACTAACAGATCTTTTTAACAAGATTTGACAAATTAAGAAAATACCAAATGAATGGAGAAAGAGTACCCTGTTACCTCTGTATAAGAACAAGGGCGACATCCAGAGTTGTTCTAACTATCGAGGAATAAAACTCATATGTCACACTGTGAAGCTTTGGGAAAAAGTAATTGAACATAAATTGCGACAAACTGTTAAAATATCGGAGAACCAGTTTGGATTTATGCCGGAGCGATCGACGACAAAAACTATTCATTTACTTCGTCAACTTATACAGCGATTCCGAGAGAGATAGAAATTTGCATATGGTATTTATTGACTTAGAGAAAGCCTATGATAAAATTCCACGAGAGATACTTTGGTGGACACTGATGAAGAAAAGAGTTCCCATCAAATATATCGACATAATTAACGACATGTATGATGGAGTAATGGCCAATGTCAGAACATGTGCTGGTTTAACAAGTGATTTTTCTATCACAATTGGATTGCATCAAGAATCTGCATTGAGCCCATTCTTATTTGCTATAGTGATAGATGAGCTTAGTAAAGCCATTCAGGATGAGATACCTTGGTGTATGCTATTTGCTGATGATATTGTATTAGTTGATGAGATAAAAGCATGGGTAAATGCCAAGTTAGAGTTATGGAGGAATACATTAGAATATAGAGGTTTTAGATTGAGTAGATCTAAAATAAAGTATATGGAGTGTAAATTTAATAAACGACGGACCATAGACTATAATACTGTAAAACTGGATAGACAAGAGATACAAATGAGCAGTCAGTTTAGATATTTGGATACTATTATTCAGAATGATAGAGAGATCGATAATGATATTAACCATAGAATACAAGCTGGCTGGTTGAAATGGAGGGCAACGGGAGTCTTATGCAACCGTAACATTCCATTAAGATTGAAAGGAAAATTTTATAGGACTGCTATTAGGCCAACTTTATTATATGGCACGGAATGTTGGGCTATAAAAAAACGTCATTCACAGAAAATAAGTGTAGCAGAGATGCGCATGCTCTGTTGGATGTATGGCAACACTAGGAGAGATAAAATGAGAAATGAAGATATTCGTACTAAACTAGGTGTAGCTCTCATCGATGAGAAGATGCGAGAAAATCGCTTACAATAGTTTAGTCATGTGCAACATAGGCCTACAAGTGCACCAGTTCGAAGATGGGAGTTTATCAATATAGGACAAATTAAAAGAATAAAGGGAAGACCGAAGAAAACATGGATGGAGGTAATACACAAAAATATGGAGTCTAGAGGTTTAAATAAAGAGAGATTACTTGATAGAAATGAATGGAGAAGGAATATCAAAGTGATCGATCCGACGTGATTCTTTTTTTGGTTCATGTAGCCTACCCCAAATACTTGGGATAAAAGGCTTAGTTGTAGTAGTAGTAGATATAGGAAGCAGGCTGAGTCACATCAACAAATAGAAATTGTAACAAAGAAGAACTAATTACATAAAGATGTAATCACTATAAAACCCCAAGAACGAGCGAAACAGCAAAAAATAGCACCAATTTTTAAGGGCTACACTATGTACCACAACATATGGCTATATAAGTGAGCTCTTAGATAAGAGCAATATAATTTACAAATCACAATGAACTAATATTCAATACTTTCGGTAAGAATGGGCAAGTCCAAGCACCGGCCTTTGACCCGTCCTATTCAAATTTCTGAATTAAAAATAAAAAATTTCATCTTTTAATTCAAAATTTTGAATAGAGTGGGCCAGGACTGGACCTTAGACCTCTCTCTCTCTCTCTCTCTCTCTCTCTCTCTCTCTCTCTCTCTCAGTGGTCATTAGAACAGTGTTTACTTCTTTGTTAAGCACCTTTGAACACATATTTTGCCAACAAAATATAACAAGAAGATTAGAATCTTGCAAGGGCATCAAAAGGAGATGAATAAACAGGCTAAACGACCTGATTATTTAACACACAATATAATGGCATGGTTGATCCAACAGAATGGGACAACTGTCAAACAGATTATACATATTCAAATGAATGCTGAAGGAACAAGTTAGATATATTGCAAAGAATAACAATCAAAAACAAGAGAGCTCATTAGACTTAACCTCGCACACTGATTAATATATTAACAGACAGTACATTTTAACATAGGTTTCTACTTTCTGCCAATCTTAAGCACTAGAAAACATGGACACCGCAATGCCAACACTAACATGATATGCCAAGATGCTGCAAATCCTACAAAATAAGAATAAAAGTATCTGACATGGGTCTTGCAGGGATAGAAGTGTCCATGCCACACGGACCTAGATAAACATGTACAGAATATGTTCAACTGTTAATTTCTGACATTAACAACAATGCTCAAGGCTTTGATGTTAAGTAATCAAATTTCAAAAAACCAGCTATCCTAACATTAAAGGGAGTTTTGTTGATTTGGATTCTGAACTTCTCACGTTCTGCTACCACAAGTCTATCTCCAAGATTGATCCATCCTAAGATCTGGCAAGGTGAAGCATTACTAATTATTTATGCATCATCTGTAAAATCATACAATGCTTAAACTTTTACTTGCGAAATTGCCATAACATCAGTGTCTAATATTAGCAACTTGCAATGATCCAATGCAAGCCAACAGATAAACCTCAAGTGCTTAGGCAAACTAAGGAACTAGCTAACATATAGAGAACTAATTGAAAACTAATTGGAAGGACAAACAGAGCTTCAACTAAGCTAGACTCATGGCATTTGTTTGGCCGATGCAAACACACAACACGGTAAATCACAAGACACAATGTCATAAACATCACTTCCACCATGCCATATGTTCAACAAGGTGACGAACAGAACTAGGAACTACTCATGAGGTTGGAAACCAAAGGTATTTTTAATTTACTCACACTAGAAAGGGAGAGACTTTAATTATCTAAAAAGCTTGGTCCTCAACTTCCTGCTCAGCTTTCGTGGGAGCCTCAAGTAATCAAAAGCCCCTCTTCTCTTCTTTATTCACTTTACAGGAATACATAATATCAGTCCTACATTTCCTACTGTTAAAGAGAACAAATCCTGAAATTTCAGGGAAGAAGATTTCTAAAATTTGAGCTTAATTAAAGATCCAGCCATTTCTTTGATGATTCATGAAACTGTACTTCAATTCTTCATTACATGTGACAAATTCTACAGAAATTTAGGGTTCTCTTCATCGTGTAATACCGCAATTCTTTGACAAACTTCGGAATCATGAATTACCACATGAAAAGAAGCAATTTTTTCCAACAAAACATCAAAGTTAGTTTTTTTTTTTTTTTTTTTAAACAAGAAATACAAGCTACCAGCAGATCAGATCGGCAACAATCAATTCTAAATATACAACAAAAAAATAGATAAAATATTCAAAAGGAACAAATTTTCACAGCATCAACAGGAGATCTAGCCAACAAAGAACTGAGATCGATCAAGATAAGAACTTTACCTTCTCAGGATCCCCACCCTTGTCGGGATGATTCTTGATGGCGGCCTTCCTGTAGGCCTTCTTGAGATCATCCTGGGACGCGTTCTTCGAGACCCCAAGGATCTCGTAGTACTTGGTGTTGTCGCTCTTCTTCGGCGCTCTCCCAAACATTTTGAAACCCTAGCTATAGATTCGATCAATCAATCAAAGATCCAAACCCTAACTCTATCGATCGACCGAGCTAGCAAACCCTAGATATAACCCCAATTTCTCTTGGCTCTCGCTCTTCCTAAGGCGCGAGATTATTAGGGTAGAGAGGAGTGAAAAAGGAGAAGGGAGCAATGCTTTTAAAGGAGTCACGAAAGATCTAGAATCTACGGAGGGTCTAAGGTGAGATATTGGCCGTTGGATGGAGATTAAACGGCTGAGATTGGGATCTAGAGGGTCCCTTAACTCGGTGGTGTTTGGCGACATTTTAGCGGTCCTTGGGTGTTTTTATATGGGGGCTTTTGACAGGCTGGTGGGGATCAAGTGTAATGGTTGTAACACGAAACAGCATTATCTTTGGTATCTCAGTCAAAAATGGTAGGCTGGGGATTGAGGTTCCCGGAAATTAATTTTTGCAAATACGTTGCACGCGTGTGATGTTTCCGGGATCTCACGAGTGTATTCGAGGGACTCTCGCTTATTTTGTCAGGATTTTAAATCTTTCTACTAAATTCATGTATTTCTATTTTTTCGACCAGTCTTAGTTTTAACGAGATGACAGCTATAATTTTCTTTATGATTAAATTTTCAAACCGAACTAAATCAAAAACTGACTGATGGTGTTGGTTCACTTTGAATTTGATTTGGCTTTTCAGAATTTTTCTCAAGCCTATAGATCGGCCAGAGATTTGTAAAATTATAAATTATATTAAATGCTATAAAACTGCAATAAATATTTCTATTTTAAACAAAAATGGCAATATCAAAAGGTGTGACCAATTTGGCCACACCAAATACAACAAGCATTTGCTGCAAAACTATAATATTTACTGTGATTTTGCTGCAAACCAAATAAGCGAAAATCCTCTGTTTGGAATGAAATTCCAATTTCCATTTCCTCGCTCTTCTTGTGACCAAAATTTTTTTGATACAATTCAAAAAATGAATTTGCAACGCCCTTATTTTTCAGCTACTTTTTAAAACGAAAAATACTACTTAATGATTACTATATAACCTGTAACGCCCCCCTTTTTGGCTACTTCCCAAAACGGAGAACGCTACTTATTTCTTCTACCCAACAGTCACAAGATCTTGGAATAACCGTAACTACTGCCACAATCAGGTGAATAAATAACATGTCTGAAACTGGAATGACAAAAAATTCATTACATAGAATGGCACACTGCCCTAAATATGAATACAAAAGAAGTAAAAGAGGAAAGCAGTGTCCAGATAAAGAAAATACAAGCAATATATAAGAGGTTTTTCGGAAAGTACTTCACTACTTAATATTGCTCGGTCTGACCGATGAAGTACGGATCCTCAGTCGGGACAGATTCTCCTTCTTGGTCCTCTAAACCTAGGTTTAGAAACCTAGGGGATTAAACCCAGCAAGTAACACCAGAAAAATATATGTGTACTAGTACAGTACTAAAGATATAAATGAATAAAATGCCTTCATTGGGAAAGTGCAATTAAATCATGATAGCAATGAACAGTCACATGAATAAAATATAACAGCAAGATTATATATGTCATTTAGAAATGTAAAGATGCATATCTTGTAAAGATGTCAAGTCTAAATCAAGTCTTTGTTAGCATTAACATTTGAAACTTGAATGATTTGTTAGCATTTTGAAACTAAATGATGGGTAGGATAGTGCACAGTTTCCTGTATTGTACAAGTGCCCGTACATACCCGGGACCCGGCCCAAACCCATGGCGCTGAACCAGGACGTACCGCTAGGTACTCAAGTCAAGTTCCGTACTGTAAAACAGTAACGGATATCACATGTATCAGACGGTGGCCCAGTACCACCCGGTGCTGCTGCAGCTCAGCACCTAATCAAGAAGCTAGCTAACATGATCCTTGTACAATACAGTTCTTATCCATCATTGAGCTTCCCCAATCCCATGTCAATAATGCATGATATATATGAATTAACGGGAACACATAACTTGTAAGTCAAGAATTTAAGAATCAAATTCAAGATCATGTACACATGTATCACAAGGTATTTCATGTCATGTGATCAAGATACAAGAAATTTGTTATCATGTTCCCATGAATGATTATGCTCATCATGTATCAATTATTTAATTAATTCATGTATTGTACCATTTATGCAAGAATCATATAATACGATATATCATTAGCAATTATCACACTCTATGCATCATTTATCCGTTATATAGTTCTCACATCCTGAATTCATATGATAATTTTATTTGTTTGTTTTCCTTTTCCCTTCTTCAATTGTCTTTCAATTCATAATGATAGACTCGCATTTTCATGTAATATCATAGCACATGATTTGTAATGTCAAAGCACATAATTTGTAACATGATGAATCAAATATCCGTATCATCTCAATAATCTCAGTGTACAGTCATATCACCAATTGATTCAATAATCTGGTGCAGTTCTCAATTCCAATCAATACCCAATTCGTAAATAAAGTGCACCATGTAATAATAGTAAATTATTTCTAAACCAAAACGTATGGACTTGTTTAATTTCCAGGTTCATCCACGTATATATTTTTCTTTTGATAAATTTTCATTTAACTTCCAAGCCAAATTCATCAATTATTTTAAATCCAAGTCCAATTTTACAAGTCCAAGTCCACTTTCTCAAGTCCAAGCCTAATGATTCAAGTATCTTTATTTCTCTTTTAACTTCCAGGCCCAAATTTATTTTCTATTTCTTTTCCTTTACTCTCTCCATTTTTTTTCTCTTTCTCTTTCTTTTTCTTTTTCTTTTTCTTTCTCTTTATCCAATGAAATCACCTAAGACTATTTCCCTGCATATAAACTTTCTCTTTATCCAATGAAATCACCTAAACCTGAATGAAGCCCATGCAATTACTTAAGCCCTCATATCTTTATTTAATTTCATTTTCCTTTTCTTTCTTTTTCTTTTGTCCAGCCCAATCCCAAGCCCATGATGTCTCTCCCTCTTTTTCTTTTATTTTATTTTTTTTTTATTTCTTCTGGGCTGGGCCAGGCCCATGATCTCTTCTCTTCTTCCTCTTCTATCTTCTTTTTCTTAGTGAAGGCCCAAGATTTGCATGCAAAACTATTATTTGCATGCAAACCGAAATTTGCATGAAATTTTCTTGTACGTGATTTTTTTCTTCTTCTTTCTAATTTTGCATGGGTTACATACAAGGTTATTTTTGCATGCAATAAATCACGGATGCACATATAAGTTAAACCTGAATTAAACAAAAGATTATACAAATTGAATAAAGAAAAAGATGAATGAAAATATAGCAGTATTACTTGTACATAAAATCAAATATAACAATACTCGTATGTATCAATATTGACCCAATGACCTAGTTTAATTCTCAATATTAATCATGAAAATAAATCATGCATGTAAATATACAATAAGGAAGGAACAAAAATAGCAGTGTTACTTGCCTCGGTTTGATCTCGAATATTCGGTTCGAATCCACTATACGGTTTGATTTCTCTCTTTTCTTTTATTTATTTAATCTATTTTCTTTTTCTCTTTCAGCAAGAGTATGAGAGGGAGAGAAGAGATTAGGGAGAGGGATTATGAATGAGGGATTAGGGAGGGGGAGAGGGTTTATATAGGAGATTTGTGAATTTTATTATTCTCAACCACCGGCCCACTATCACCGCCCCACCTTCTCATTCCACCGGCCCACGATCTCCCACGTTGATAATAATGGAGGTGTGCTCACTTAGCAGGTGGGTATATTGAGTAATTACCAATTTATTTAATATTTTATTATTTACAGTTTCGGTCAATGTTTTCCAAATATTACCAAATTTATGCAGGACGTAGTAGTCGACGAGAGGAGTACTAGAAAATTATCCGTTTGTTATTTCGATGTCTGGAATAAATGAACCGAAATTCTGAATTAATTAGAAAGAAGAATTACTAGTTAAAGTATGAAATTATTACTAATCTTTCCTTAATTAATTATTCACCGTCAATTATTGAGCTCACCGTCCAAATTAATTATTCACCGTCAAAATTATTGAGCCATCCACCGTCCATACCTAATTGTGTGCTCACATAGTAGGTGGGCGCATTGAGTAATTATTAATTTATTTAATATATATATTTTTTTTTCTTTCTCTTGAAAGAAATCTCTAAAAATCATAAATATTACAAAACTAATAATCGTGAAGACTGAATGTAATTTGGGTTTGCGATTTAAAGTTACGTTGACCGAAGATAATTTCGGTGTCTAAATTTGACTTCGGTTGACTTATTCAGCACAACTGGTCTCAAGAGAGCGATACAGATAGCTCGAAATTTGGGGTATTACATCCTACCCACCTAGCAAGAGAATTTCGTCCTCGAAATTCCAAATTAAAAGTTGTGCTCCTATTTACGGGTACCTACTGATATAAAAGTAAATTCAATTGACATACCTGATTATGAGAAAAGATATGGATACTTTGTCCTGATGTCCTTTTCAAGCTCCCAAGTTAAATCTCTTGGTGATTGTGCATCCCAGGAAACAAGAACCAATGGTACCACTTTGTTTTTAAGTATTTTCTCCCTTTGGTCGATAATTGCTACGGGCTGCTTCTCATACTTTAGGTCTGCTTTTAAATCTATCTCGGATAGATCTACTATTTTGTGTTCTTCGCCCAAACATTTTCGCAGTTGTGATATATGGAACACATCATGAATAGCTTCCATCTCTGGTGGTAATGATAATCGGTAGGCAAGATTTCCAATTCTTTCCACGATTTCAAATGTCCCGACGTATCTTGGACTGAGCTTTCCTTTCTTGCCAAATCTAACCACACTCTTCATCGGGGATACCTTAACAAATACTTTATCTCCTACTTCAAACTCCAGTGATCTTCTGCGTTGATCTGCCCACTTCTTTTGTCTGTCTTGAGCCGCCTTTATACGTTCTCTGATAATCTTCACTTGCTCAGTTGCTTGAGTAATTAACTCTGGCCCCAAAATACTTCGTTCACCAACCTCATCCCAACACAATGGAGATCTACATTTTCGCCCATACAAAGCTTCAAATGGTGCCATTTTGATGCTATCATGATAACTATTATTATAAGAAAATTCCACCATATACAAATAGTCCTCCCAAGATCCGCCAAAATCCAACATACATGCCCTAAGCATATCCTCAAGTACCTGGATAGTCCGTTCTGATTGCCCGTCGGTTTGTGGATGATAAGCTGATGATAGATCTAGATGTGCACCAAGACTATCCATTAATTTCTCCCAATAGTGTGATCTGAATCTTGTATCTCTATCTGATACAATCCTAGCTGGAACTCCATGAAATCTCACTATCTCTTGCAGAAATCTTTTGGCTAACATTTCTGTTGATTGACCAACTCTAAATGGAATAAAATGAGCTGATTTAGTCAACCGATCCACAATTACCCAAATTGCATTATTGTTTTTGGTGCTCCTGGGTAAGCCTGTAACAAAATCCATCGATATTTGTTCCCACTTCCACTCGGGTATTGCTAGAGGTTGGAGTAAACCAGTTGTTCTTTGATGTTCAGCCTTCACTTGCTGACAAGTGAAACATCTAGATACATATCTGGCAATTTCTTTCTTCATGCCTGGCCACCAGAAATACTTTTTCATATCATCTTATTGCTTCCAGGATGAATAGAATATGTTGATCTATGAGCCTCTTGTAAAACTCTATCTCTTATTTCTCCCTTTGGCACCCATAATCTTTCCTTGAATCTAATAACCTTGTCTGAATATATTTTCATCTCTGGTTTCTTGCCTGTTTCTATTTTATTCTTTAATTTCTGGAAGTTTTCATCTCCAACTTGAGCTTGCTTAATCTGCTCTATTAATGGTGACTGTAACTGTATTTCCATCAATTGCGTTGTTCCTCCTGGTAAAATTACTTCTAATTCCATTTTTTGTATCTCCATTAAAAGTTTATTTTGCTGAGTTAATTTCTCTACTGCAGGCCTCCTGCTCAATGCGTCTGGTACTATATTAATTCTCCCTGGATGATATTTAATCTTCAAATCATAATCTGCTACTAATTCCAACCATCGTCTCTGTCTCATATTCAGTTCCTTTTGAGTGAAAATATACTTCAAACTTTTATGATCAGTGTATACTTCTACTTTCTGTCCTAGCAAGTAATGTCTCCAAATTTTCAAAGCATGAATTACCGCTGCTAACTCTAGGTCATGAGTTGGATAATTTCTCTCATGTAATCTCAACTGTCTTGATCCAAACTCAATTACCCTTCCATTTTGTGTCAATACACATCCCAATCCCTGTTTTGAAGTATCACTATAAACTTTCATTCCTCCAGAATTGTCTAAGATTGCTAACACTGGTGCTGTTGTTAATCTCCCTTTTAATTCTTCAAATGCCTTATTACATTCCTCCATCCAAATATATTCTTCACCTTTCCTTGTCAATTTAGTTAGAGGGGATGCAATTTTAGCAAAGTCTTGTATAAACCGCCTGTAATAACCAGCCAATCCTAGAAAACTCCGAATCTCCGACACTGATTTTGGTACAGGCCAATTCATTACAGCTTCTATCTTTTTAGGATCAGCTGATACACCATCCCCTGAAACTATATGACCCAAGAAAGCAATCTTGTCCAACCAAAACTCACATTTACTCAGTTTTCCATATAACTTTTGCTCCTTTAGAGTTTGTAAAACTGTTCTCAAATGCTCAGCATGCTCTTCTTTATTTTTGGAATAGATTAATATGTCGTCAATAAACACTACCACAAATTGATCTAGATATTGAGCAAAAACATGGTTCATTAGATTCATAAACACTGCTGGGGCATTAGTCACTCCAAACGGCATCACCAAGTATTCAAAATGACCATGTCTGGTTCTAAATGCAGTTTTTGGAATATCCTCTGTTCGGACCCTTACTTGATGAAATCCAGAACGAAGATCTATCCTTGAAAATACCCTTGCTCCTCCTAATTGATCAAACAGATCAGTTATTCTTGGTAATGGATATTTATTTTTGATTGTTACTGCATTCAAACCTTTATAGTCCACACACAGTCTTTGACTTCCATTCTTCTTTTCTGTTAATAATACTGAAGCTCCCCAAGGCGAAACACTAGATCTTACAAAATCCAATTTCAATAACTCGTCCACTTGCCTCTTAACTTCTTTTAATTTCCATGATTCTCATTTGATAAAGGGTTTACAAACTAATTCAGCTCCAGGGCTAACGTCAATACTAATGGTAATCCAGACATCTCTTCAGGAAATATATTTAAGAATTCTGATACTACTGAGATCATTCCTTCTTCTACAACCTATTACTGCATGGAAGGTACTCAACCAATCCATACCTAAGATAACATCATATCCTTCTCCGTTGATAACTAACATGTTGGCATAAAATTCTTCATCATTAATCATTAAAAGATGTATTAATTGAAAATTGGATAGATATCATTCTGTGATGGACCAAGGAAAATTAATCAGATGGAGTTTCAAGATAGATATTCCAAATGAATTAGAAATAATAAAATAGGCACGATACTAGATCTGATAGAAATCAAAGAATAAGAAATATTTTTTTTTACGAATAAGTCACAGACATGTTCTTATGTGGCAGTAGTCCTATGGTCTTCCACCTAAACCTAGGCTCTGATACCACTCTGTAACGCCCCCCTTTTTGGCTACTTCCCAAAACGGAGAACGCTACTTATTTCTTCTACCCAACAGTCACAAGATCTTGGAATAACCGTAACTACTGCCACAATCAGGTGAATAAATAACATGTCTGAAACTGGAATGACAAAAAATTCATTACATAGAATGGCACACTGCCCTAAATATGAATACAAAAGAAGTAAAAGAGGAAAGCAGTGTCCAGATAAAGAAAATACAAGCAATATATAAGAGGTTTTTCGGAAAGTACTTCACTACTTAATATTGCTCGGTCTGACCGATGAAGTACGGATCCTCAGTCGGGACAGATTCTCCTTCTTGGTCCTCTAAACCTAGGTTTAGAAACCTAGGGGATTAAACCCAGCAAGTAACACCAGAAAAATATATGTGTACTAGTACAGTACTAAAGATATAAATGAATAAAATGCCTTCATTGGGAAAGTGCAATTAAATCATGATAGCAATGAACAGTCACATGAATAAAATATAACAGCAAGATTATATATGTCATTTAGAAATGTAAAGATGCATATCTTGTAAAGATGTCAAGTCTAAATCAAGTCTTTGTTAGCATTAACATTTGAAACTTGAATGATTTGTTAGCATTTTGAAACTAAATGATGGGTAGGATAGTGCACAGTTTCCTGTATTGTACAAGTGCCCGTACATACCCGGGACCCGGCCCAAACCCATGGCGCTGAACCAGGACGTACCGCTAGGTACTCAAGTCAAGTTCCGTACTGTAAAACAGTAACGGATATCACATGTATCAGACGGTGGCCCAGTACCACCCGGTGCTGCTGCAGCTCAGCACCTAATCAAGAAGCTAGCTAACATGATCCTTGTACAATACAGTTCTTATCCATCATTGAGCTTCCCCAATCCCATGTCAATAATGCATGATATATATGAATTAACGGGAACACATAACTTGTAAGTCAAGAATTTAAGAATCAAATTCAAGATCATGTACACATGTATCACAAGGTATTTCATGTCATGTGATCAAGATACAAGAAATTTGTTATCATGTTCCCATGAATGATTATGCTCATCATGTATCAATTATTTAATTAATTCATGTATTGTACCATTTATGCAAGAATCATATAATACGATATATCATTAGCAATTATCACACTCTATGCATCATTTATCCGTTATATAGTTCTCACATCCTGAATTCATATGATAATTTTATTTGTTTGTTTTCCTTTTCCCTTCTTCAATTGTCTTTCAATTCATAATGATAGACTCGCATTTTCATGTAATATCATAGCACATGATTTGTAATGTCAAAGCACATAATTTGTAACATGATGAATCAAATATCCGTATCATCTCAATAATCTCAGTGTACAGTCATATCACCAATTGATTCAATAATCTGGTGCAGTTCTCAATTCCAATCAATACCCAATTCGTAAATAAAGTGCACCATGTAATAATAGTAAATTATTTCTAAACCAAAACGTATGGACTTGTTTAATTTCCAGGTTCATCCACGTATATATTTTTCTTTTGATAAATTTTCATTTAACTTCCAAGCCAAATTCATCAATTATTTTAAATCCAAGTCCAATTTTACAAGTCCAAGTCCACTTTCTCAAGTCCAAGCCTAATGATTCAAGTATCTTTATTTCTCTTTTAACTTCCAGGCCCAAATTTATTTTCTATTTCTTTTCCTTTACTCTCTCCATTTTTTTTCTCTTTCTCTTTCTTTTTCTTTTTCTTTTTCTTTCTCTTTATCCAATGAAATCACCTAAGACTATTTCCCTGCATATAAACTTTCTCTTTATCCAATGAAATCACCTAAACCTGAATGAAGCCCATGCAATTACTTAAGCCCTCATATCTTTATTTAATTTCATTTTCCTTTTCTTTCTTTTTCTTTTGTCCAGCCCAATCCCAAGCCCATGATGTCTCTCCCTCTTTTTCTTTTATTTTATTTTTTTTTTATTTCTTCTGGGCTGGGCCAGGCCCATGATCTCTTCTCTTCTTCCTCTTCTATCTTCTTTTTCTTAGTGAAGGCCCAAGATTTGCATGCAAAACTATTATTTGCATGCAAACCGAAATTTGCATGAAATTTTCTTGTACGTGATTTTTTTCTTCTTCTTTCTAATTTTGCATGGGTTACATACAAGGTTATTTTTGCATGCAATAAATCACGGATGCACATATAAGTTAAACCTGAATTAAACAAAAGATTATACAAATTGAATAAAGAAAAAGATGAATGAAAATATAGCAGTATTACTTGTACATAAAATCAAATATAACAATACTCGTATGTATCAATATTGACCCAATGACCTAGTTTAATTCTCAATATTAATCATGAAAATAAATCATGCATGTAAATATACAATAAGGAAGGAACAAAAATAGCAGTGTTACTTGCCTCGGTTTGATCTCGAATATTCGGTTCGAATCCACTATACGGTTTGATTTCTCTCTTTTCTTTTATTTATTTAATCTATTTTCTTTTTCTCTTTCAGCAAGAGTATGAGAGGGAGAGAAGAGATTAGGGAGAGGGATTATGAATGAGCAAGAGTATGAGAGGGAGAGAAGAGATTAGGGAGAGGGATTATGAATGAGGGATTAGGGAGGGGGAGAGGGTTTATATAGGAGATTTGTGAATTTTATTATTCTCAACCACCGGCCCACTATCACCGCCCCACCTTCTCATTCCACCGGCCCACGATCTCCCACGTTGATAATAATGGAGGTGTGCTCACTTAGCAGGTGGGTATATTGAGTAATTACCAATTTATTTAATATTTTATTATTTACAGTTTCGGTCAATGTTTTCCAAATATTACCAAATTTATGCAGGACGTAGTAGTCGACGAGAGGAGTACTAGAAAATTATCCGTTTGTTATTTCGATGTCTGGAATAAATGAACCGAAATTCTGAATTAATTAGAAAGAAGAATTATTAGTTAAAGTATGAAATTATTACTAATCTTTCCTTAATTAATTATTCACCGTCAATTATTGAGCTCACCGTCCAAATTAATTATTCACCGTCAAAATTATTGAGCCATCCACCGTCCATACCTAATTGTGTGCTCACATAGTAGGTGGGCGCATTGAGTAATTATTAATTTATTTAATATATATATTTTTTTTTCTTTCTCTTGAAAGAAATCTCTAAAAATCATAAATATTACAAAACTAATAATCGTGAAGACTGAATGTAATTTGGGTTTGCGATTTAAAGTTACGTTGACCGAAGATAATTTCGGTGTCTAAATTTGACTTCGGTTGACTTATTCAGCACAACTGGTCTCAAGAGAGCGATACAGATAGCTCGAAATTTGGGGTATTACATAACCCAACAATTACGAAATATTGGAATAACCATAACTACTGTCGCATCTAGATAAATAAATATCATGTCTGAAATTAAAAAAAATTCATTCATACAAAGAGTTGATTACATAAAACAACACACTGCTCTGAATATTTACACAAAAGAATCAAAATACAAAAAAGTACAGCAGTGTCCGAGCAAAAAGATGTATAAACAAAACATACAAAGTCGTCCAAGAGATACTTTGTTGATTACTGCTGCTAGGTACACTCAGTAAGGTACGGGTCGTCAACTGGAGTTATTTTTCCTTCTTCGCCTTCGTAATCTGGGCTCAACACCCACAAGATTAAACCCAGTAAGTAACACAAGAAAAGAAATACGTGTGCTATCATAGTAAAAGAGCATGCGAGTAAAGTGTACAAGTGTCAGCCATGTTGCATAAATAATGAATAATAAGTGACAAGAACTATGTGAATCATTTACAAAAATCATGTAAATTTTAACAAGTCTAGATCATATTAATGTTGTTATTAAAATTTGATGATGGATAAGATGGCGAGCAGTTTACTCCGTATTAGACAAGTGCCTGTGTATACCTGGGACTCGGTCCAAACCTATGGCGTTGAATCATAGGGCACCACTAGGTGCTGTAAGTCAAATCTCGTACTGTAAAGCAGTAAAGGACATTACCCTTGCAGTGACTCATATATCAAGTGTGGCTCAGTACCACATAATACTGCTGCAGTAAAAGTTCTCAGCACCTTAATCAAGAATTTGGCCAACAAAATCTTTATACAATACGCTTCTTATCCATCATGTAGTTTCTCATAATCCTCATATTAATGATACATGATATACATGAACCAATATAAACACATGGCTTGACAAGTCAGACGTGTACATGTCCTTTTATAAGAATCAAGATTTAGGACATGTACACATCCATTACGAGGATACTTCATTCCATGTAATCAAGATATAAGAAAATTGTCATTATATTTCCACGAATAATCATGTCTTCATACATTATTATTGATTTTTACTTGTCATGTTATCATGAAATGAATATTATTCAGAAAAATCATGACTTGCCAAACAATAGCATCTTTGATTTGAGGGTAATACTTGTGTAAAATTTATGATGGAAATTAAATAAACTAAGATCCGCATTTAGGCTTCATGCAGTTGACATGGCATCAGATTTGCATTTTTAGCTCGTAGTAGCTTGCGTAGCATGTCCAGACCCGCGTTTAGGTGTTAACAAGGATAATGACTATCTTTCAAGATTCTAGAAACAATTCACGACCCTCTGGGTCTCGCGTTTAGTTATATTCAACTCTAATCACAAGCTTGGAAGATAAACGCGAACTTTCTTATAATTGTTGATCCACATTTTCATTTAGATGATGTAAATTTTAGTTTTAGAAGCCTTCAGGGCTCAAATGCGACTCCAAATTAGAAACATGAACTAAATTCGCGTTTTTAATTCATAGAGATGCCTTTCTTGTAACTAAACCCGCGGTTTTCATTTATTCACAGGTCTTGTGGGCCCCAACGTGATCCTACATGGCTAGACCAATGTTTTACTTAAAACACGATCTTATAAGGTATCCACGGATTTGCCAAACGCGACCTTATTAGTTTGCGCTGATTTCCTCTAGACATGATCCTTGTTTGTCCCTTTGGCAATGATCCTGCTTATTGAGACTCGTGTCTACTTTGAAAAGGAGTAGTCTTGTGTTCTCGAGGTTTTAAACACAAAACAAGTTCCAAAAAGGTTATCCGCGGTTTTCTCTGAATGACGAAGAACCGCGTTTTTACTTTAAACACGACCTTTTGAGACTCATGTTTTAGTATATACAGGGAGATAACCAATTTCTTGGTTTTATTTTTACTAAACACGAGCTTTGGCCATTTCTAAGGTTTCTAAAATTTGCGTTTATTTTTATCTAGGGAGATATTTTACTTCATGTTATTGTAAAACCAAAAATGCGACTTTTAGATTGTATTAAGGTCAAACGCGACCTTCAAGGATCTGCATTTCAATCTAAATAAGTTTTTCCCTTTTTCAATTTCAGAATTTGGCCAACACTTTGAGTATAAAAATTACATAATTCTTATGAATCAAAATTGAAAACCATGTGATTTCAACACATGAACATCATAATCTTCTATTATCAATATCGATTTACAATTCTCAAAACCCTAGCCCAACATGTTCAAATTTTTAACAAAATGAACCAAAATTATTTTTAAAAGAAATTATGTGCACACAATACAAATCAAATGAAAAATCCAAGAAAGAACAAATATATAAAAGTGTTCTTTGCCTCAAATTCTCTTCAATCTCCTTAGATTTAGCAAATCTCTTTTCCTTTTTCCCGCGATCCAAAAGAACCGAGGGTTAGAGTAGGGTTGAACATGACTGCAGACTCCGATGGTTTCGCCCGACTCCGACCGAAATCGGTCAAAGTTAGGTCGGAATTTTTTTCCGACGACGGTCGGAGTCTTCTACCCTTAAATCAGATCGGAAAACTCCGATCTCCAACCGATCGACCGACTGTACATCCCTAAGTTAGAGAGAGGGAGGGGTTTTGTTTTGTTCCTTTGGCCAAAAATTCTCTTTGAGAGAAAACATGCCTAAGGGCAATTTGGTAACATTGCCCTCTAACCTAATCCCAAGGTTTTTGCATGTATGACAAGTGTTTAACTAGAATGTCACTTCTCACTCTCCTTTAACACCTTATCACCACTTAATTTTAAAGCTGTGTCTTGAGAAACTTAGTTAAGTTTGGAGGTGTATAAAAAGAAATTTCTAATTTACTATTTTATAATTTGATAATGTTATTCTAGTGCTTTTATTCGACACGATTGGTCTCAAAAGAGAAGTACAGGTAGAATGAAAATTTTGGAGTGTTACATTTGACTGACGATGATTCACTTTGGTGATACCGATAAGAATGCTCTTATATTTGTATTGTATAGGAAATAGCATTAAAACATGATAATGATAAATAAGAAATGCAATCATCCATCGATAGATTTTGGCCAATCAAACAGGAACACAGATAAATTCTAGAAAATTAGTGCTTCAATCAAGTCTTTAAAAATAAGTTACTTCTAAGCATAAAGAAGTGAAATGGGGAATTTATTTGTTTACCTGAGCGATCGTTGAATAACATTAAAACAAGCAAAACGTTCTGCCTTCGTTTTTGTTTCGCCTTTTTGCTTGTTTTTTTTTTTTTTTTTTTGATTAACCCCAAACTAGGTATTAATATTTTGGCCCAAATGAAGTTGCTCACATTTCAGCCCAATAGGTCATATTGAGTTTCAACTTTTATCCTCCGGTTCAAATATCAGAGTTCATCCCTAATTGATAGGATATTAAAAAGATTGAGCATGATCTTCGAAGGCAATTCGCGAAGAGCCCAGACATCCAGACACACATAAGCACGAAGATTAAGTAGCGATTGTCGTGGACTTGGAGGCAGTCCTCCTCTCCTTCAAAAAGGAATCATGTCCCGTCTCTGACGAGTTCTCTTGTAAGTCAACTTCGTTTAGGAGAGCAGCTCTGGCATTCCAAACATTTGTTTCGGCCACACTCACATCAACTCGCTCGCTGTCACTGTCGATACCATCTGTCGCCTTTGTCCCACCCTCACATAACAAGAGTATAATTCAAATGGGTTTTAGTGCATGAACATGCATCATAAAAAAAACAATTTACAAGAGTCGTCCAATAAGATAATAAAATAATTCAGTAAAAAGTAGAAGTGAGCTCTTCCATGTAAATCCAGTTTGGGCCACTCAAGGACATGGTTCCACAATGCTAATCGTTTAGGGTATGTTTGTTTGGATTAAAATAGAAAAAAATAGCATAAGGAAACACATTTCCAGTACTTTATGTGTTTACTTGGCTTTGAAGTAAACTGGAAGTTACTTCTACAAAGATAAATTGGATTCTATGTGGTATCCTTACTTCTCAATAATACTTCACAAGAATTTTGGATAGAAAAAGGATGGAAAATAAAAAGTATTAATATTTTATAATTTTGTCTCTTTTATTTTTTTTCTTTCTTTTAAAAATCATTATTTTATTTCTCTTTCTTCTTCCAAAGAGTGAAAAAAAACAAACACTACAAGTATATAACATATGATACTACCAGCTCTTTATTTTTAAAAATTACTCCTGCATTTCTTTCTGACTTCCATTACTTCAAAGCATCCAAACACATCCTTAATCATAATCTCACTCCCTCTTTAACCACCGCATGTTTTGTTATAATTAGCTCCCATTTTACGAGCGATTAGAGGATTTCTGATCGAAGTCCAAACCTAACTCTCTTGACATTCTCGTTTCTTAGCGTATGTGATGTTCGGGAACATGCGCGCTAGAGTGTCAGTCAAAGAGGGGCGCCACCGATCTAATCCGATGTAATTCTTAGTTTCTTGGGGTTTTTACATATCTATCTCTTAAATCTTTAAAAATTAGAGTTTAGTCCCCAAAATCTTCATATTTTGAATTTAGTTTCTCAAATCCTCTAAGTTACTTTACTTTAGTCCTCGTGGGTAACTTCTGTTAGGCCAGTTTAATTTTTGCTCCGAATTTTCCGTTATACCCCTAAATTATTTCACTTTAATCATCCCTTCTCTCTTTCTCCCCATCTTCCTCTTCTTATTGGATTTTCCTCTCCATTCTTTTCCTCTGTCTTTCTTCCCGCCCAATTAATCTCTATCTCTTCCTTCTTTCTTTTTTTTTTCCAATCCTATATCTCTCATCTTGTGAATCTCTAACTTAGAACTAAGGGTATTTCAGTTATTTTCTACGTCTCTAAAATATTAAAATTAAAATCAACCGTTTATTTGAATGGAATAACTAACAGAGAATTTAGAATACTAAATTCAAAATATAAAGATTTCAAAAATTAAAACTTAAGTTTTTAAAAATTTAAAGGACAGATAAGGAAAAACCCCTATTTTCTTTTGAGGGGAATAAATAATGGTATGCCTGACCTCTCAAAACTTAAACTCTCAATAATTGTACCTCACCTATGCATGGGGCACCTTGGTCCTTACCTAGGTTACCGTAAGCTAGTAAAAAGATAAAGAGCCGTAAAATATACTTTATCCTTGTCCTTTACAGCCTGACCTCTCTTTTTCTTTTAAAAAAAAACCTTTATACACTATTTAAGCTTCACAAAGGGTAGGCAGGTTTTGATGAATTCTGATCTCTGGTCTGGGACACATTTTCTAAGGTAAAAGAGAGAGAGAAGTCTTTCCGCATTGATGACGGGAGAGGGAGATTCTAAATGCACACCACATTTTAATAGTGAGCACCAAAGGGATTCACAAGATGGTGCTTACTTGTAAAATATGGTGCGCATTTAAAATTTCCCCTGATGACTTGCAGCTGGATGTTTGTTGGCTTTTGAGTAGCATTAATTACCTAGTGATAGGTTAGAGTTACTGAGCTCCCAAGTTGGGGAGTTTCTAAAGAGGCACACTATTTTTCTTTAGGGAGCCTATTTAAAAATTTATTTTTATTTATAATTTTGTCATTTAAATTTTACGGTAAAAAAATATACTCATCTTCAATCTCTCTATTCTCTTTTATCTCCTCCATCGCAATTATCCTTCCACCGTCGCCGCCTCTATTCTCCTCTGTCACTATGGTGAATCTCTCTCTTCTATCTCTCAAATCTCTATCCGAATCCTTCCCTAAGAAATTACCAGTTGACATCTCTCCTCATTCAACATCTCTTGAAGGAGAGAGGCGAAACCCCTTAAAAGATTGAATATTTTTTCATAAAAAAGAGTCGAAATTGGAATAGAAATACAATCATTTCTCTTCTCGTTCTCGTTCCTCTCCCTTTGAATCGAATTGATTTCGGAAATGTCGTCAGAGATCGAGGTGGTGGAAGAGGAGAGAGAGGGAGGAGGAGGAGGGGGAAGGGAGTTGAAGATTATGGAGGCTCTGAAAATAGATTTGAATCCACTAGTTTCTTTCATCCGAGCTAGGTTCGGATCCGATAAGGTGGATCCGGGACTGTAAGCTCGAATCCACCATAGAGAATCCGAACTGTTTAATCCGGAACTTGTTGCAATGTTGGAAGAAAAATAGGAAATAATAGTTTTTGAAATTTTAGATGTGCTTACTAAGAAAAAACCCTCTCTTTTTAAAAGATAGTGTGGACTCACTAGGAAAAGTGGGCTCACTGCGAAAAAAAGTGTGCTCCTTTGGAAATTCCCCCAAGTTGCAAGAATTATTAAATGGGGTATTTACAGATTTGTCCCTTAAATCTTTATAAATTATAATTTAGTCTACCAAATCTTCATATTTAGAATTTAGTCTTCCAAATCTTATAAGTTACTACAATTCAGTCCCTACCCTAACTTCCGTGAGCCCAGTTTATTTTTTGACCTGACTTTCTCATTTACCTCTCCTTAATTTCTCATTTCTCTTCCTCATCTCTTCTCCTTCTCTTTTCCTTTCCTTTTCCTCCTCTCTTCTCCTTCTCCTTCTCTCTTCCTCCTCTCTTCTCCTTCTCTCTTCATCCTCTCTTTTTCTTTTCTTTATTGGGTTCATTGGTTTCCCTCCTTCTTTTCTATCTCTCTATTCTTTCCCTTTTTTTCTTTATAGGAGTATTTAAGTCATTTCATTATTTTAAAAAAGTAAAATTTAAATTCTGCATTTGGACGGAAAAACTAACGGAGGGACTAAATTGCAGTAACTTAGAGGATTTGGGAGGCTAAACTAAATATGAAGATTTAGGGGACTAAACCATAATTTATAAAGATGTAAGTAACAAGCTTATAAATACCCCTTATTAAATTTATTAAATTACATGGCGATAATTGTGTCCCACCATATTCAAACTATTAAATTTAATTTATGTATATTTTTAATTAAAAAATTTAATAACATAGGTCAAAAGCCGACACTTTGATCCGTACAACCTTTTGACCTGTCTATTTTCATCTATTGTATTGTACTGTTTGTGTTCTAATATGCTAATAAATTATAATTCTAGAATGAAATATACAGGAAAAAATTATTTTGTCTACCTATAAAGACATATTTAAATGCAACTCAAGCTGTAATAGTTATTTTTTTCCTTTTATATCTTTTTTTGCAAAAAGAGCTGTTATCAACTGGTTATTTTAATTATACAGTTAAGACAGTACTCAATATGGAGATAAAGAACTATAGCAATTCTTTTTATATGATTAATTACAGTGAAATTTTTATATATTGTACAATTTATTACTTTTCAAACTTAAAATTTTCAGTTTAGTATCTAGATTTCTATCATCATTAGTTAAAATTTACTATTTTTATTTCTGTTTAACTTAGGTTATAGATTATAACATGTTTTCAGAACAAATTAAAAGAGAAAATCCTACTCTAATTTTAGTTTCCCTGTTACTATCATTCTCATTCTTGGGGAAATTGCACCGTATTTTATTAGCGAACACCATTTTCCCCTATGTTGAAAATCTTTGCTATATAGTATGTGGTGCTCACTAGTAAAATGTCGTGCATATTTAATATATCCCTCATTCTTGCCCCCCATCATTAATGGCTGGGTTCTGTTTTCATTGATGGAGGCCAAAGCGCCGTCACGTGTCAATGACACCTCCGGCCTTTTTTGGGGAACTTCTAAAGGGCACAACTTTTTTTCCTAGTGAGCCCAGATTTCCTAGTGAGCCTAGTATCAATTCAGAAAATAGGAGAATTTCTTAGTGAGCATATTTTTATTCCCAAAATACCCTTCAGCTATATTTTCTCATCTCACTCCTCTCCCCCACTTCATCTCCACCGCCCTCTAAAACCCCAAAACTCTCCTCTCGTTTCCTCTCGTCTCTCCCCTCTTCTCCTTCCAAACTCGCCGCTGCCGCTGCCAAAGCATCCGCCTCCGAAGCCCTCCGCCCCCACCCCCCGCTGCCACACACCCCGCCCCCACCCTCCGCTGCCACACCCTCCGCCCCCACCCTCCGCTGCCACACCCCCCTACCCTTCGCCCCCACCCTCCGCTGTCACACCCCCCAACCCTCCGCTGCATCATTTCCTCTCTCTTGATCTCAGATTTCTGAGTTCCACTGTAAATCTCCTTTTATTTAATTTTAATTTTGTTTTATTTAGTTTATTCTTATTTGGTTTGTGACTGTCCTGAAAACTGAAAATTTCTTGTTTGGTCTGATAATATTTTAGAATCGGAAAATTCTAAACGAGTACATTTTTTTGTTAATTTTGATTTTTAATATTTAGATTATAATTATGAAGAGAATATAATATTGTAATCGTAGTTGTAAAATATCCGAAAATTTAGTTATTTTCTAATTATAGATGTTAATATTAAAATTTATTAATTAATTTAAAAATATAATGGTATTGTCCTAATGGTTGATTAAGTAACAAATAACGGTTTCAGTGTCTTTAAATTTTAATATTACACTATCTTGTAGCTAAAAAATAAATATATAAAATATGATATTTGTAGCAAATTATATTTTGTTACTACTTATTTACACATAGAAAATTTACTGTTTTGATAAAAATCATCTATGAATGAAATATCTTTATATTGCATAGATGGATCCAACAGAATCTTCTCGCATTCGACCAACTCCTAGTTAAGGAGGAAGAAAGCAGCATCTCGACCACAAATCCAACGCCCGATACGAGAGAGAGAAATCGAAGTGGCCGTAGATACTGAATTAAATATAGAAACTCCGAATTTGATCAGATATGATAGTGCAAGACTAGAAGAAGGGAATACTGATGCAGGTGGCTCTCAAGATGATCTTCATGAGTCAAATTACCGAGGTCCAGTTGATTTATCAGTACTGAAGAGTTTCAAGGCGCACGTTGCTTTCTTCGTTTTAAAAGATGAGGTAATTATTTCCCGTTAAAAATCATAAACCACTCTATTGTGTGTGTACATATGTTAAGACTGTAGTATATATACAGGAACGAGATCCACTTCGATGTATTAGTCACTGGAGAAAAATAAGTGCATGGTCATTGTTGACACCTGAGCCAAACACCCGATTCATGAAATTAGTACGTGGGTCTTCATTGTATTCATTGGTTAAATGCTCATACCAGTACATTAGCGCTGTTGAGCTTAGCGCATTTGTCGAGAGATGGCATCCTGAAACAAACACATTTCATATGCCATTTGGTGAGATGACGATCACGTTCGATGATATTTCCTACTTGCTTGACTTACCTGTAGTTGGAAAATCCGTCTGCCAACAAGTATCAGCAGTTTCACGTGAAGCTGCTGATATAATTACTCATTCCTTGGGCGTCAGTTATTCTGAAGCGTGGAATGAGCTTAATACGAAAGGCGGTGTATCGGTTCGACTGGATTGGTAAAGAGAAAAATTTTGCGGGGTTGTGGATACTGACACCGAACATAGGATTCGGTGTGCTGCAAGGGCTTATTTACTATATCTTCTTGGTTGCACGCTTTTCGAGGATAAGAGCTGTACGAGAGTTTCCATTGATTACTTACCATTGCTGCATGATCTCGAAAATGTCCATACGTTCGCATGGGGTGATGGTGCTCTTGCATGGTTATATAGGCAGCTTGGGCTTGCTTCCCGAGCTAACGTTGCTCAGATTACCGGGTATCTGACACTACTACAGGCTTGGATTGTCTCTCATTTTCCAAGTTTTATGCCGGTCTCGAGCCTATCTTTTGCTGACGGTGAACCACTTGCTTGTCGCTGGTTGAGCAGACGGGATCACAATATCTCCCAATCACATGTGCAGTCTATTCGGTCAAATCTAGATAAACTCACAGGCAACCAGGTAACATTTCCTCTTTTTTTATATACTTATTTAGTTTGCAAGTTATATATTGGTAACTAATGTACTTCTTTGTATCCAACGTACATGCAGGTTGATTGGGATCCATATCGGAATTATAGAGAGAAATTTCCGTTCAGAGAAATTACATTTTTTATGGGTACGTTGAAGATTTTCAGTGTGATTGAGCCGTACCATTCGGTTCGTGTACTAAGGCAGTTTGGTCGTCAACAGTACGTTCCACCTCCACCATTCTCAGAGTTACATGAAGCACGGGGTATAACAACCAATAGCTATGTGGTAAAGTACACTCACATTGAGGAGATGTGGAGAAATTGGCATGATCACGTATTGTATCTGGAGCACCGTGGGTCTATTGCTGACTACCCATCTGATTGCACGTCAGATTATATTTCTTGGTTCTCTAAAGTTTCACAGCGCTTTCTTGGAGTAGCACCAGATGAACCCCAAGCAGAGGAAGGAAGTCAATCAACCCGGCCAAATATCGTTGATGAGGTAATAACCATATATGTTCTTTAATTTTTGGTCCCATATAATACCCAGTTTATCTAATGTTTATTTTTTTCGCTTCATTAATATTACAGAGATATACACGCATAGAATCAATAATCGATCCATTACTTGCGCAAGGGGATAAGGCATTCAAGAAGCGATCTGGATTGTTATTTACTGCACTTGTGAAGATCAAAACCGTGCTAACTGGTTGCACTCAGTCAGAAGAACCACCAGAAGAGCAAGCAGAGGAACCAAGACAAGATAAATCCACTCCTAAATACGGCAATTCTGACTCGAACAAGAAGCAGACGTCAACCCCCGAGGAAGACAAGGAGACAGTGATCATTGTGTGAGTTGTATATTGATATGGATGATGTAAGGAACTTTAAGTGGACGGTGTAAACTTTATTTGCAAACATTTTGATGAATATGTAGAATTTATGTTTTTTTTTTTGTAATGAACCCTATTGGTCGCTTTTTGTTCGTTTAATATAAACACTACGTTTGTATTTGATCTTTCTTCTTTAATTTGTATATAATCTTGTTTGTTTTATATGTAGGGACGCTTATTTATAATCTTCACTATTTCATTGTATCAGTAATTGCATTGTTGTTTCATTGTATCGGTGTATCCATGTATCGTTATATCATTATATCGGTGTATCATGAGTATCATTGTATTTGTGTATCAGCAGTATCATTGTATTTGTGTATCATTGTATTATTGTGTGTCGGTGTATCATTGTATCGCAATAAACGATGTATCAGTGTATCAATGGGTTGGTGTATCAGTGTGTCGGTGTATAATTGTATGTTTTGTGCTTCCATCCCTATATTTCGATAATAATGTATAATTAGTTGTTAATATAAGTCCGAAAACTGACGTTAAATTCAGTTAACTAATGATAAATCAATTTTCATAAGTAAATAGAGTGGATGAGGCAGTGGCCGAGGTCAAGCTTCTGTTCGGACTGTCAGTCCGAACAGGGGGGATTCGTTCGGACTGATAGTCCGAACAGATCCAAGCTGTTCGGACTGACAGTCCGAACAAATCAGGGCTGTTCGGACTGACAGTCAGAACGCCCAGAGCTCATTCGGACTGTCAGTCCGAACAGCTGAGATATGTTCGGACTGACAGTCCGAACGCCCAGAGGTCGTTCGGACTGTCAGTCCGAACGGCGCCCCCTGTTCTAACTGACAGTCCGAACAGCGCGGGAGGGATGGAGGAAGCGGGAGAAGGAAGAAGGGCAAGGTGGGGAACTTTTTTAGAGGGCATGGTTGTTATTTATTGGAAGTTTTAACTGGGCTCACTAGGAAAAAACTTGTGCCTCTTTAGAAGTTCCCCCTTTTTTGTCCGTTTGTTTCTGTTATCGGATTCGGATCCAAGAATTAATCTCCTCCATGGGAACTTCTAAAGGGGCACAACATTTTTCCTAGTGAGCCCAGTTAATAACTCTCATATATATCAAGTTTACCCTCTAAAAAATTTTTCCATTTTGCCCTTCTCCCGCTTCTTCCAGGCCTCCCGCGCACCCTGTTCGGACTGACAGTCCGAACAGGACTGGCCTGTTCGGACTGACAGTCCGAACAGGGCCTCCTGTTCGGACTGTCTGTCCGAACAGGGACCCGATCTGCTACTCCGTCGCTGCCTCACCCACTTTATTTATGTAATAAACTAATATATCATTAGTTTACCCAATTTAAAGTCACTTTAATGACTTATATTAATAACTAATTATACATTATTACAAAATATAGTGAAGGAAGGAAAATGATACAATGATTCACCGACACTCTGATACACCGACACAATGATACATTAATACACCGATACAATGATATATGGATAAACTGAACCGACACAATGATACACTAATACACCGATACAATGATATATGGATAAACTGAATCATCGATACGCCGATATAATGATACACTGCTACATCGATACACCGATACAATGATACACTGATACATCGATACACCGATACAATGATACACTGATACGCCGATACAATGATATATGGATAAACTGAATCATCGATGTGCCGATACAATGATACACTGCTACACCGATACACCGATACAATGATACACTGATACGTTGATATACCGATACAATGATACACTGATACATCGATACACCGATACAATGATACACTGATACACCGATACAATGATACTCCAGATACACAAATACAATGATACTCCTGATACATCGATATAATGATACAATGATACAAACGTCGTGTATATTCTACAAAATTCTTCGAAATGTTTGAAAAAAATAATTACACCGGCCACTTGAAGTTCTTTACATCATCCATATCAATACACAACTAATATAATCTAATCACTGTCTCCTTATCTTCCTCGGGGGTTAACGTCTGCTCTGGTTCGAGACATAAATGCCGTATCGGGTGCATTAGGAGTGGATTGATCTTGTCTCTGTTCCTCTGCTTGCGCTTCTGGTGGTTCTTCTGGCTGAGTGCAACCAGTTAGCACGGTTTTAATTTTCGCAAGTGCACTAAATAACATCCCATATCGCTTCTTGAATGTCTTCTCCCCTTGCGCAAGTAATGGATCGATTATTGCTTCTATGCGTGTATATCTCTGTAATATTAATGAATGAAAGAAAATAAGTATCAGATAAACTTGGTACTATATGGGACATAAAATAAAGAACATATATGGTGATTACCTCATCAACAACATCTGGCCGGGTTGACTGACTTCCTTCCTCTGCTTGGGGTTCATCTGGTGCTACTCCAAGAAAGCGCTGTGAAACTTGAGAGAACCAAGAAATATAATCTGACGTGCAATCAGATGGGTAGTCAGCAATAGACCCACGGTGCTCTTGATGCAATACGTGATCTAGCCAATTTCTCCACATCTCCTCAATGTGAGTGTACTTTACCACATAACTATTGGTTGTTATACCCCGTGCTTCACGTAACGCTGAGAATGGTGGAGGCGGAATGTACTGTTTACGACTAAACTGCCTTAGTACACGCACCAGATGGTAAGGCTCAATCATGCTGAAAATCTTCAACGTACCCATAAAAAATATAATTTCTCTGAACGGATATATTTATCTATAATTCCGATATGAATCCCAATCTACCTGCATGTTCGTTAAGGTCAAAGAAGTACATTAGTTATCAATATATAACTTGCAAACTAAATAAGTATATAAAAGGGAAAAATATTACCTGATTGCCTGTGAGTTTATCTAGACTTGACCGAATAGACTGCACATGTGATTGGGAGATATTGTGATCCGGTCTGCTCAACCAGCACAAGCAAGTGGTTCACCATCGGTAAAAGATCGGTTCGAGACCGGCATAAAACTTGGAAAATAAGAGAAAATCCAAGTTTGTAGTAGTGTCAGATACCCGGCAATCTGAGCAATATTAGCTCGGAAAGCAAGCCCAAGCTGCCTATATAACCATGCAAGAGTACCAGCACCCCATGCGAACATATGAACATCTTCGAGATCATGAAGCAATGGTAAGTAATCAATGGAAACTCTCGTACAGCTCTTGTCCGCGAAAAGCGTGCAACCAAGAAAATACAGTAAATAAACCCTTGCAGCACACCGAATCCTATGTTCGGTGTCGGTATCCACAACCCCGCAAAATTTTTCTCTTAATCAATCCAGTCGAACCGATGCACCGCCTTTCGTATTAAGCTCATTCCACGCTTCAGAATAACTGACGCCCAAGGAATGAGTAATTGTATCAGCAGCTTCACGTGAAGCTGCTGATTCTTGTCGGATTTTCCAACCACAGGTAAGTCAAGCAAGCAGGAAATATCATCCAACGTGATCGTCATCTCACCAAATGGCATATGAATTGTTTCAAGATGCCATCTCTCGACAAATGCACTAACCTCAACAGCGCTAATGTACTGGTAGGAGCATTTGACCAATGGATATAATGAAGACCCACGTACTAATTCCATAAATCGGGTGTTTGGCTCAGGTGTCGACAATGACCATGCACTTATTTTTCTCCAGTGACTAATACATCAAAGTGGATCTCGTTCCTATATATATACTATAGTCATAACATATGCACACACACAATAATTGGTTTATGGTTTTTAACGGGAAATAATTACCTCATTTTTTAAAACGAAGAAAGCAACGTGCATCTTGAAACTCTTCAGTATTGATAAATCAACTGGACCTCGGTAATTTGACTCATAAAGATTATCTTGAGAGCCTCCTGCATCAGTATTCCCTTCTTCTAGTCTTGCAGCATCATATCTGATCAAATTAGGAGTTTCTACATTTAATTCAGTATCTACGATAATTTCGATTTCTCTCTCTCGTATCGAGCGTTGGATTTGTGGTCGAGATGCTACTTTCTTCCTCCTTAACGAGGCAGTTGGTCGAACGAGAGAAGATTCTGCCGGATCCATCTATGCAATACAAAGATATTTCATTCATAAATGTTTTTTATCAAAACAGTAAATTTTCTATGTGCAAGTAAGTAGTAACAAAGTATAATTTACTACAAATATCATATTTTCTCTATTTATTTTTTTGCTGCAAGATAGTGTAATATTAAAGTTTAAAGACACTGAAACCGTCTTTTGTTACTTAATCAACCATTAGGACAATACCATTAAATTTCTAAATTAACTAATAAATTTTAATATTAACGTCCATAATTAGAAAAATAACTAAATTTTCTCATATTTTACAACTACGATTACAATATTATATTTTCTTCATAATTATAATATAAATATTAAAAATCAAAATTAACAAAAAAATGCTAGAACCAATTTTGCTAGCTTCTTCACTCTTCCTCCTCTCCATCCCAACAAAATCACAATGAAGAGTTGTTTGATCTAAAAATAAAAAAATTTAAATTTTAAAATAAATATTGCTAAATTAGGAAAACTCATCTACTAATGGACGGAAGTTGGCGGCGGCGGGAGGACACCGGCAGCGGCGGCAGGAGAACACCGGCAACGGCGGCGGGATCGACGGCGACGGCGGGTTCGGTGACGGAGGGTTCGGCGGCGGCGTCGGGTGTACGAATAGGAGAGAGAGGAGATTTGGAAGGAGAAGAAAATGATAGAGAGAATGAGGGGAAGTGGGGGGGAAAGAGGAAAGAGAAAGCTTGGATTTTAGGTTATGGCGGTGGGAGAAGAAATGAGGAGAGAAGAGAGAGATGAGGAAATCTGGGCTCACTAGGAAAATAGTGGGGGGGGAGGGGGGAAGAGGGAAGAGAAAGCTCAAGGGTATTTTCGGAATAAAATTGTACTCACTAAAAATTTATTCCCTTTACTAAAATCAAAGTGGGCTCACTAGAAAATCTGGGCTCACTAGAAAAAAAGTTGTGCCCTGTTAGAAGTTCCCCTCCTCCATCCACCGCCGAAAATGAAGGGACACGTCAGTTCATATGCCGATGATACTACACGTGCATCCCCTTTGATTACCTACGGCACTTAAAATTCAATTTTGCATTTGCACTCTTCACTTTTTTGAAAATGCATGATGTTACCATTTCCAAGCAATAAATCAATATGGAGATTAACTACATTGAGGCGCCATAAAATATTCCAATTAATTCTCATGTAGCTATATTATACTTTGTATATTATCGTAATGAAATAATATTATTTAGATTTAAATATTGAAAGTAGACGTCTTACCGTTCATTTTTCAAATTATACATACCCATATTTGTTATTTTCAGTTATCTACAATCATCTATTATTTTCGTATTTGAAATCTTTAGATAATTTTATACATCTTAGCTAATTAAATATAAAGTATGATATGTTTTTATTTATAGATAATATCAACATATTGCACATGAGATAACATATAAATAAACTATATACTATTTGAATTATGAATCAAAAATCGAGCGATCGTGTAAAAACTGTTTTTACTCAAAATTTATTGTTTGTTACAATTCGTGTACCTAGTTAGTATATATTTAATAATATTTGCATATAATTGCTAAAACAACACATCATGAAGAGTGGAGGCAAAAACTGTTTTTATGGAGATAAGTGTTGTTACCGATAAAACAATCCTATTATCATACATAATTTTCTTTTCTTTTGCTAGTTATAAATTCTTTATCACATATATCAAGTCTAACGAAACAATATCATTTTAATTTTTTTTTGGTAAACACCATAAGTTCATAGTTTAGATTTGGTCTCATTATAAGTCCATTTTATCCCCCATTACTAGTTACAATAAATAATGAATAATAAATAATGAATAATGCTCTATATAAAGGAACATAAACATGCGAATATGATAATTAATCACGTTATAAGATAATTACAGAGGCACAACTATCACATGCAAAATAAATTTTTTTTTTTTTGGATTCTTATGAAAAAAAAAAAATACTTCACTAAGGGAGTTTCTAATGGAGCATACTAATTTTTCTAATAAACCCATTTTTCAACCGTCCAAACTGTAAATTCGGATGAAAAATGAACCATATACGTGGGCTCACGGGAAAAAGCGTATGGAAACTCCCATTAGCAATTACAGCCACCGTGCATTAACTAAACACAGTACATAATTGTATTCAAGTCCATATCGAACCATCAATTAATTCACCAGTCCATTAATGTCCTTAAAATGAAAACTAAAAAAATAATTAGGACTTAAAGTGAATTAGTTAATTATCAGTGATCCGACAGCAGAAGAGAGAGATGAGAGAGGGAGACAGAAGAGAGAGAGAGAGAGAGGGAGAGAGATGATAGGCGTCGCTTCTCGCCCAAACCCTGAACTCAAGGTTCTAAGCAAGAAGAGCTAACGATATCATCTGCTTCATTCAGTCGCCTCCTCTCGATCTCTCAATCGACGGGGAGGAGTCGGTCACTAATGGTGGTAGTAGATCTCGAGAGCGAGCGCTGAGGTTGGTTTTGGTTTTCTAATCTCTTTCAATTTGCAATTTGAGTTGAGGTTTGCTAGATCTGAGCTTGGATTCTATAATTGAGGGCTTGGATCAGTGTTTTTGGGTTAGCAGTTCGTTTGAGTTCATGGGTGGTAATATTGTTGGTAAATTTTGCAAATAATTCGTAAAATTTTCCACTGGTTTGCTGTGTATAATGTGTATATAATATTTATATCGCTGGAGATACTGAAAAGGAACCTTGTTCTTAGTTTTCTTCCCCCTTAATTTGCATGAGTGTTCTTGTAATTTATGGTGGTATCATCAGAGGAGTACGTGAAGTTTGGGATTTTGATCGATAAATGAGATAAAATTTGAAATTTGCCTCTTTGTGAAGAAAAAGAATTGAAATTTGTTTTTATCATCATAGTGGTTTTTGTTGCGGGATCATTTTCAAGTCCGTTTCAGCGAATGGTTGTTGAGATAAGCAGCATAGGGACTTCAAGCACAAAGTTACCAAGTTCGTGAATTGTTAGGTTGTGAATAGATATCATGATTCTGTCGCTACTTGTGGAATGATTATTAAATCCTGGAGTTCTTAGGTTTCATGGTTATCAAGTTTATGATTTTTATAAAGTATGGAAGTTAGAAATGGTTGGCAAGTGCTAACCTACTTTTTTCTTCGTCTTGAACTGGTATAATGAACCTGTTCAGTGTTATCTGGGCCCTTGGAATTTTAGGGTTTTTGATGTCTCGGCTATATGGTTATGCACACGTTTGCATGCACTCTTATGAATATACTCTGTCCTCATATTGAATTTTTGGATGGTTTCTATGCCAGACATGTTAGGAGTTCATATGCAAGTATAGTTCCACATCGGATTAAATAAGAGAAATTCATAGGTTTAAATAAAAAGTTGATCTATCAGCCTAAGCTTTTGGGTAAAATTATGTTAGAATTACAAAATAATTTCCTTAACCTTAAAATGGTATCTAAAGACCGGGTTTCAATCCAAAATAGTTTTCCTTGACCCTCACCATAACTTTGAAACTTCACCACAACTTCGGAGTTTTGGTGCAGTGGAAAGAACTTTAAAACATTGGTTCTCAGAGCACATCATGCTCTCAAGGGCGCCCGACTTCCTCCCCAGCAGGACACTTCATAACACCTGGATATTTCCAACTTGCTTTACTTGATCCATGTAAAACTGTTTTCCCATGAACTAGTTGGTATCACCAAAACTCTGATTATGGCGGCTATGGCCTCCTTGAATCAAATGCTTTTCTATAATAACAGATCTTTTATTATTATACAGTCATTATGACAGTCTTTTAACTTTCCAGACCTCCTACCATCAAATGAAGAATGTACTTATTTATACCATAAAGCTTGATCATATTTTCTTGTTTGCGAGTGTCAAGTGCTTGAATTTTGTGGTCCATTAGCATTTCAGTGCAGCAAACTTGCTGACTATATTATCAGGAACTTCTCAAGCAAGAAATAGAAAACAAGTAGCTAACCTTACTGAATTAATTTATTTTTAGGTTGCAACAGTGATCTTTTTTAACCTACTTGGGTACTTCTTTGACTATCATCCTTTCCATGTCTTGACAGTGTCCTCTGCTGTAAATTCCATGCAAATAATATTCTGCTGTTAGTTTGTGACAATAACATCTCAAACTAGAAGCTTCTCAGGAGGTCATTAATCCTGGGACTACTCTCAACCGGGTTTGTGCCTGTATCATCTCACAGCTGAAACTTCCCAGGAGGTCATCCATCCCAAGACTACTCTCAACCGAGCATGCTCAACTATAAATTATTATTAGTTTTAACTCTGGTTCCTCCTTTGAAAATACTAACTATTATTGCCTTTTGAGTTCATAAGAATCATTATAAAGTATCCTAATTCGTATCTCATGTTCAATATGAGAATGTCTTTAGCTTGGGACATTACATATACAAGTGCTGCCTTGTCTAAATCTGCTATGAGGAAAACACATGTACTAATAATTGTAACGCTATCCTGATAATTCTTTTTTACTATTCCTAGTAGGTACAGATGATAATTGGAGGTCAAATGTTAACCTTTTTTACTCTTGATTGACAGGCTATAGTCATCTAAAATCCAAATTTCAATTGGCAAAATCATGGGTATTTCTGCAAAGTGGTTCAAATCATTGGTTGGACTTAAAAAGCAAGAACGATCACAGAATTCAGAGGATAATGGAAATGTGAGTGCCATCCTTAATCTTTCTATACTAGAATAATTTTAATTGTTTATTATGCCAGTCTACTTGGCTTTAATAGTCATGCGACATGGAGTATGATGCAACTTTATGTACTTTGTGTTCGTGCATGAGGGTAGCAATATTATATAGTTCTTATTTTCCTAGTCTGTCTACTTATGAAGTTTCCCATGTCAAAACTAACTTAGGTCCAGCGGAATGTGCCCCAAGTCACGTCCCACAAGATATGGAAGAAGCAACAGATCTTTCTTTCTCTAGCTTGACAGGCTATTTAAGCTGTAATTTGTTAATTTTAGAGTAAAGGATATACCAGGGTGGGCAATAATTATGGGCACTTTATCCTATGATTTAACTCGTGTTTGGCGAAAAGTCTTTAAGAAAAGAAGTTTTTTATGAATATCATTAATGTCACGACAAAGATCTGCTAGTACTTGCCAAAGTATAGATGCAGTACTTCAAAAGAATTGAACTCTAATTTTGGGGAAAGGTCATCTAAAATGGAAGTTCATTACAAATTTACTGTTTAATTTCTTTTCTAAAATGAGGCTGCGGTTTTGGTGAAAAATTTAGAATAACAACAAAACCAGAAAATTAAGAGTTGGGCATGCTGGATGGTGGAATCTCCTGGTCACACCTGCGAACAGTTATTTACTGTCATTAATTTTACCTGCATGCCTATTTGATGAAGCTAGTGCAACACTTCTTTAATGTAAATTAGTTGTTTCCTCGGATAGTCTTCCATCCTCACTGAGTAGTTGACTCCCAAATCCAAGTGATAAACAAAGCATGTGTATGCTTTCTATGAAACAATTACCAATTTATTTGTTTTTTTTTTTGCCATCCTTTGTAATTATCATGTTTCAAGCTCCCTCATCTTTTGCACTATCAATTTGTGGTTAATAATAGTTTGCACATTTGTCTTGCCACATTAAATACAAATGTCAAACTGCTATTAGTGTGGAAAATGTTAATTCATAGTGGTCACTGGTTACATCACTGCCAACCCTCTTACACACCTGTTTTATGGAATTCCATGGATAAGAACAAGGCCCTTAAGTTGGAGAATTTAAATGCTAATTTTTTTTTGGTTATTTTCGCCTTCCACCTTCTCCTAAGAAAGCTTTGCAAGCTTTTCTGCAGTACTTTCTGTTATTAGAAATTCTGCATTGGGAACCTTTTTTTCTTAACATTCCCACCGGACATATAATTGCACACGTCCTTGCCATTTAGTATATTTGTATCTTTAAATCTATTGTTGTATTTTCCACTGCCAACAAATGGATTGTAGTTTTTCAAATATGGGTAATCAATGATACTTATCTCAAATATTGTATCAAATTTTGAGATTTCCAATACTTATAGACCCATGGTACCGATGGCAATGTTACCGATATTTTATTAATATATTTGATATTTTTGTTATTGCCAATTTTTGATAGCATAAACCTTCGTCTTGTACCATTTTTGACAATTTAGACCTTGGTTTAAACTGCTTGAGTAAGGGTCATAGCCTAAATAGGATTCGCTTTGGCTAGGGCGCCCAAATCTGCTATATATTTGACACGGGTTTAAATATGAAGAAGTGTCTGGGAACCATGCCACTTTTCTAGCACAATCTCATTTTATTTCTCTGGCTTCCTCCACTTAATTGGGAAAAGCACCTAATTTCAAGTCTAGTAAAGGTTTTTATTTTTATTTTTTTGATAAAAGGCTTCTGGGGATGCTATTACCAGTTCACTTTTCTAGACTCTAGAATATTCCTGTCTCTTACTTCTAATGATAGGTTTCAAGTTCTAATTTAAGCAGTTTCAGACTTCCTCAAATCAAACATGAAAAGAGGACAGAAAGTTAACCAATTATAGTGTTTTTGACTGCCATTTAACATGCTTCAAGCAGCTTTATTATGGGACGTAACATCTGGAAAATTCTCAAGATTTTGTCTTGCTTGATATAAAATTAATAGCTAATTCACAACTCAACAGCAGTGACAAACTTCAAACTTAAAACAGATGATAGCTGCTTTATGGTTTGTTTTACATCAGTATCAGTGGCTTTTATTGCATATATTTTTTTCATCTATTTACCTTTCTTGTGTAGTTCTGAAAAAAATCTGTAGCATCTGAAGATTATATGTTTCATATGCATTTAAACCTTTTTGAAGGCCTTTTCTTACTGATCTTGCATGCTGATCTTATTGCAGAAAAAGGTACCTCCAAGTCGCTTTTGGCTTAGAAGGAGGCAGTCTATTGATCTAGATGATGCAATAAGAGAAGATGAATTTGCTGTTGGAACAGCTCCGTCATCAGAAGATCCTGATATGCAATTGAGCTCAAACTCTGCGTCAACTGTCTCACTGCATGTGCAAGTCTCTTACCAGACAGAAAAAAATTTGAAAGAGGAATGGGCCGCCACAGTTATTCAAACAGCTTTTCGAGCTTTCTTGGTATATATAATACTCTCTCACTGTGTGGCGATCTTAAAAGTTGTTGTATTGCCATTCTATATGACAATAATCTCAAACGGACCTGAGTAGCATTGTTACCTTTGTTTCCCATTCTTTGTGGAAATATGATTAAAAATGGAATAGTTAATTTTTGGATTATTTATGTTATTACTTATGGAAGCAATCACTTTCTATGTTTTACTTTTTCCATTAAGTAACTGAAAATAGCTGAAGCTTCCTCAGAAAAGGAAAAAGATTGAAATTAGCCAAAGTAGGATTGAAGTTGAACAATTCACTTCCTCTGCCACATAGTTATTTTACATTGTTTAATAGTTTCGAGAAAGGCAGCTGCTTACTATCATATTTGGTTACCATTCACATCTTATGGTTGTAACAAGTAGTGACTATCCCATAACAACCCGTTTGAAGAATTGGGCCTTTGGGTTTGAGTAATTTATGGATGTGAATGTTGACACCCACCAAAGAGTTGTGTTGGCAGGATTCTGAAAAGTTTCCTTGTTTTCCAGTTGCCACCTATTTCTATTATCTTGTGTCCTTCATACAAGTATATCTTGCATCTTTTTTACTCTACCTCATATTTATTTCGGTGTCTATACACTATCCTGTCTCTGTATATTTTAAAGTAAATTAAAATATTACATTTGCTTTTCGATAATATTGGAAGTTCTATCTTGTTTTTCCAGGCCAGACGAGCATTGCGAGCTTTAAAAGGATTAGTCAGACTTCAGGCTCTTGTTCGCGGTCATATTGTACGGAAACAAGCCGCTATAACTCTTCGTTGTATGCAAGCTTTGGTAAGAGTTCAAGCTCGTGTCAGAGCAAGGCGAGTACGAATGGCTTTGGAAAACCAGATAGGACTGCAAAAGGTTCAGCAACAACTTGTACATGAAGCTCGTGTTCGTGAAATAGAGGCAAGTTACTTCATAAATTGCTAAATGATACCAATGAAGTGAATACTTTTGAAGTTGTTACTTCTTTTATTCACAGGGGAAAGTTAATTGGTCAAACTCTGATTCAGAAGTTCAATATGCACAATATGTCCTCACTCTCTTAATTTGATGTTTTTAGTATTAATATTTTATTGTGGAAATAATATATATATATATATATATATATATATATATATATATTCAACTTACTGAATTTCTCAAACGGGAAAACCAAATGTAGTTTCAAGCCACATATGGATTAGTCATGATTAGCGCCTATACTTTTCTAGCAATTTATCTTTTGTCTGGCTATTTCCTTTGGAACTGAGTTTGTGTGCATCATTATCCTTAAAGTTCTCCTTTATTATTGGAACCTTCACGTGCTATCTCGTGTGCTAGATGTAGTATAGTTGCCAAATTATGGTATATGTATTATAACAATGTGGGTGGAACCTGTTTCTGCCAAAATTAAGATGTTAAGTTACTTTGATGCTTATACTTTACCAATTTCAATGCACCTCATCATAGGGAAGATAACATTTTCAGGTTTCCTACAATATGTGGAAAGTAAACATGTATGGCGATAAGGATCTATTTTTTTTATGCTACATTCTTACTGAGATCCTGTACTCTCTCGGTGCTCAGATACCCTGCTAGGAACCAATTAAATAAAAAGCTTGAGCTGTTAGGCAGCAGACCAGCAACATTTATATACTACTGGCAACTCCCAATTTTAACTATTAACTATCACATTTTACTCAAGTATGCATTTCATGTACATCTTTTGTGCAAATTTGTACAACTCTCTTGACAATTACACTATTTGGCATATAGAATGAGCAATTCCAGGGGAGCATAATTCATTCTAGACAGAACCATGGCAATAAATAGTATGATCGAGATATCATTAGCAAGTCAAGTCAAATACTAGCAGTTGAGTTTTGATACTACTTTTTTTTAGTGCAATATGCTATTAGAGAATAATGGGTGATGAAACTATGAACTGAGAGAGAATGAAGAATGACTTTGTATTATGATGTTTATATAAAACGTTACAATGACCATCTTATAAATGAAGGAGGTAAATATAAAAGGTAAAGACAAGATGACAACAACAACTAAACCTTTCATCCCAAGTATTTGGGGTAGGCTACATGAACCAAAAAAGAATTACGTCGGGTCACTTTGATAGTCCTTCTATTCGTTTCTATCAAGAATGGAGAAGGATTATCAAAGTGATCGATCCGACGTGATTCTTTTTTGATTCATGTAGCCTACCCCAAATACTTGGGATGAAAGGCTTAGTTGTTGTTGTTGTCGTCTTGTCTTTACCTTTTATATTCACCTCCTTCATTTATAAAAAAATGGTCATTGTAACGTTTTAAAATTTGATCCTAATTATATATAATTTGATCCTAATTGCATATAATCCTAAATCAGCATAATCAGCCTAATTAGAGATATTTGATAAATATATTAATTTAGGAAGATATTATGAGATATGCTAATAAATTAGAGGATTTGTCAAATATACTAATTTAGGAAGATATCCTAAATTAGTGAGATAATCTAATAATGGGTATTAAATAACATTGGAGTAAAATTTCCCATCAATGGTGGTGCTAAAAACTCGACCTTCTCTTACTTTTCACTTCGATCAGGGCCCACCATGATGGTCTTCATTCCCTAGGATTCACTCACACCAAAAATTGTGGAGTATATTATTTATTTGCCCATCTATCAATGGGTTTAAAAGTTATGTTTTCGAAAATCATTAATTCTATTCCCAGTTGATCCACAATCAAAGCACACGATCTTGTTTTTTGGCATATAAGGAACCTAGAGGATGAAGATTAGGGGTGTTAGTGGGTCTGATTCGGATCAGATTCATGTTGGATCTAAATCCTATTCGCTAAGGAAACCAGATTAGAATTCAGGAATGGACTAGAGTCCAGGTTTCAATCTTAGATTTAGTGGTAAAAGGTAACAATTTTAACTAATTTTTATAATGATAGTACAGGTTTATTATATGAAAATGGATAATTTAGAGTTTTTCATATAAAAAATATTTTACATTTATTGTCTAATTTGATGTAGTTAGTTTTACATAAATATAGCTAGTCATACATTATGTACATACAACTATTATAGGGTTGATTATCAGGTTTTAGGTATGAATACCTGCATTCTACCCTCTAAGCCTTCGTGTAAAAATTTTTTCTACCCAAACCTGCTAAATCACCTGCGGGTTGGATTGGGTTATTGGGTAACGTTTACACCCCTAATAAAGATCAACATGGTGAAACCCAACCAAATTAAGAGGTATGATATGGTGGAGTTTTAGCCGCCATTAGAGGAATTTTCCTCCAAGGTCATACGATACCCATTAACCTCATGTTAGTCTTGGAGGAGAGTACTGTTCCCCTCAGTCATCTTTTCTTGTAATTCATTTTTGGATTGGAAATTGAGATTTTCAATTATTACATGCTTGGATAACTTCATCAGGAATCTTTGCTCTGCTTCTGATGTAAGTTATTTGATAATTGATACCTAAGCGGAATACTCGTTTGACTTTGGGTAGAGCTCCAACATGATCAGTTTGTTTCCTTTACCTGGTGTCTCATTTGCCTTGAACTGCTTGTTTCTGTGGTTGAGGTAAGTGTTGTGGTTGTATGGGTCTGGAGAATTCAATGGATGTTAATGTTGAGACTTGAGAGTTCAGCATATTGTAGCATAGAGGCATTTCTATTTTAGTTGCTCTGTCACTTGCTTCCCTCTAACTACATCTTCTTTCATTGTTATCCACTTTACCATTCCGATTTGAATGTATATTGGAACTATACTTGTTACATTTTTGATAATTAAGAACAAAGCCCCAACTTCCACATCTACTGTAAGTTAATGCTTATGGGGTCTATCAATATTTAAACTACTATTGTCGATTATCATTTACTCTTATTCAATGATTTGATAACACTGGTCACCTAACCTATAAGGATGCCATTTCGTTGTGTGGAAAGCGCAGAGGGGAGATAGTTTTGTTTCTCATAATAATGTTTTAAATGCAGGAAGGCTGGTGTGACAGTGTCGGATCAGTAGAAGATATTCAAGCAAAGCTGTTAAAGCGGCAAGAAGCTGCAGCGAAGCGGGAGAGAGCTATGGCATATGCTCTGTCCCATCAGGTATATTTTTGTAGCAGCCTATACTGTGTGGTACAAAACCAGTTTCCAGTAAATTGAATACGATTACCCATTGGTATGTTGCAGTATAATTTAAGAGTCCCTGTGCAGATACTGTCTTTAATGAAGAGGAGGTTTCTGTAGGAATCAGACACTATAGAGAATGTAGAGGAGGTTTTTGTAAGAATCAGACACTATAGAGTATAGAAATGTTATCTTCTCTTATTAGTATCAAAAATGGAAAATATTGCCATATTGCAACATATTCATGGGAATTGGGTGAAGTCTTGTTTGTGCTGATTGACTAAAGAGACAAATAAATTGATATCTGCATCTAGCTTATGAGCAAGTATATCTCTCAGTTACTATTCTGTCCTTCTCCTATGCTCTTCTCAAATAAATTATTAAATGTGTCTCATAAGTTTTAAGCCACATCAAATAACAAATAAATATTCTTTTTTTCTTTAAATAGTAGTAGCTGAGATTGACTCAGCAATTGTCTGTATAAATTTTATTATCCAGGTTTTAAATTTTTTTTTTAAAGGTGATTTACTTCCCTATTATTTTTCAGTAAAGCTCAATTGTCCAATGTATATAAGCATGGACTGCACCTGCTTTCTTCCTTGGACCTAAAAAAATGATGCCTGGGCCTGAGTTTAAGATGATTGCTGTATAGACATGGGAAATCCACTGATCAATATGCAGCATAGCACCTAAACTGGCTAAATGTATTTTCAGCTGCAACCATATCACATGATATGTAAATCTGGTTGCAGTAAACTTGGGGCCTATTAATTTTGTTACCTGAAAGCTACTAGAGCGAGACATCATGGTGATATCTTCTTGTTAGTGGATGATAATCTGAGTTGCAGCAACACTGTGAAGGTTTACTCCCTTTTTTACCTACAGTTGGTTGACATAAGCTTTGGTTTGAGCTTGACCTTATTAAGCTTATAGACTATATTCGGTGGGGCATTTAACGTATTTAGTTATATTTAACCTTGTGTATGATCTAGTGATCTTAAACAATTATGTACTTTGGTGAAAGTTGGTTTTGCCTGCTTATCATCTGAAAATCGCTTGATTTCCAGTGAGACCGACAATGCTGTCATGCAAGCTTAGCAATGTATTTCTAGTGCTCAGAGGTTGTGAACTTGTGGTGGAAGTTGTGTAAGTATGGCTCTGCTACTAGCTAAGTAGGTTAGTTTCTTATTAACTATTTAACTTTGTTTTGTCTCATTACATCGAGTTTAAATTATGAAGTCCTCTCCACGTGCATATAACAAACCTAGAATTAATTTATTATTGGTCCACTTAAAACACATTTTACACATTTACTAGTTTTTGTACTATCTTAGATCCTACAACTTTAATTAGAATAAATATATCCAACCCATTTATGAATAACAAACCGTTCCTAAGGCTGCATGTTTATTCTAGTTGTTGTCGCAACACAATTTCACTTGGTTTGTGAATTTACATATTATTGTAAAATTAATGAGATCCCCTTATCTGCCCCAATCAAGTTTTAAGTTAGCATCTCTCTCTCTCTCTCTCTCTCTCTCTCTCTCTCTCTCCTTTTGTTGTTTTGGTTCAATTTGCTCTCTCTCTCTCTCTCCTTTTGTTGTTTTGGTTCAATTTGCCAATAATTCATCATCTAAAATTAATCGAAGCAAAAATTTTCACTACTTTTGTACTGCAGTGGCAAGCTGGTTCTAAGCAGCTAACAGCACCAAAAGGATTTGAGCCGGATAAAAATAACTGGGGGTGGAATTGGTTGGAGCGCTGGATGGCTGTTCGTCCATGGGAGAACCGGTTTCTCGATGTTAATCTCAGAGATGGGATGGTGGTCCCTGAGAATGCGTCAGCAGAGGGGAAGAATGAAGGCAAGGCCCTGATCAGATCCACTGGCAAAAAACCTATTTCAACACTTCATTCAAATGTGTTAAATCAGAAAACAGGCCTTTCTCAATCTGAGGGAAGTGGTTCTTCATCAAGCCAGTCAGTGGTCTTGCTAGCTGCTTCTGCTGCCCCCTCAGATAAGCCAAAGTCATCATATGAGGTGGCGAACGGAGAAGCAATCTCTAGACCCTATGGTGTTGGTCCTTGTTCTAACAGCACTCCTAAAGATAGGCCAGCACAGATGGATTTTCAGGCTAAAAAAAGGCTGTCATTACAGGGGAAAGGTATGTTCTTACAGTCTTTATGAATGGTGATTTTGTCTCCTAGGTTTTATGAAACAGTTTCGTGAAAATTGTGGCTTCTATCTATGATTGGTAAATATCATCTCATATTGCATAGCAGAAGTGTCACCATCTGCAACCTATTTCAACACTTTTTTATTTATGGTGACTGTTAAACTGTTAGGCCATGCTTGGTTGCATAGGGAACTATTAGCAGCAATGGAAATAAATTAGAAAAAAGACAAGATTCCTTCCACTTCATCCACTTCTTGGTTTCATGTGGTATGCTGGACCCTGCTTGACAACATTTTACCAATGTGATGATCTGGGAGTTTGGTTTCTCACAGTGGTTGGTGGTTATTTTGCATTCCTTTCCCATATCCATTAGAGCATAGAAAAGCGGTTATTCTGAATAACCTTTACTCTTCTTTTTCGTCCTTCTTGTCTTTTCTTCCCTTTCTCCTCTCAATTACCATCAATTTGGATGCTGCTGCCAATGTTAATAGCTGCTGCCTACAATCTCCATCCGTAACAAGTGTTGCCATGCACCACATAATTGCTGCTTCAGTTGCCACTGCTATTGACATTGCTGCCAATGCCACTGCTGTTATTACTGCAGTTGCAATTTCTGTATTAAGTGCATTTTCTGTGACTGCCATTATCTCCACCGGTGTTGCGGTTGTCACATTCACCCATTGCACCACGACATGGTTAGTTTAGGTCTAACAAATGTGCTTGGACTCATTACATTCTTAATATTCTTTTTTAAGGTACCAACTGCTCGAGTATTATGCTCTCGGAAGTGTGTTTTGGTCCGAAATTCCAAAGTTATGGTGAGAGTTGAGGGAAATTATTTTGTATTTTAACACGCTCTCGCATGTTGAAAGCCCGACGGCATTATTTTTTTAAAATTCGCAATTAAATGCGCATCCGGCAAGAATTGAACCTTAAAAACTGCAATTAAATGCACGTCCCGGCAGGAATTGAACCTGGGTTGCTCTGATATCATATTGAAAGATCTTTCCACTGCACTAAAACTCCGAAGTTGTGGTGAGAATTGAGAAAAATTATTTTGTATTTTAACAGCAACACTACTAAGAATTTAATACTTGGGCATATTCCTACTAGGAAACCAAGAAAAAAACTTAATGAGGGGACACCGTCGTCATTTAATATGGACACACATTAACACGGAAAAATCCTGAAATTGTAGGATAGAAGGATATGGAGGATCGACTGCATGTATATACATGTTTGTATAAAAGGCATAGTAATTTGCAGTGAGTAGGACGTGTCTATAATAAAAGTGAAATAAGAGACAAAATAGAACCTTGATGATTATCAATATAGATTCTAATCTTAAATACCAGAAAGTTACCTGAAAGCTTACTCCAGTGTCCAACATACGAAAGAGTCATAATGCTGGTCGCGTGTGGAGAAGATGTTAAGTTTGCTTTAATATGGTTTCTTTTACATGTCTGGAAAGTGTTTCTGCTTGTCTTTAAAAAAAAAAAAATTACAGTGTGTCCAGTGTACGTCATATGTTTATCGGAGTTGGGCATGATCTGCGACTCCTGCATGCTGTCTTTAGAATTCCTTTAAACCTGTCACAATCTGCAGTGAGATTTCTTGAAACTTGGCAACCAAGTGTTATGCAAGTATCCGCGTGTCTGACAGATGTTGGACATGGATACAAGAATCATTTCGAAGTTCCTTGTTAAAATACAAAATAATTTTTTAAAATACAAAATAATTTCCCTCAATTCTCACTACAATTTCGAAAATTTGGTGCAGTGGAAGGGACTTTCAACATGGTATCAGAGCAACTCAGGTTGCTGGGCATGCATCAATTATAGATTTTAAAAAAAAAATTATACCGCTGCATAAAGTCCAGGTTTCTGCCCAAAAATGGGCTTTCAACTTGCACCAGAGCAACGCAAATTCAAATTCTGCCGGACACGTATTTAATTGCGGGTTTTAAAAAAAATTATACCGGTGCATAAAGTTCAGATTTCTGTTCAAAATGGGCCTTCAAAATACAAAATAATTTTCCTCAACTCTCACCACAATTTCGGAGTTTTGGTGTAGTGGAAGGGACTTTCAATATGGTATTAGAGCAACTTATGTTCAGTTCCTACTGGGCGCGCATCTGATTGCTTATTTTAAAAAAAATTATACTGCTCCACTGCGTAAAGCCCAAGTTTCTGCCTAGGAGTGCTTCGTTTCACGCATCAAAAGCAACCTTTCATTTCTTGCTGTCTTTTCCCTAGCCAAATTAGGGTGCTATTTTTCCTTGCTAATTAGCGCAGCCTTAGGTCTGGTTTGATTTAGTTGTTTTCTGGGTCTGTGTCATTTACACATTAAATAAACAAATTAAATAATAAATAGCCAGTAAAGATATAAGAGATGCTACATGGCAATGCTTTATCTGTATCATTAAGTGATACTGCATTATTTTGATGATGGACTATAGTGCTCCTCTTGGCCTTCCCACAAGCAAGAGAACATTTCGTTCTCTGAGTGCCTAATTCTATTTTTGATATCTCCATACATCAGTCATTGCTATCAAAATCTGCTCTTTTTATTGATCACTTAATTAAGTTCGCTGATGATTGCTTGATCAACATCAACCAGGTGCTGCAGTAGGTTATCACTCTGCCAACAGGAATGCAGCAAACAGGCCTGCTAACGCACGGAAGTCTGCCAAAGAAACGTTCAAGCCAGAAGCAAAGCGCAAACTCAATCCTGCAGACTCCATTCCGAAAAGAGTTGAGATCCAGACATGAGAAGCAAGTTTATCATTCAAATGGACGGCTTCATGTTTACGAGTTCATGCATTGTACATAGGAAATGTCTAGTCAGAGGACTGATAAAGCCTATCACAGGTGCCTGTGCTGATAACATTTGTAATTGCCTGTTCTATCGTTGTATAATCTGGTTTCTATGTATTCTAGTGAGTTTCGGCTTCAGGGTTTCTATATTAGGAGTAGCCATCAGCATCCTGCTTCTTCAATTGCATTTGTACTGGAATAAGAAGAGTTGGGGGATGCCACTTCATTGAAAATTAAGCATCTCTCTTCAAGGTATGATATTTTAATCAAACAAACGTATTATGTTCCTATTTTGCTTTGACAAGTGTTTGGGCTGAAAAACTATGTTTTTGTCTATTTTATTGCATCAAATATTGGTTAGCCTGAGATCAGGGAATTGGTTGAGCACAGCTTTATGAAAATGATGGAGGCTTATTTTATTTTATCTTATGTTATTTGTAATAATCCTAGGTGCTTCCATTTTCTTATTACTCCTGCATAATAATTTTATGCTGATCTTGTAGTTAAAATCTATTTAACTATATTTTTAAAAAAATCAAATCAATTCCGAATTCATTGTTTCATTACTAATATGCACAATTTAACTATTTTAAAAAATATTCTTAGTAGTATTTAATTTATTGCAATATCAGTAAAATGCATGTTAAACTAATTTGTTACCATTTCAGTTGTCAATGGTATAAAATTAGCAAGTCGTGAACTGTGATTATTAATTTAAAAATATTCATTTTAAATTTTTAACATGGAATATTATTTTTTATTTCTTTGCATAAGAATTAATTATCATCATAGCTTGCATTAATCAATTTGAACATTAAAAAAAATGATAATTAATAAAAAAACATTTTCTCTCAAAAATTAATAATTTTCCTTTTCCTATTTAATCTACTTTTCTATTTTTTTTTATCATTTTGAGAAAAATACTTTATTTCTTTTAGTTACCTTCATACTTGATTGTCATCAAGCGTGCATTAGTAAATGAGGAAGAAGGAAAAAAGATAATAATTAATATAAAATAATATGATTGGTAATATTAAATTCTTTATAAAGATTAGTAAATAAAAATTAGCATACAAGGAAAATTAGAAATTAAAATTTGGATTTGTCAACTTCTTATTTATTATATATATATGTATCGGAAAGTCTGGATTCATCTGTGCCATGAATCTGAAGCCCATATTGATCTTGGCTGGGGAATATATTTTCTCCATATTTATTTATGGAATTTTTTAATTTTTTTATAGCTGTTTCGAAAAAATTGTTCCTCATACATTGGTAAGTTATTTTATTTATTTATTTTTACTTTAATATTGATTTGCAAAATTCTTTCGAAACACCAGCGCGTCACCGCTCATGTCTCTACCCCGTTTTATTTCCAGTCTAAAATTTTAAATTTAATGTTGGATTGCGTGACACGAGTCATGATTCTCTTATGGGAAATTCAAAAGGAGCACACCACTTGGCTTAGCGAGTGGCGCTCACAAAGACGATTGGTCCCTTTATTGTTGAAAATAATTCCTTTATTATCACTCATCATAATAATTTCATTAAAATATTTATTACAATTAGGAAACAATTTTATTTATTAAAACCCTGAGGGAAAAAAAACAGTAGCAGTAGGAGAGCAGATAACGACAAAAAAAACCTAAATCCCCCACCCAAAACCAAATCTCATCACCCCCGCCCCTTCTCTCTCACTCTCTCACTCCTCTCCTTCTTCCTCTCTCTCTCTCCCTCCCTCCCTCTCTCTCTCTCTCATCTTCTCCCCCAAAACACCCCCAACAATTCCAAATTCGCACAAACCCCCAAAAATCCCAATTCTAAAACCCCAATCCCCAAAAATCCTCAATCGATCCCCAAATCCTTCGAGATGCACTCGTCGTCCCCATTCATCTTCTCCTTCCTCCTCCTGATCTCGATCCCGATCCTCTTCTTCCTCGCACCGCGGATTTTGCCGCCAAAAACCCTGCCGTCGATCCCCGACCCCGACGAGGCGGACGACCTCGCCCTCTTCCGCCGCGCCACCCTTGCCTCCTCCACCACCCTCCGTCGCCGCCCCCCGCCGCCCTCCCCCCCAAAGATCGCCTTCTTATTCCTCACCAATTCGGACCTCGTCTTCGCCCCCCTCTGGGAGAAGTTCTTCTCCGGCCACAGCAACCTCTTCAATGTCTACGTTCACTTGGATCCCGCCTCCACGCTCACCCTCCCGCTCACCCCGTCGTTCGAGAAGCGGTTCATCCCTGCGAAGGCGACTCAGCGGGCGTCCCCGACGCTGATCTCCGCCGCCCGGCGGCTGCTCGCCGCCGCCCTCCTCGACGATCCGTCGAATGCCTTCTTCGCTCTGATCTCGCAGACCTGCGTCCCTCTCCACTCCTTTCGATTCGTGTACCACTCGCTTTTCGACTCGAACCCGCCGTCGTCGCACCGACAGCGGCGCAAGAGCTTCATCGAGATTCTCGACCAGGAGCCGACGCTATGGGACAGGTACATTGCGAGAGGGGACGACGTGATGATGCCCGAGGTCCCATTCGAGAAGTTTCGGGTCGGGTCGCAGTTCTTCGTTCTCACGAGGAGGCACGCAGTGACGGTGGTGAGAGATCGAAAGCTGTGGAAGAAGTTCAAGATGCCGTGCTTGGTAGCGAGGCAGTACTCTTGTTACCCCGAGGAGCATTACTTTCCGACGCTGCTCTCGATGCAGGATCCAAATGGGTGCACGCATTACACATTGACGAGGGTCAATTGGACGGGGAGTTTCAATGGTCACCCACATACTTACACCTATGCGGAGATATCGCCCGAGCTTATCAAGGATTTGAGGAAGTCGAATTCAAGCCATTCATATCTTTTTGCGAGGAAGTTTGGGAATGACACAGTGGATCCTCTTATGGACATTGCTGATACGGTGATTTTCAGGGACTAGGAGAGCAAATAAAAAGGAGGTTCCTTTTTCTCTTTCTTGTATTTGGGTTATGGAGTTTGGTTGATGGTCGATTAGAAGGAACAAGGTATGGTTCTTTACCTAATCCTTTAGTTGCAAAAATTTGAGGGTTCTGAAACTTGGGATATGGTATCGAGTATAATTTGTACATATAAATCGAGGGGGATTAAGGTATTGAGTTGAAACAATGTGAAGCTCACCTTTTATGTTCCTGTACAATTCTCAACAAGAGGATTAATTCCTTGTTCTTTTTCCGCCATTGCAATTGTTAAATGGTGAAATGAGGCAAATTCATAATCTTGGAGAAGCTTGGGCCACTCTAACAAATTTATAATCATGGAGAAGCTTGTGCTAATCTAACTGTTCCTATGATTCAAATTTGTAGGTAGGAAGGTTCAAATATTAGTGGCTCCTTGGTTGGAGGGTCGCCTAACCAATAAATTAATTTTTATATGATAGTTTCCTTCACTACAAGTTTTATACTCTGAAATCTTAATATTCAAGAAGGTTGACAAAAATATTTCGAGTAGTCATCACAATTTGATAGTAGTAAGACTTGGGCTATCACGTTTTGACGGGCAAAGTCTGAAGACTTTGGTGATGAGGGTATTATGTTGTTTTATCCCTTTCTTCTACATTTCACTTTAAGCAAGTATGCGATAACATGAAGCACCATTGAATTGGTATTCTCTTTATTCTTTATAGTTCAATTTGTTGTTTATAACCGGCGTTAAGATGTAGGTAGCTTTTGCTAATACATTTATTTATATGTATATTCATATGTTTTGCAGGAAAAGGCGAATGAATAATGCCTCTCCCTTCATCTGAAGCTACTAGTATTCTCTGATTCAAAACCATGGTGTACGATCAAAGCGAGAGATGGTTAAGGTAAGAGGGTCAACAACCAAGCAGAGGGCAAAGGGCATCTGCATCATCGTCGTCGTCATCATCAATCTCATCCCTCAGTGGTACTTAAAATTATCAGCTGATAAAGTGGTCAACTAGTAATCTTTCTTTGTCTGCTAAAAATGTGAAGTTGCTATGGCCTATGGGCTTAAAAAATTAGAAGAAAGCAAGGTATATATCATTGCCTTGCTTTGCTTGAGAAGTTGAGAAAGCACTTCCCTTTTTTTTTTTTTTTTCCTGTGAAGGATTCCTACTGTTCCCTTTTCCTTTTTGTTGTTTCTCACCATGAAAATGGTGAGTGGGGTTGGAGATGCGAATGAGACTCATTTCTCTCCCTCTGCTTCCCTATCTTTTGCTTCCAATTCTCCTGCTCTTTTCAATCCTGGCCCCAGCCTCTGTCGGTCTCTTGACCCTGAATGCCCTTTTTTCATTGCCTTCTGCTTTTGTGTGCAACAATTTTTGCTTTATATTGGATCTTTCCTTATTAAACCTCCCTTATTCCATATTAAAACCCCTAAGATTTTCATATTTCCAAGTTGATGTCTCAAATTATTGTTATTTACCGAGTTGTGTTAGAATATACTGGGATATTATCTTTATGCCGAATGCATTTTTATCCAAATTATGAAATACTGTAGTATATCATAGTAACCAGGGATGGTTTTTGGCCTTATCAAATGATTTGAGACGTTGACCTGGATTCATATACTATAGGAGAGCACATAAAGTTTTTTTTATGTCGACATGGAACGAATGCTGCCTGTGGGTCTTGATGATATTTTTGGTTAGTGAACCCAGACGCGTCAATTGTATTGCTCTCTTCCTATTTGAATTGGGTTCCAATATCGCATCTTTGTTAATTTACTTGGTTATATGTTAGATTATGCAGGGATTTTGTTTCAGATGCTCTAGTATACCAATTTTCTGGATGTCCATTTGGATTTCAATTGTTACGTGGAAGCAATTAAAGATTTTGAGGGTGGATGCGGGTACGGGATGATATTTTTGGTAGGTGAATTCCGGTGCATCAATTTTATTGATCTCTTTCTATTTGAATGCTATTAGTTGGCTGGCACACCCACTGCTACAGCTATTCATTCATTCACATAGGTAAGACGGTAGGGCGTCTTCTGGGGATTATTTCTCTTTCACCTCGCCGACACCGACTATAGACTGCCATTTTTCTTCTGAAACATTCATTCCTGAGCAATTCATGCAACCTGATTGTTCATTGTGGGTTCAGGGCAAATCAGAGTTTCTGCAGTAATTTTGGACTTTGACATGTTATGATTTGCGATGACGAACTGCTCTTATCATTTCCTATTAGAGCACTGGTCATGCGAGAAGTGTTCTAATGCCCTCCATATTTACTCCTCGACTGGTCTACTATTTGACTTCTGGCATTCGTTATCTCTATCTCTTCTTCGTGATCAAGGACCGCGGAACACTTATTGTATGAGATAACATTCATGCAAGAAGTGTTATTGTAGAAGTCTGCCTCATACTAGAGAGTGTTCTGATGGAAATCGTACTCTCTCAGTGTCACAACTTAAGCATGCCAACTGAATTTCTTATTAATTTTCGAATATAATGAATTATGTGAAATTTCGGGAGTTTAAATTTCTATTTCTGCCAATTTACAGAATTGTTTCCTTTTCTTAACTTTAGTAAGATTAGTGTCCGTTTCGTATTGTTACCTGATTTGACTATATGATGTGCTAGAATTTATTTAGTAGGAAACTAACTACTTGTCTACTTATTTTTTTAGGCTAAAGTAGAGGAAATTTTCATAAAATATCAAAGGTTTTTCATAAACCCTCATAAACTTTTTTTTGTGTGTTATGTAAATTTTTAGGGGTTTTTACATATCTATTCCTTAAATCTTTAAAAATTAGAATTTAATCCCCAAATCTTCATATTTATAATTTAGTCCTCCAAATCCTTTAAGTTATTACAATTTAGTCTTCTAGTCATATTTTTTGTCCGAATTTTCTGTTATACCCTGAATTAGTTTTCTCTTTCCTCTTCCTCTTCTTATTAGATTTCCCTCTCCATTTTTCTCTTCTCTTTCCTCCTTTTTATTTAGGATCTCCTTATTTAGGTTCTCCTCAGTTACTTCTCTTTAGAAATTAACTGGGAGGGAAGAGAGAGAGGGAAAGAATAGAAAGAGAAATCCAATAAGAAGAGGAAGAGAGGAGGAAGAGGAAAAGGAGAATTAAAATGAAGTAACTCAGGGGTATAATGGGAATTTCGGACCAAAAATATGGCTGGGATTAAATTGTGGTAACTTAAAGGATTTGGAGATTAAATTATAAATATGAATATTTGGATGACTAAATTCTAACTTTTAAAGATTTAAGTCACAGATATGTAAAAACCCCAAATTTTTATGGAGTTTCAAATTTTATGGAAACTTCTAAACTTGATAGATTTAAAAATGTATCAAATTTCCACTCTGCAATAATTTCATATATATATTTTTGAGTATAGTGCACTAAATTAGGATGCACGTATTTAGAAAGGCGGAAGAGTGATGTTTACTATAATTTTAAATTGATTATTAATCTTTCCACTATTACTATTTGGGGATTTTTATAAAATTTGAAAATTTATAGGAGTTTACATAATATAAAATAGTTCATGGATTTCTTGTACTTAAGCATTTTTTCTAATAGATTCACAATTTAACATTTTTTTTCCATTGTGTTGTGTTTGGCACATCCTAACCCTTTTTGTATAATATTAAATCTAATCACATGTCATGTTTATATCTCCATCATACCTATCCATGCCTTGTTTTAAAATATAGAATTTGTATTTTAACAGATTAATAAAAAAAAAGTTTGTTGAAACGTTTGTTAGGGCAACAAAATCAGATTTTGATAATTTACATGTCGGTTGAAGGTCAAGTCATGAGATAGCAAATCTTTTTCTTTTTAGAGTCTTAAACTATCAAATGAAATAAAGAGAATGTGCCAATGTTTGCCTTAATCTATCTATTAAGCCCAAAAGCCGCATATATTTTTTTCTTTCTGTTGAGTTATTAGCCTAGCAAAGGGTAGATGTACCTTCCCTTTTCAAGTGGGCCCCTCCTCCAATTGTGGGTACGGGTTCACATTTCTTCAGTGTAATTACCAACTGCCTCTTCAATTGGTTGAATGAATGCCGATAGAATCGTTCCTTAATGTTCATAATGTTTTAGGGGTATTTATAAGTTTGTCCCTTACATCTTTATAAATTATAATTTAGTCCTCCAAATCTTCATATTTAAGATTTAGTTTCCAAATTCTCTATGTTACTACAATTTAGTCCTTCACTTAGTTTTTCCGTCCAAATAAACTGTAGAATTTAATTTTTATTTTTTTAAAATAATGAAATGACTTAAATACTTCTATAAAGTAAAATGGGAAAGAATAGAGAGATAGAAGAGAAGAAGAATGGGGAATGCTAATGAACCTAATAAAGAAAAGGAAAAGAGAGGAGGAAGAGGGAAGGAGAAGAGAGGAGGAAGAATGAAGAAGAGGAGAAGAGAGGAGGAAGAGGGAAGGAGAAGAGAGGAGGAAGAGGGAAGAATGAATTAAGGAAGGGTAAAATGGAAAAATCAGGTCAAAAAATAAACTGGGCTAACGGAAGTTAGGGAGAGAGACTAAATTGTAGTAATTTAGAGGATTTGAGGGATTAAATTCTAAATATGGAAATATGAGGGACTAAATTATAATTTATAAAGATGTAAGGGACAAATCTGTAAATATCCCAATATTTTAATATCTGGAATCTTATTCCTCAACTTGCTTTGTAGTGCTTCTTTAAATCTCCATCATAATTTTTTTTTTTTCATTTTTTTCAAATTGTTTCTTATTGCATATACATTGTTGATTATCTTTCAACTCATTTTGGCTAAAGTACACAAGTGAACTCTAAATATATATTTTCTTTCTTTCGCTATATTAGTGTGAGCTTTCAAAATTACATAGAACTAGTAACATGAGCTTTTAAAAATGATGGAGAGATCGATTGTGATGTTAACTATAGGATTCATGTTGACTGATTGAAATGGAGGAGTACAATATGAATTTTATGTGATCTTAATATTTCGTTAAGACTGAAGTGAGAATTTTATAGGATTGCTACTAGGCTTATGGCATGAAATACTGAGTTATAAAGAAATGTCATTCACAAAAAATAAGTGCAATAAAGATGTGCATGCTTCGTTGGTAGGTATAGCCTCTATCGAAAAAGAAGACGCGAGAAAATTGCTTACGATACAAATGTACCAGTTTGACGATGAGAGCTTATCAATATATGATAAGTTAAAAGAGCAAAGAAAAAAAAATTATGGATGGAGGTGATATGAAAAGTTGTTGATTCTAAAGGTTTAAATGAGAATATATTACTAGGTATGATCGATTTGGCGTGAATTCTCTTTTAGTTCATGTAACATACCCTAAGTAATTGGGATAAGAAGTTTAGTTGTTATTGTTGTCCGTAGGATGCTTAAGACATAATTAGCAAATCAAAACCTTTGTTTAGAGGTTTTTACATATCTATCCCTTAATTCTTTGAAAATTGAATATCGATCCCTCAAAGCTTCGTATTTTGATTTTAGTCACTAAAACATTTAGGTTACACCGTTTTAGTCTTCCATTACTTATTCCGTCAAAATAAATTCTGTTTTTTTTTTTTTCTATTTTTATATATTAATAAAATAACTTAAATGTCTATGACTTAGTTTGAAAGGTTAAATGATGACTCTCAAAGCTCGTTTTTCACCTTTTCATCACCTTCCTTTTCCTTCCCTCCCTCAAACTCTTCTACTACATCAACCCCACTAATCTTAACCGCAATCCGGGAAATTCCAATGCCTTCACTCTTATCCTCAAGAGGGAAATCCAAATAAGAAGAGAGAGAGAGAGGTTAAGGATGGAGAAAGAATCCAACCAAGAAAGAGAGAGATTGAGAATGGAGAGAGAACCCAATCAAGAAGAGAAGAGAGAGAGGTTGACGATGGAGAGGAGAATCCAACCAAGAAGAGAGAGAGAGAGAAATTGAGGATGAGGAGGAGAATCCAATCAAGAAGAGAGCAAGAAATGAGGATGGAGAGGGGAATCCAATTAAGAAGAAAGAAAAGAGGAGGGTGGAGAGGGGAATGCAACCAAAAAAAGAGAGAGAAGGGAGGAGAAGGGACAGAGAGAAGGAAGGAAAACAACTGAATTTTCTCTCCCTTTCAAGAGTATAATGGGTATAAATGACCAAAAAGTTAACTTGGTTAATGAAAGTAATCTAGAGATATTAAAAGTGTATAAATTAAATATCCTGGGGACTAAAATAGAGTTTTAAGGAATTGATATTAAATTTTTAAATAATTAAAGTTTCAATGCATAAAAATCCCTTTCTGTTTAATGGATCATCTTGACTTTAGTAATCATACGTGGGTTCACATCTTTCATTGTAGCTTCATGTTGTGGGACCAGAAGGACAACAAATGATAATGGCAGTACAAGGTACCATCCTCTCTTAAGAAAATTACAACACATGGGTTATGAACAAGAATATAAACTTTATTTTCTTTTGTTAATGAAAATAAGTTTTTTTTTTTTTTTTTTCCGAGGATATTTTTAATAACATTGGTGATGGTAAAGTGCAAAGTAAGAAATAGTTCTTGTATTAATCTCTGGTCTAAGAAACTCAAAATCACCTTGGAAGATGGATTTTATTCCTTAACCTACATAATGGCCTCCCAAGTCCTGCCTTACATTAGGTAAATCTTACTTTAAACAAATCATTTAGAATCCTTAATTTCTAATCAAATTAGAAATCGATCACTGATTTTTAATTAATTAAGAATTAATAATTCCTATAAATATAAGCTGAGTATTTCCTATATGTAGTTATAATTTAAGCAATTGAGAATTCTAATTATTTATCTCAAAAGAAAGAAAATTGATTAAAAAATAGAAATAAACCAGGCCAATTCAATTTCTTGGTTACTCTTTAGTACAAAAATTCAAGTTTTAGCTCTATTCTAATTATTAATTCTCTCATGTATTTCTGGTTTTCTTATCGAACTAGGAATTATTAAGGTTGCTTGGATAATACAAACCATGATGGATCCGAAAGGAAAAGTTCTGTATCTCCCAAAAAAAAGTAACAGGTCCAAAATTCCTAGCTCTTGCTTTTTTAACATGACATGTATAGATGTCTATATTTTCTGTCTTATTGGAAAAATTGTATCATGTAATTTAATGAGAAAGGATATAACTTCAGTGTTCAAAGGGAAAAAAAAAAAAAAAAAAAAACATGTTTCGTGCTTCAAATCATCATAAAGATACTGCTAGTTGTTGCATGGCATATTGGTATGTAGTTGTTCTCACGATGGCTTCGGCAAAAGATCAACATCAAGTTGAACGTTTCCATACAATGTAAAGTTATTTTCTTGAAGATTTTTGAGTTCTCAATGTCGTAGGCTAGTTGAAATCTTAATCTTCTACTGGTCTAGGATTTCCTTTACTGTTCTTCTTGGTCTATTATTGCTCTTACACGGTCTGTGGGGAGACTCCATGGCTGGTCCGTCAAGAGGGCTCAGCAACTACTTTAGATCATGTATCATGTTGAAACATAAAAATCATGGGAAGAAACTTCAAGAAGCTTTAGAGGTAAACAAAGTTCAAGATCACAACTCCTTCATTATCTAGAAAAGAAAAAAGAAGCGGACGATGATAGATTCCAAAAGCTTTTTCAAGATTTTGAGAATAGCAAGTTTATCTCGAGCATTAGATGGTTGAAAAGATGATTCAATCTGTCTTGTGATCAATATGACAATGCTAATGTATCTGCATTCGATCAGGGATTTCTTGGATATGAGAGTTGGACAGTTGAAAAAGTGACTCAAGCAAGCTGTCATGAATTTGTTTGTGAGTATGGCTATGGCAATAATCTGATAGTTGTCAAGAAAGTTAATGAGACGGTTGAGGAGGTGCCTCCAAAAACCAGGAATCAATTGTTTGGTTGATAACAACAACTCTGCACAAGGAGAAGTTCAAGAAGCTGAAGATTGGAGAAAAAGGGCTGATACTTTGGAGTCATGGCCGTACTTGCAGTACTTTACCATCTGGTTTGTCTTTTATTTTTAAAATTTTCCGAGTGTTAAAACACAATTGCACCTGTTAAATTTTTTTTCCCTCCTTATTTTATTGTTCTAACAAAGCAATTTGGCAAAAATTTCACTTGTGCGGTTGTATATTGGTCAAGAGACTGTTATTGCCAAAAGTATTCAAAGTGTATCAATGTGTATTATTCGAAGTGTCTAAATGTGTACCAAAGTATCGGGTCACAGCTCCCCTATCTCTCCTATCTCTAGTATTTCTTATCCCCGCATCTCAAAGCCGGGAAATTCTAAATGCACAGCAAATTTTACTTAATGAGCACCACATCCTACACTAAAGTGATTTGGGGAAAATGGTGCTCACAAATTCAAATGCGGTGCGCATTTAGAACTTCCCCTCAAAGCCCCAATAAGCGTATTTCCTCATTGTATTCATACTTCCAAAAAATTATACACGTACCTTACAAAGTTAAACTAGAATCTCTAGATGTGCCCCATTTTTCTCTTAGTGAGCTCTAATTTTTTAGTAATGTAATTATTTTTTTCTCTAATTTTTAGAGCTCACCAAGAAAAATATCGCGCACATCTAGAAATTCCCAAGTTAAACCCATCTTGTAGCGTTACCTGCTATTGCGGGTGAATTTCTAGATGGGCACATTTTTTTTTTTCCTAGTGAGCTCACTTAACTCTTTCCTTATATTTACCAGACTACCATTCAACCAAAATCGCCCTCTCCTACATCTTCTCGTTCACTTCTCTTCTTCCTGCGCCAACAGCGAAGAAAAGGGGTAAAAATTTCACCCACCTCTCCTTCAACCTATCCAACCGCCTCTTATTTGCTTACCCCCCTTCAGTAAATTAGTTCGAAGATTGATTTAAAAGTTGTTATTATGGGAATATGTAGTCGATAGCTTGTTGTCAGAACAAGCGATAAAAAATCTACAAAATTTTTTTTTTCTTTGCAGAAACAAATGCAACAATGGGCTTTTTTGATTCATTGACTTGAAACTAATCACATTGTGCATGTTGATGAGTTTTTTTGATTAATACCTTGAGACTGAAGGAGTAGAGCACCATCTGATCAACAGTGGTGACGTTGAGATGAAGAATGGTGAATTAGAATTTTTAAGTTCGGCAAACATTTTTAGGAGCTTTTTTTATGAGCTTACAGTTTTTTTGATCTGGGCTTACAGTTCTGGATCTATAAAGGGTGATCCAGGACTGTAAGCCCGGATTTAAAAAGGGTGATCCGGAACTGTACGTGTTTGATCCGGACTAGACAGTTCGGATTAACTTGACAGAGTCGTCTTTCTTATCTTCATACGGTACGTACACTCCAGATACAAATAATTTTATCCAGCACGAAATATATATAACATAACCTAAACCAACGAGTTCTACCCGCATTTTAGAGGTCAGGTTTGGTATCAAAACACACAATAGTGATATTCAAAACTGAATTACATAACAAAGAATAAATAGAGTAGAAGACATAGAACAACTACATAATAAAGTCAACATATATTCAATTATTCATAGCTTCAAAGATGTAGTTATATAGTTCAATACAAAATAAGTAGAGTGTAAGACAAAATAAGAACGACAACATTAAGTCAAGATATCTTTTATGGTTACAACTTCATTTCCATGTTAACAAGAACAAACAGCATAAGTTAGAATTTGACACTCCAAAAAAAAAAATCCAATGAAATCTAGCATCTTCGTTGCTTTCTAGCGGGTTGCTTCCTACCAAGTTAACAGCATCCTGCAGAACTGGGACCTTCGGTTGGGGTTTGTGATACAGGTTGTAATGAAGTGTCAACATCAACTTGTGTGCACCCGATCAAAACTGATTTTATCTTGACAAGTGTATTATAGAGCAAGCTCGGATTGTAATGAAGTTTTATGTGATTAATGCACCGCAATAGATCTCGTTCATGAAATTATAACAAAGTAAGATATTAGATAAATAACTACCTAGTTAAAATTTAAATCCAAGTTGTTATGTCTAACCTCATTTTTAGATATAAGGAAAGTAATGTGTATTCTAAAACTATTCAAAACAGACAAATCAATCGGTCCTCCATTTATTGGCCGCACTTCCTCTTCTTCCAAGTCTGACTCATTGATGCTCCCTCTTTTTTGTGATACACCTCGATAAATGCGTAACGGAAGGGTCTCTGTGGAATCATCAATCTGCGAATCCTGTTCATTATGGATTTTAGTAATGTTAGGATCGACGGCTGGACGGATCTCCATTTTCTTCCTCCTATTCGACGTTGTTAGTCGAATACGGGATGGTTGCGTTGGATCTATCTGTAAATCATCAAATATTATATTTACACAATGAAATTTTAAATTGTCAATCATCACATATCACCATATGCTAATTATATTTGCCTATCTAAATCCATTAAATATCATAACATAAACACATAATATCTATATTTCAATTTTTTCCCGATTCGAATATCAAAACTTACCAATTTAATCCAAATACAAAAACCTACCAACTAATATTCAAATTATAAATTTTGCACTTTACTATTACAAAATCTAACTATTACTAATCGATAACAACAATAAAATCTAAGCACCCTAACCCAGTGAAGCCTTTAATTTCACCTTAATAAAATGTAAAGAAATAATTTTTTCCCCCAATTTTCCCCCTTAACTAAATCTACCCTCATCAACACTCTTTTTCATATTTTTTTCCTAAATTAAATTGTTAAAATGAACACAAAAAGTAGGGTTTTATTTATTTATTTATTTACCTTTTTCTTAAAAACCTAGGTTTTCCTCTCACGATCGATGGAAGGCGGGTGACGACGATCGCGTCGGCCGGAAACCGAGTGACGCCGGACTGGGGAGTAGCGGCAGCTGTTGGGAACGGAATGACGGTGGCCTGGAGAGGGATAGCGCACGAGCGGGGATCTGACAGTGGCGAGAGAGAGGGTTTGGGGATTGAGAGGAAGAAGATGATTGGTTTTTTAAGATTTTGGGAGAGAGAGAGTTAGAAGAGGATCAGTTTAAGAACATGGAAGAGGGACTAGAGAGGATATTTTGTGGATTATTGGTGTACTCACCGGAAAAAATCCTCTCATTTTGAAAGAGAGTGTGTGCTAACTAGAAAAGTGGGCTCACTAGGAAAAGTGGTGGGTCTCTCAGGAAATTCCCTGTTGCGGCCCCACCTCAGCACCGTGCCCAAAACTAGCGGGGAATTCTAAGTGAGCACACCACGTGACAACAAAGGGTGCACCACTGAGCAAATGGTGCTCACGAATTCAGGTGTTGTGCTCGTTTAGACTTTCCAAAACGAGTTTCACCGACAGCCCAACAAGCCCATCGAAATCAACTCCACCACCCCCTCCCTCTTCTAAACGCCGACGATCGAACCCCAGAACGAGATCGACCGACGATGTCCACGGCGGCGCTAGCGGTGGCGGCAGTTCTTTTAGCGGCGGCGACGGCGGCGATCGCCGGGGACCAGAACCGCGTGTTCCAGCCGTGCGCCGACGCGAAGGTGCAGCGATTCGACGGGTTCACATTCGGCATCGTCTTCTCGACGAAGGAATCCTTCTCCTTCAACCAGACGCAGCTCTCCCCATGCGATCGCCGCTTGTCACTCGACAACGACGGCGCCCAGCTCGCTGTGTTCCGGCCGAAGGTCGACGAGATCTCTCTGCTCACCATCAACACCACTACTTCCAATTCTGTAAGCTGTCCATCTCTCTCCCCTTACGTTGTCTTTTGATTTCCCAAGTTTTTTGTCTATTCTGATCGATCTAGGGCTTCGGCAATTGATGAAAATGCATTATTTAGATGTTTTCATGAGATTGGGAGTGAGTTTTCGTGCCAAGATATCCTTTTTGACCGTTTAGACAGATCTATTTGAGTTTTCTTTGGGTTTCTGTAATCTATTATCATATATTGTTTATTTTTTGCTCTACTTAATTAGGGTTCATGAAATCGCCGCACCTCGCCACACCTTTGACACCAGTGGTTGGTACTCCATCATATATGTCCTTAATCACATTGATACAACTACTGGACACTAGGGATGAGAATGGGCACAATTATGAGTTAAAAATGAAATGTTCATTTTTATAATTCAAAATATTGAATAAAGCAAATCAAAAATTAGCCATAGGACTTGTCCATTCTCATCCTTATTAGACACTTTTGGTTTTTTTTTTTTTTTTTTTTCCTTGTTTCTAAAATTTTCTAATATTTACTCCTTATTATCATCCTTAGGCCTTATAATAAGTTTTGATAAAAATCATATTTAGATCTCTTCCTTTTCTGTGTATCTCCTTTAATTTCCTTCATAATTAAGTAGTTTCGATTCGAGGACGTCCTACAACAAAACCAAATTGATTCTTGTACATCATTGTTTCTTTCCTTAGCCTATGCTCTCTTTTAGAGTTGTGTATGGTTCGCAAGCTTTATGATAAGTTGTAAAAGTTGTCTCCTTTATATTTCAAGATACTGAGTTTATTACCTTCTGGGGTTTCTCATTCCACCATCTTCCCTTTAGTTGCTAATCTATTGCCTTCATATTCTTTTGATAATTTTCTAGTTCTATGATATAGAAAAACTTATTTCATATATTAGGAGCTTTAGTCGTCCTCCCATGTTACTTATCCTCAAAAGTATTTATGTTTTCAACTTTAGTTCACGACATAGTTCTTTGTCTCGTGTTCGTTCTAATGTTGTATTCCACATTTTCTCACTAATGTCTAATACCATCAATTAATGTTGCATGGTCTAGCTTTCTCCTGTATGTTTTACAATCTTTGCATTCTTACCAATCTTCCCTCAAACACCTAGTAAGGAAAACCAATTTGACTATTTCTTGATCCACTTTTGGATGATCTAAAATTTCATCCCTCCTTTTTGGACATAACTCATAAGGTATGTTTTTGTTATCATAGAAGTCATATGATATTGCCTAATCTAAACTCATATTTGTCTTTCATTTTTACTCTATATCCATACCTTTATCTACCTTTCCAAATCCAGTAGAATGTATTAACCCAACACTATTGTGCTCTCTTCCTTAACTTGATTATACAATTTCGTGTGACTGCAATAGAATCGTATCTTCCATTTCAAGTAGGGAGGGTTCATGATGGGGACTATAATTAGGATTTGTTTAATCTAGTTTTTGTTTTATTTAAAACTCTTAGGTCGAGTTTGATTAGGATTTTATTTTGATTTTATTTTGTTTGCACGTATTGTCCATGTTATATATATATATATATATATATATATATATATATATATATATATATATATATAGAGTAAATGGAAAATTCACCGACGATGAAGGGAGTTCATTTACCGCCACTTAGGTGGCCCAATAAAATTATTACATGTGGCGCCACTTAAAATAACAAATAAAAGGACTCTCTTAACTGCTCTTTGAGTGGTAAAACGTGTAACAATTTTATTGAGCCACCTAAACAGCAGTAAATGAACTCCTTTCACCGCCGGTGAATTTTCCATTTTCTCATATATATATATATATATATATATATATATATATATATATATATATATATATATATATGCATGTTTTATTTTCTAATGAGAGTGATTAAAATTTGTCATCTTTTTTTCTGGGTATAAGAAGTGCAATGAATCTATTTTGAGCAATTTGCAGATGAGAGATTTTCTTGGGTGTGAGTTCGAAATTTATCCCCTTGATTTATTTTCTCCCCCAAATCCACTAAATAGCCATGACAAACCCTAAATTTGCTCTTGCGCCAAATTTTGGTAGAATTGATAAGTACATTGAACGAATAAGATTTGTTGAGATTTATTATTTAAGTTTTATAGATTTTATTTGAGATTCTTGAACATTTATTTATTTTAATTACATGTGTGGTGCATGTATTATTGCCTATATATAACCATGCATTGAACCTTTTAGTTAGCGAAGAATGATAATTGAATTGAAATCTTAGTTTTTTGAGAGAGCATATATTTTGCTTTTAACAAATCTTCGACATATAATTTGTTTAAAGTGGGTATGCAAGTTTCCTTGGCGTGACCCAAAATCTATTCTTTTTGTTATTTTCTTTGGAATCCTAGTTTGTTTTTCTTCAAATCCTCCTAAATCTCCACCACAAATCTTAATTCCTCTTTGTGCTGCATTATATTTTGGTAGCAGAGCTAAAGAAGATCTATCTCCCTAAAATCCATCATCATCTTCTCTATCTTCTTCTAGATTTATAAGAAAAAGATTGAAAAATACTTATAAAAAGATAAATAAAAACAGAAAAAAAGAAATCAAATAAAAATGTGAAAAAAAAATCAAAAAGATCTTAAGTCATGACAGCAAAGCCGCCTTATATTTGGTTGAACCAGCTCATATTTGATCCAAAGGACTAAATCTGGACCCCTCTTCAACTCCAACAAGGCATCCTGTCTCCAATGCAACTTAGCATCATCAACGAATCCAGACAATACCGCCTAGCACTGTCGTTTCTAGCATCGTCATCAATGTCATCATTGTTGTCTACATCTATGTTGCCACAACTCTATCATAAGCCTCCCGTCAGCATTGTCGTGCCTTAGTCGATCGTCACCCTGGACATCGTTGTTGTCATCTCCAGTTACAAGTAACTATTCCAAGAAGATCGTGAGCAACCTTGTGTAAAAATTGGCTCAAATTCGGCTTACCATAGTGTTATCAACTTGAGCCCAAGTTGATTATGGTAGTTGACTCTTCTCAAGCAGATTCCAGAGAGATCTGAGCCTTTTCTCGCAAACTGAAACCAATTGACCCAATTTTAAGATACTGGCTCGATTCAACTTACAACTTGCTAAATTGGTTCCAAATCTATTATCATACTGGCACGACAAGTAGCTAATTGACCAGTTAAAGGTTTTTGGTAACTTTCAAAGCCCATTTCAAGTCTAGTATGAGTTATATTCGAAATTTTAAGATTCTTGGGTTTTTTCTAGGCTTTTTGCATTGAATTTTCAATTTTGATGTAAATCTTTATGGAATTCAAATTTTGTTGCTGGAAGATTCAAGGCATGTTGAGAGTATATATATGTTGTTCTGGATTTTTAGAGTTTCAATCATCGTTATGGTTGTGAAAATTAGAAGAACCATCTTGAATATATCTTCTATTATTTTTCTCTAGTATCTACGAAAAATGCTGCTATGTCCGAATTAATTTGGTTGAAGAAGCTTCTTTTTGGGGAATCAACCATAAATTTGTTGATTTTCGTTTCACTTGCAAGTTCTTCGTTCTTGGTATGTCCCGCACCTTCTTTTATTTTTGGATTGTTCAATAAAATTCTGTCTATCGCCATAAAATTTGAGCCCAGGGTTGAACAGTAGTCCGAGCATCAGACTAAGACAAAAAAGAAACAGAAATAGAACCCAAATTAGAACATGAGAGAATGAGAGTTTGATATCAAATCAGAGCTATAACTAGAATCTGAATCTAAACCCAAATATATTGCACTATCTTGCATATCTTATGTCACTTCTACATCTTTTGTTTTGCTTCCATCCTTATGGAGTCTACTTTGATTATGATGATAAAGCCAACTTTCACTGCTTCTCTAGAAGTCTATGTTTCCTTTCTACCCATTTTGTTACCAATACAAGTTTTGGAATGTATGTTGCATTAGTTGATTTGAAGCCTACTTGAAAATATCGATTTCATGGTCAGATTCTATATGTGATCTTCTTAGGTCATATTATTGCTATCAGTGTTGATATAGTGACCTTGCATTCCAGTTGGTCATGGTAGATAGGTGAAGCACTCAAAAAGTTCATCATGAAGTATTGTTGTTGCATTTTGACCAATATTCATCTAAGGTGAATCTTCTAAAACCGAAGAAAATGACAAGGATCTCGAATGACCGTAATTATTTAAATTTTATTAGATTGTATTGAAATTCTAGGATATTTATTTTATTTTAAATTGCACATATAATGCATGTATTATTAGATATATTTTATGTTCAGGTAAATCTTCTATTCGTTGAAATATTTGTTTAATGAAGAATGATTATTGAATTGAAACTTTAGTTTATTGATAGAACATGTGATCTGCTTTTGATAAATATTTGAAATATGTTTATTTTTCCAGAATGGATGTGTGATTCACCTGGGTGAATCACTTGGGTGTGAAATCATAGTTTGTTATTCCCCAAATCCTCTAAAATCTCCACCGCAAACCCGAATTCCGCTACTTGCTGCATCTTTTCATCTTAATTTATACAAGTGCAAGTGAAAGACTTCTGAATGAACATAAGATGTCATATAACTAGCTATGATTCTACACAACTTCAAGCCATTAGTCTAGGATTGACTTAATGTATATTAAGCTGCCAGTATATGATTAGTAACCTCATTCTACTTTTTTGAGATTTGTCATTAATGATATTGAAAGTTTCTTACCCTTAATTGTTAAGGTTTCTCTGAGGAATGTCCTAAGGGTACTGGTTAAGAGCCAGAGCTCTTATCTTGATCCTTGTATTTATTTAAGAGAAGAAAAGTAAAATCGTTTCTAATACCAAAATTTCCTTTATAAATGGCTTCAGATATTCTATGGACAAGCAAGTCATTATTCCTCAGAGAAAAGAGTATATAAGTCAATAATATGGGGTTTACACCAAGATCCATTATGGTACTGGTAGTTGATAACTAGGGATGACATCACACCTTTTTTCAAATAGAAACCTCTGATATTAACTATGCAGATATGTAGGAAAAAAATTATGAATAACAATTACGACTCTGTTAAACAAAAGGAATTGGTTATTCTTGAGAAAAAAAAACTACTCTTCCACTAGGATCTTGTAACATGCATCTCCCTTTTAAGACAAGATATTTTAACTTTTAAAAATCTCCCATCTAAAAACAGGTTACATCTCAAAAAAGAAGACGTTTCATAATTTCTTTTAAAGATCTAGTAATATGATGGAGCTTTCTTTTCCCATTTTAAATGAATGCACATATCAAGAAAAAAAATGATTAAAGATGGTCTATTTATTATGGTCTAACTAGTCCCCTTAGGAGACCCGCTAGAAAAACCCTAATTGTAATGCATGAGAGCAGTCCAAGTCCAGACCAGACTGTCATTGAAGAACCATAGATATTAGCACTAGAGCATGCTGAAAATGAACTAGAGTCTGTTCTAAAGTTGATCCAAATTCAATTCATTCAACACATTTGGCCAATGATCATGATGTGATGTGTTAATATGTTCTGTGAACGTAGTCTGCTAGTCACATTTTCTCATATTTACTTGATCAGTTGAGGTTGTAACTAAGTCAAGGTGAGCTGATTTAGACATGGCTTGAAGTTTGGAATAGCATCGTGAGTTTGATTTCTTCTTGTCATTGCATGTAAAATCTTGATTTGTTAGCTAATAGGCAGCTTGAACTTTCTTCAATTGAGTTTTCAGTTCAAGTACATTTACAAGTTTCATGCTCTAGCTAGCTAACGAGAATGTGTGTTAGCTTAAATTATGTTGTGAACAAGGTTTAAAATCTCTCAGTATGGCCTGATAGTTTAAAATATCTGAAATCAACAATATTAGGCAATATGTGTCAACATTGGAAGTATCGAAAATATCAGCAATACCGATGATACTGGTACCAATATTACAGGATTTATATTGTTTCAGATTCCTCAAATATCTGATACGAAATCATATAAATTTCGGTGTATTCTAAAATCTGGGTTGTGAATATATTCTAGATAGACTAAGGGGGAAGTATATTCAATTGAAATATAGTTATTTACCTCTTTTGTGTGGAATCATGTCCACACCTACATTCATTTCTTTATTTTGAGGTTGAGATAAAGATTTAGTTTGGTGGTCAACTTCATGTGCTAAATCCAAGAAATGTCAAGCCATGAATAGCTGCAGGAACAATTTGATTATTATTGTCAAAAACAAAGATGCTAGGGTACTTAGGCAAGTTAGGCAAAGTAGTGTGCTCTGGTGGTTGAGGTTTAGCAATGCTTAGCTGACCTAGTTGAGAATGTTATTGGGGTCTTCAACATTTTTCACATCAACAAATATGGTTATTAGGTGGTTTATGTATTGAAGTTAATGGCTTACTTTGTATGTCTCATGCATTGTAAGAACAATGTAGCTTTGACAAATCATGACTAATTGTAATGGTAAGAACTAAGCTTAGTGAGAAGCATTGGTTAGAAACACTATAATACTTCTCTTTGGGAACCATCCATAAGTAGTTAAACTAGAGCCTAACTGATAAGAGAGGGACTTTTGAAGCAACACATAATATTCTTGGAACTGTATCGCCTTTTCTATTTTCTTTAGAATATCCTATGTTGCTGAATGCATGTAAATTCTATGTGAGCCGGTACATATGGACTCCTGATGATGACCACCATATTTTTTTGATATACACGGTTTATATTAATTCATGGATAGCATAAAAAGAACGTCGAAGATTGTTGATCTTCCTCTAGGTATTGTCCCTAGTGTAGGAGTGTCGAGTAGGGATGCAAACGGATCAGATACGAGACTTACCATAGCCATATTTGTGTCCTAAGCACAAATATGAATACGAATATAGTCCTATAAGGAAAGTTCATATCCCTATTGATTTAAATCAAAAGCGGATATGAATCAGATATAGTTATTTATAAAAACGAATATGAACACAAAAGGAATATGAGAAAAATAAATAAATATAGAGCTGCATCATCCCATATGATAAATCAAGACAGTTTATTTTTGTGGTTTTATTTTGAAAACAATTAGATTAATTTATTTAAGTTTTGCGTATAGTTATAATAATGTTAATTTACCACCATTTGAGTACTCTAGTATTGTAATGTTCAAATGCTTGGGTCTTAAAAAAATTAAATATTATTGTCGGTGCTGGGAGGTAACTAGCCACTACTACTATAAGTTACAAGCAAAATGAACTTTGGGCATAGGAAAAACTCATGTACGATGGATTGTGGTTTTGGTTCATTTTAGTCTTTACATCTTTGCTGGGCCCCATCTCTCTCTTGCGATGCTCCTATGTATATCTTAAATGTACATCATGTGGTTGATGCTCTTGATATATCATCTTGTTTAACTTCTTTTCCATCTTATGGTTTCCTTTTCAGCCTTCCTCCCTGATACTGGTCCTAACTTTAAACCTTTGTTCTTTTAATTGTAAGAAAGGCACTTCCTTTTGTTCTATTGGGAACCTCACCCCTCGGAAAATATTTCTGGTCTTGCATGTCCTTGGAACCTGCTTTTTTCTTTTCCTTTTAACTTTTATTCATTCAAAAAATGTACAATTTATGCTTGATGTTCAAGGTACTGCTTTTAGTGCTTTTTTTTTTTTTTTTTCATATGTCTGCACCTTGCCTCTTTGGATAATTACACTGATGTCCTTGCGTTAGTCTATTATATGTTTTCTCTCCATATGAAATTTGGATTAAAGAAGTTAAAGAAACGGGGTTTCCTCTCTTTATCTGGTATGATTTCCAAACTAGTGTTGAAGCTATCTTGCAGCACCTTCATTTGTGCATACCCTCCTATTTTTTTGTGAGTGTTGTGTAACCAACATTAAGTTAGCTGTTTGATTTGACATAGCCAAGTTCTCCAATATGTATCACGTATCACAGAGATGGGATGTTTTCAGAGTTCGAAACGTACAGGCCTGGATGAATGATTTTGACATATTTCAAGTTTTCAACATAGCGTATGAAATGGGATCAGGGAGCATGGTTAGATAGAACTTGACACCACTAGTGACGTGTTTGTGAGGGCATAAGTCTAGATCCTAAAAAACTATTTATAAACTTAATAGTCACTCTTCATTAGATATTTGGTGTGAAGTGAGAGAAGTTCTAGAAACCTTCACATGGAATGTGTTGGAGGAATATTTTATTAATTTTAAGGCATAGTTTTACTTTATAATCTGTTGTTCAAAATAGCGTAAGAAGTGGAACTAGGAGCCTTGCTTGGTTTGCTAGTTTATTATCCACAGTGACCTTTGTATATAAGGACTTAAAAGATATATTGGGGACTGTTGTTCTTTTGTACTTTATTTGAAAGCAAGGAAAGCTGTATGCAAATTTGTTACTTTATGATGAAGTAAAAGAAGACATTCTATAGTTCTGATGAAGAATGAGGAGGTTGAGTGTACGATGATTATCGTCCGGCTTTTGGTAGGCAGGGCAATAGAGGGTTAAACATTTGAGCAATCTGATTTTTTTTTTCATTATATTTTCTCTAGCTCTGCTCACAAGCCCTTGATTTTAAGTGGTTTTCACTGGCTGAGAAAGCAATAAAAAATGAACTAATAGAATTAAAGTTATGGTATGATGAGCCTGCATAAAAAATTATTTTTTTCCTTTGATAAAGCTATTTCTGGTTTATTTTTGCTCCATGTTTGCCTGGATGGTTAAGTTAGAACCAACTGCTATAAAAACTTTTGGCTCTTCCATGAACCCAACTCCATCTCCCAACTATAAATTTGTTTTTCATTCCTTAGCTGTGCATGTCTCTTTGTGTTGAATAACTTGTGCTACGTTTCAAATGGCCTGGTGGTGTTCAAATTGCTTTGTGTAAGCATGAGCCATGAATGTGTTCAACTCTCTATGAGAAATTCTGTTTTGAGCATGATTTAATTTTCACCAGAAAGACTCTTGATCTTTTTGGTAACTAGAATTACATTGCCTTTCAACGAGAGTTGACAACATGATGTGAACATATGTTTTTAGGTTTATTTTAATCATTTAATACGAGGAAATAGGCCTGTAACTTATGATGGTAAAATTCACAACTAAGACATAATGTTCAATATCTAACAGAAGTGTATATGCTTCTAGTCCTCCTAGTTTTTCATATTTAGACATTAGATAGGCAGCTATTCGCATTTTACAGCCATTTAATGTGTTCCATATAGAATAGGTTTTCTTGATGCTTCCTTAGTTCTCTGTATCATTTTGCAGATATGATGATCATTATGGAAGCTGGTTTTTTTCTCTCTCTCTCTCTCTGTTTTTGTAATTTGGTTACCACTTGCTATTACTTTATTTCTACTATACATAGATCACTTTCCCCAAGAAAATTTGGCATGTCCAAAACATGCAGACAAAATCTGCATGCCCTTCCTTGTCAGAAACTTCCAGATGTGTAAACAGTCACTCAACTTTAGGATTTACAAAAGATGAAGCATGCTATGTTGACTTTAACAAAAGATAATTTTTTAAATAAAATATTTTACTAAGTTCTTTTATATATGAATAACAGCATAATAAATAAATATATTTCATGTATCAAATGTGTGTGTTTTTGTGTGTGTGTGTGTGTGTGTGTGTAGAAGAAATGTACATATAACCCCATGTTACTGCATTTGCATTTTGGGAGATTGCCATGTCAAGCATCTTATATCTGTGTCTAGAAGTCATAGTGCTATTTAGGTTACTGTTTGGTTGGTTATTCAATTGTTAATTCAGTTTAAGTGAGAAGGTAGAGAAGTGTGCATGTGCTTCTCTCTTCATTAGTTAAATTCCCATAAAGAAGGTATGCGCAATAAGCATACAAGGTGGTAAGTGGTATGGCTTTTCAACATGAGTGGTTTTAGGGCTTTTAAAAAGGAGTTATTGATAGTACTTTGGTTGGATTTCAGTTGATGACACACAAGCATTATATCTCGTCTCAGGCAATATTTAAAATACCGATAACGGTAACGTAACGTTTTGCCTCTGTTAGGTTATGTCGCATATAACGTAACGCATAATGTACGTTATGCAATTTCCTACTTATTTAATAAAAATAAATATAATATATGTAAAATAATTTCTATAAATTGAAATATAAATTTAAAATATCTAAAAAAATATAAAACCATTTTATAATCATAATCTATTCTGATTTTATGTTAAATTTTACAATAATTTTATATTTATTTTCATAAATTATATTAAATCTGCAACCGTAATTCTAGTTATCATTTAAACGAGAAAATAATATTCCAATTTTTCATTTCAATTCCAGTTATTATCATTGTTGTAATTTATATTTTGTAATGTTCAATTTATCTTATTTATAATTGTTGATTTCAGTTTAATTAAAAATTTAATATAATCAAAAGTAAGATATTTTAGCAATCGAAGAGAAATTATAAGCGAACAAGGAAATAATTACAAATTAACAAGTTAGCAATTCCACAAGCAATTAAACAAGCCAACAACTAATCAAGTAATAAAATTATAGCAATTCGCTAATAATCAAAATAATAATCAACAACAATGTAGAAATTACTAAAAAAATAATTGTAAATAACGTAATATAACGTAATTTAACGTAACGTTACGTAATATAACGTAAAATAACATAAAAAATGTATTGTTATGGTGCATTGAGTTATTTCCAGTTGTTACGTAGCGCTGGGGTTCCGTTAGGTTACGTAACGCAATATAACGGGTTTCATAACGCGTTATTTTCAACATTGGTCTCAGATTAGTTGCGTTGTTGGAAATCTTCTTGTTGCTTTTGTTTGCTGTTATGCAGAAGTTATGATTATCAGCAGAGTTTTTTTTTTTTTTTTTTTTTTTTTTGTTGGTGTGGTGTATTGACTATGTTGCATTTGCTTATCTTTTGTTGCTCTAATAAAGGCTTTGTGTAGTATCACTTTGCAACTATTTGTTGTATAGTTAAATTTTGAGCTTGCACTCATTTTAGGTGAGAATGAAAATATGTTCTTCCATGTTTTTGTACAACTATGTGCAAATAAGGAAATAATGCACGAGAAAAAGCATACAGCAGTATGTAAAGAGTAAAGTGAGTGGTCTATACTTCTAGTGATGGTGGCAGCTGACCACTCTAGATTGACATTCTTAACATTTTTCATGGTAGTTTTTTTTAAACATAGGTTGTAGTCACTAAAACCTTGTATCTTGGATGTCTTCAATTTACCAGGATAAGAAATCTGACAAGAATCCTTTGTTTTAGGAAAAAAGTGCCTCAGTACCTCAATTATTGCTGGTCTATTGAAATAAGACGGCTTTCATTATTTGATGAAAACAAAGCCATTTTCTCCCTTCTATTGGCTTCTGTAGCTTGTATACCAGTGTTATATGAACTTGTATTCACTGGCTATATCATTTTCTGGAAGCACTGATAATACTTATGAAAACTAAATTACCATATATTAGTAAGTTAAAATGTGCATATTATTTATTTAATTTTAGATTAATACAATTACTTGCCTACTTGATAGGGCAGTGGTGGCCCAAATATGATGCTAGGTTCAGGATAATTCAGAAATTTTAACAAAGATTTTGAAGTTTACACCTACTTTGAAGATTCTGCTTGAACCCTTACCGAGTTATATACCTTCAGCATTCGTTTTTCTGATGTTTCTAATTTTCATGTGAAGGTTTCTTTCCCCCCCCAAAAAAAAAAGGAAAGAGAGAAAACTAAATGTAGGTTCCCATTTTTAATCAATTGAGATCAAGATTAAGTCTCACTCAGATATTTAGTGGGTAGAAAGGTGAATAAGAATTATATGCAACATTTGGAGTATTTTGAAAGAAGAACAAGAATATAAGTGCTTGATCGCAGTAAATCTAAGAGGGACAACTTCTTGAAGGTAGAATGTTACAAAACTGCTCCGCATGGTGAATGCCTTATGAGCCTAGTTCATTAGGCCTTATATTCAAACTTAAAGCAAAGGATTTTGGGTTGTCTCAAGTGTCTTATAACAGTAGGATAATAAAGCATTTCTCCAAGTTTTTTGAGTTGGCTATGTGGATTCATTTTCTTCCCCTGCTTTACCAGGCTCTCTTTTAAATTAGCAGCTATAGTTCTTTTACTGCCACCCTTCAGAAGTAATTTTGTAAAATGGACTGAAATAACTTGCAAAGACTAGTAACTGTGGTACATTTCAGTAACTTTTGCAACATTGGTTGTTATCAGCCCATCTATGTTTGATTTGTTTTTTTTTTTGTGTGTGTGTGTGTGTTTGGAAAATCAAATAATGACCATCACTGTTTTCTTTTAAACATTATATTAATACTCCTCCGATGAATTATTAGGAATTAGAAGATCAATGACTTTGCCATCTTTCTAATTTGATAGTATGATCATAAATCATTATTTGATCAGGCTCCATTAGTATATAATGACTGGGTGATGAATGCCGGACATTCATTGATCTTGACGCAGAATCAATTAAGCTTAAGAATGTTGATATGATCAGCAATTTAAAGCTGGGACATGGTTTTTACTTCCACTTATTCATGGTTCTACCTTAGCTTTTACTTGTAGTTGGATCCTATCAAGTATAAGTACACTCTAATTTCGTTTAACGAACACTTATCCATGATTTAACAGGGCACAATTTGCATTGAAGAGTTTTTCCTAGAATTGGCAATGACATTTCTATTTCATAAGTGTAATTTGGTTTTGATCAGGGGTTTCCTTTTTCTCTTCGTAAACAGAGCAACCCGTCAAGGTCAAATTCTTGTAAAATTTTAAAGTCTAAAGGTGGAAGAGAGAGGATTTGCCAAAGAGGACTTTATCCTAATTTAAATAGGTCAAGTATGATTCACATTCATATTAAAAATTCTGTGTAAGTACGCTTCTAGAATTGGCCGTCGCTTTTCTGTGAGAAATGTGTAATTTGGTTGGATTAGAGTGCTCTAAGTTTTTTTGTTTCATGAAGAGCAGAAACAATCCTGGTTAACTCTTGTGATTCTTAACCAGAGAGGCAGGAGAGAGTTACTATAAGAAGCAAACTATATGCTAATTCAAATTTAGACAAAGTATGACCAATGTACATGGTACTGGCTGAAGAAGCAGGTGATGCAGAGATCAAGTTTCAAGTTTCTACTCTTGGTCTATAATGACTAACAAGACCACTGAGGAGAGTACACAGAACATGGAAAGTTTGGAAAATCCTTTGTTTGGCATGATCATATGAACTAATGTTTCAGACCTGGTAATGATTTTTGCATGTAGGTGCTAGTCCAAGGGCAATGTGGTTCTGTAGATCGGAAGTGTGGTACAGTGGTTGCAAGTTCTTTCCTTCGAGTTTGCCTTACTCTGGCAGTTTATTGTATTTGTGGTGACTCTGGTGGATGCCTTTTGGGTTTACAACACAATGTTTCAGGCATACAGCTGAAACATTTATGCATTTATGGATTCTACTGGAACCTTTTCAATTAAAAAACAAACTTAAGCTTAAAACTTCTTATTTAATGAGACATACATTCCAAAAGAAAGTACTTGAATATTATTCACATCTGAACAACTCTTGTTTATATCTTTAACAGTACCGTAATCCTTACCATTTTTTTAGCTTGTTTATGGTGAAAAGCACAAGACATCTGAGCCAGCAAGTGAGAGATCAGTGTCCTTGTTAGGGATAGAGATGTTAGCTGGGATTGATGAAAAATGGAATATTGGGTAGCAATTTGCCAGCTGTTAGTAAGTAGATAATTAAGTCGATACTGATGTTTTATACCGGTTACGACTTTCTGCTACAACATTAGGTTAGGTTATGAGATATCATCACCAGCTATACACTTTTTGAGCTTACATAACTTCTGGACATGGTTCCTATTCAACCAATCATAAATTGAATTAGTTTGACATTTATTCGCATTTGGCCAGAGTTTTACACCATTTTTAGATGAGAAACAAATCCCCAAGTTTTGACCTGAGGAACAGTGAGGCTGATGTTTAGTTGGTCCTCATGGGGCACATGAATTTCCACGATTGTTGGGCTGTTTATTGACAGACATAAAAGCTGGGTGGTTTGATACAATTTGATAGTGATTAGTTAATGAAGGCATTGGTGGTCGACTTAAATGGTACTGTGCTTGCTTGAGCAGTACAAACATGAGACTCCTTTTTTCCCCTTGACAACAATCTCATGGGGCATGAGTCAACATATGTCCCCTCAGCATGCCTCCACATATAGAACAGCATATGTTCAACGCTGTATATAGAAATATGCTGTATATAGAAATATACATATACGAGAATGTGGAGATCTTTCACTATCACAACTGTAAAAGATTCAATCCATCCAGTTCAGATATCTCTGATAATTGGACTAGGGTTGATGTAGTCCCACTTTTTTTTTTTGGTAAGATCTGTTATCTGCCTGTGCAATGCTGTAAAAAGAGAAGCCTGATAATTTCACCTGATTGTGAGCACTCACTTAAAAAGAGTAATGTTGATATAACAGCTTTCCCTTGGTTTATGTATTTGCACGGTTAAGCTATAAGCAATGGGAACCTCTGGCAATCTCTTAAGGATGTTCCAAAAGCAGAATTGTCTTGGCTTGCTTTGTTAACTCTCCCTGTAGGTCATTCTTTTTTAATAGTTTGTACTAAATGGGGTTTATCACGTACGGGATATCTCAGCAAACCATTTTTCTTTTTAAGTTGAAACGGCGAGCAAATGCTATCCCTCAGCAAACTATTTTTGTATATATGCATTATTGTATTGGACTGAGATATTTGGGGCTTTTTCCAGATCACTAGCGGTGGGTTCATGGTAGCATTTGCTGGCAGGAAATATGCAGCAAGATCTCTCCCGGTATTTGTCAGCAACAGTTCATACACAGTGACGAGCTTTACTCTGGTGATAGTCTGAAAATATATCTCTTTGAAATTGTTAAGGTCACAAGAGAGCTCCTAATCTCTATTTCTTATGTTTCTCTTCTCATCCAGGTACTCGAGTTCCAGAAGGGCACCCTCCAGAATTTGTATTGGAAGAAAGATGCTTGCGCTTCATGTCCTGGAAAGTCCAACTTCGTCTGCCTCAACAAACAGGAGTGTGCCATCAAAACTGCCAGCTGCAAAGGCCAGAACCAGGGTGGCACGGTGGACTGTAGCATTGGAATACAGACGGCCTTCTCAGGTACAGACAAACACGATGTAGCACTCAACTCATGGTACGAAGTATCGAACCTGAGGCAGTACTCGCTCTTCGGACTGTATTCCAACCTCAAGGATTCACTCACTGGCCAGTTCAACAAATTCTTCTAGTCCCTGTGCTCCTAGATTGCTTTGTTGTAACTTTCACCCTTAAGCCATATTTTTTTCTTTTTTTGTTTCATGTACTCTTGATCATTTGGGCATACCCTTTCTCTTGCTTTTTGAGAGTTGTAAGAGATTTGCTTGATATTCAAAAGACGATAAAATGGTTATTGTGAATTAACTGGAGCTTGTTTATATTGATTTATTCTTTGTTCGGTATTTGTTAGTTCTACTTGTCATTGTTCTGCTTGAATTTTTCTGTTTGTTTATTTTTGCTTTGGAGGGTTGTTGGTAAGTGGTTGATTGACCGAGTATTGAGCACAAAATACTGGAATTATATATAAATGGATTAATTACATTTAGACCTCTTGGGGTGTATAAATTATCATCTCTAAAGTGTTAAATTTTCATCTAAGCCTTCTGAACTGCGGAAAAAATATTTTTGTCTGAGCTTTCTTATTAGTTTTTTTTCTACGGTTTAAGGAATTTAAGTGAGTTTTAAACTTTTAAGAATGATAAATTTATACATTCCTCATAATACAGGAGGTCTGAATTTAATTTTATATATATATATATATATATATATATATATATATATATATATATATATATATATATATATGGATTACTATAGGTGAGCCGCTAGCTCAGAAAAAGTTATGTGAGCTAGCAGCAAAACAATAATGATTCAATAATTTTTCTTAAATTTTTTTTACAATTACAATATCTACCTACTTAACATTTTTCGGATTAAATTTCATAAATTTTGAAGTTCATTTACCCTTTCATTAAGTTCATACAAAATGTTTTATTTATTGAAAACCGTTAATTTTGTGATAACTTGATGGAGGACCAAATCAAAACTAAAATCCAAGAAATTGGGTATGAGTGAACCCTAGGGCGTCAAGATCATAATCCAAAAGAATTTTTTTAAAAAAAATTATTGGAGATAGTTGAAATGAACTGCAGCTCAGGTAATTTGCGTGAGCTGTCAGCTCATTTCCATTTTTCTCATATATATATATATATATATATATATATATATATATATATATATATATATATATATATATATATATATATATATATATATATATATGAATACTGTAGGTGAGCCATTAGTTCAAGAAAAATTACTTGATTTATCTGTTAAAAATGTAGTAATCTAATGATTTTTCTTCAAATTTTTTCTAGAATTAGGATTTCTATCTTCTTAATTTTAATAAAATCAAATTTTATAAATTTTAGAGTACATTTACACTTTCATCAAGTGGGTACAAAATGTTTGTTCATTGAAACCATTAAAATTTGTGTCAACTTGATGGATGATTAAATCAAAACTAAAATCTAAGAAATTTGGTATGAGTGAACTCTAAGGAGACAGATCATAATCCAAAAGAAACTTTTGAAAATAATTTATTGGAGATAATAGAAATGAACTACAGTTCTGTAATTTGTATAAACTGTGAGGTCATATATATATATATATATATATATATATATATATATATATATATAGTAAATGGAAAATTCACCGACAATGAAGGGAGACCATGGCTTAGGTGGCCCAATAAAATTATTACACGTGATACCACTCAAAGGGTGCTAAGAAAATTCATTTATTTGTTACCTTAAATGACGTCACTTATAATAATTTTATTGAGCCACCTAAGCGGAGGAGAAGGAACTCTCTTCATCGCCGATAAATTTCCCGTTTACCCCCTCTCTATATATATATATATATTCTGAATGAAGAAGTATATTGTTCTTTTTATAATGCATATGAGAGCAATATATTGTTGGACTAATTCAGCGGTTGATCCAAAGATTTTCTACTCGGTTCTCGACGTTGCTGCTGATGTTATTGTTTGATAGCTTATCCTACTTATGATTAGCAAAAATAGAAAAAAAAAAAGTAAAAAACATAAGGAATGTGTAAAAATGCATAGATAACTGTGTTTGATTTGTGGCCTATCGTTTCCTTGATCAACAGTGTCAATTTGCCTAAAAATCTCCATTTATTCTCCAAAATAGGAGATTCACTGTGAAGAAAATCAATAAAATTCAATAAAAATCTTCATGTGTGTTAGTCAACATACAGAACCTAATTATAGGTCATGGGTCCAATAACAGTGACCTTTAATCCGTTCCGTTTGCGATTAATTAAGACTTAAGACCATTACTTTTCTTGCTAAATGAAGCTTAACTAAAACCCTGGCCCAAATCTTGTACATATTATTGTGACAAGTAAAATAAATTAGTGGCCTTGGCATGCTTTGCTTGTAAACATCAAAGAGATGATAATAACTTGAGGTTCTTCAGTGCTCTTCTTGTGGGATCATTTTGTCCGGCTCTACACTTAAACCCTTTTTCCAATTATTTTAGTAGCGATTGAAAAAGAATTAGCTCTTTTTTTTTTTTTTGAGATCCCAGAAGAATCCAATGGGTTAAAGTTTGTGTTAAGTTGATCCAAATTCTACTTTTCAAGTGAATTTGGGCGTCGAGCTAAATATCCAGAGATCTCTCACCACAATGGTGAGTTCCCCCCCTTTCACGCACCAGAAAGAGTTTTTAAATAATAATAGTTTATTTATTTAAAAAATGAAGAATTATAATATTTGCATATAGATACTCTATATATATAGGAGATGTCATCCTCGGCCTCCTCTCCAATTTGTTTAACTCATGACAGAAACTCATTTTGAATAATACTGTATAAAAATATGTGCATGCAAGTTTGATTAAAAAATTATTGAAGCCGAGACATGTACTTTTACCCAATCGAAATTCAAAGTCATGAATTCTCTCTGTTATATCAATATATATTTTGGATTTTTGACAATTGTATATATATAAATAATTCAAAATAATCCGAATTTTATTATACAAAGAAATGTAAGAAAAGTTACAAAATATATTTTCTTAAGAGAAAAGGATTCCCAAGTTGGGGGAATTTGTAGAGAGGCACCCCTTGTTTCCAAATGAGCCCACTTTTCTTAGTGAGCTCACCCTGTTTTTTGAAAAAAGAAAATTTTTACTAGTGAGCACACCAAAATAATCTAAATCTGTTCTCACTTTTACTATAGTGGATCCAGGACTGTAAGCCCGGATCCACCATAATGGATCCTGGACTGTAAGCCCGGATCCACCATAGTAAATCCAGGCTGTCTAATTCGAATTAATATTTGAAACTTGTAGTGAAAAACAAGCACACATTTGATCAATATTTAGAGTTTGCATTGAAAAACGAGCACACTTTTGATCTAGCTGTCGAAGAAGAGCAGGGGCGGCGGCGGTGGAAGAGTAATGATAGTAGAGAAGATGAGAGAGAAAATAGAGAGGTTGAAAATAAAGATATTTTTGTCCTAACATTTAAATGGTAACTTTTAAGCTAAGGGAAAAAAAAAAAAAAAAAGGGTGTGCTTCTTTGGAAATTCCCCAGGTTGGGGATAAGAACTGGGTTAGATGCCAAAAAAGAAGATTGCTGTCAACACAAGCAGCACAAAAGAAATAATTAGATTTGGGCAAGAAAAAAGTGACAGCGATATGCCTGAGATTGGGAGGTTACCTGTGAAATATTATTACAAGTTCCAAAAAGTGATGATCGTGGCCTAATTTTTTATTATTATTATTATTTAAAAGGAGATATAATCCAACATTCCACTTGCTTGCTAATCTTTATCGTGGAGATCATGCACACATCCTATCTTCCCTCTAATAGTTTAAATTTAATTGTCGAAAAGAAATTGTTAAAAATTAAGAATCTACAGTTTACCAATTTATCACATTTAGGAAAACGAAGAACAAATTTATTAGAAAATATCAAGATACCAATGAGAATAATACAAAGGTAAGTTAATCATGCTATTAATGCTATTAATGAAACATGGAGGGTATCCGATACTCAACCTTTTGGAACTCAAGAAAAGGTAAGTTAATCATGCGAGGTACAAAAAAATTGAACCAGTCTTTTGAGCAGAATCGTGTTTTGATATGTTTTATATTTGTTTGGCACATATAAAAATCAATGAAAAAAAGAAAAAAAAACAATTCTAATTGTATAAACAATTCATACAATTTTTGTCCGAATATATGAATATTTATTGATCAAAAAATTTAATTTATGTAACTAAAAATACGGTTCACGTCTATCCATTTTTTTTTTCTTTTGAAGCAAAACGATGGACCAAAGTCTTCTGCATTCCATTAGCGATAGTTAATAGAACAAGCAATATTGAAAATAACACGTTATGAAAACTATTTTGTTACGTTATGAAAGCTAATAGAACTTCAGCACTACGTAACAACTGAAAATAACTCAATGCATCATAATAGTACGTTTTTATATTATTTTACGTTATATTATGTAAAATTATATTAAATTACGTTATATTACATTATTTACAATTATTTTCTTAGTAATTCTATATTGTTGTTGATTTTTATTTTAATTATTAGTGAATTGCTTAAATTTTCATACTTGATTAGTTATTGGCTTGTTTGATTGCTTGTGGAATTGCTAAGTTACTAATTTGCGATTGTTTCATTGTTCGCTTATTGTAATACCTCTTTGATTGCTGAAATATCTTACTTGTTGATTCTATTAAATTTTTTACCGAACTGAAATTAATAATTACAAATTAAATTAATTAAATATTACAAAATATAAATTACAATAATAATAATAACTTAATTGAAATAAAAAATTGGAATCTTGTTTTCTTGTTTAGATGATAACTGGAATTACGACTGGAGATTTAATACAATTTACAAAAAATTGAAAATTATTGTAAAATTTAATATAAAATTAGAATAGATTATGTACTACTAAATGATTTTATATATATATTTTTTAGAAATTTTAAATTTATTTTTAAATTTATAAAAAATATTTTATATAGTTTTATATTTGTTTTTATTAAATAAATAGAAAATTGCATAACCTACATTATGTGTTACGTTATATGCGATATAAGCTAACAGAGACAAAATGTTATGTTACTGTTACTATTTTAAATATGAGTTAATTACGGTTAGACCCCCTATAGTATTGGGGGTGTGTAACTTAACACCCCTGAAGTTTGAAACTCTAAAAAAAAACCCCTGAACTTAGTTATTTTCACTCTCTTTTTTTTACTAAAATGCACTCTTGTCTCTTAAATTCATATTCTATCTTATCATTCCTTTTAACCAGCACACTCATTAAAGGGAGGGATAAGAGTAGAATAGAAATTTGAGAGACGAAAGTGCACTTTAATAAAAAAATGATAGTGAAAATAACTAAATTCAGGGGGTTTTTTGAGAGTTTCAAACTTCAGGGGTGTTAAGTTACACACCCCCAATACTACAGGGGGTCTGACTGTAATTAACCTTTTAAATATTGAGAACAAGTATGTACAAGACAGAATAGTACATAGTGCCAAACAACTAATAGAGTGAAGAATGCTAGGGCTATATGTCCGTGCAAACCTCTCAGGACAACTAAGCAAATACAACTCGGACTATCTGCCTAATTTCTAGAAAGAAAGAAGCCCTAGAGCATAATTGGTTGTGTACACCTAGCCTCAGCACAGGGCCAAAAAGTGTAAATTATTACCCTAAAGTGTGACATTTATTGAACAGATAATTGAAAACTAAATTAGTAGCTAGGTGGTAACTTTGTTTTATGTTTTAAACAACATGTTGATTAGTAATAATAATAATAACAATAGATCTTAGTGTTGAGGTCGATGTCAGCAAGAGTTGGCACAGAGCACAAAGTTGCAGTGTGGCTTAATTAATGGAAGTTTTAAATAAATTTATTATGTATATATTGAGGTTTTGATGGGTATCTGACCTAACAAAAATAATCTAAACAAGGTTAAATGATTGGAAAGGATGCCTCCACTCAATTTTTCTTTTGATCAGATCCTCCATCTGGCAACATTTTTGATCTTGCAATACCTCTATTTATGCTTAGGAGCTCAAGATATGGCCATCAATGTCTATCGAGCCTTTTCCGCCACTTTTTGTAGCCGTCCCAAGAATGATCAACTGATAAAATATTTGCAGAATAGAAACTATTAAGCATTAGTTGCACGAGACTTTTTGCCCTGTACAGATAATGTAACTTATTATTTCTTAAGTTTAAAATTCTCAATTTAGTTCCTGTATTCCTAGCATTGTTCGCCATTCATATTCTTGTTTAACTTAAAAGGTATATTTTTATGATTGAAAACAAAAAGAAACGAGAAGAAATATTGCATTTAAAGTTGTGAAATGATATGCGGATATTTACCGTTACTGTTAGGGGTTTTTATATATCTATCTCTTACATCTTTAAAAATTATAATTTAGTCCCCTAAACTTCATATTTATAATTTAGTCTCTCAAATTCTTTAAATTACCACAATTTAGTCCTCAGTTATATTTTTTTGTCCGAATTTTTTATTATACCCTGAGTTATTTCACTTTAGTCCTCTCTTCCTCTTCTTATTGGGTTCCCATCTCTATTCTTCACTTCTCTCTCTCTTCCCTCTTCTTATTGGGTTCTCTTGAATTACTTCACTTTAGAAGTTAATTGGAAGGAAAGAGAGAGAGGAGAAGAAATATTGCATTTAAAGTTGTGAAATGATATGCGGATATTTACCGTTACCGTTAGGGGTTTTTACATATCTATCTCTTACATCTTTAAAAATTATAATTTAGTCTCTCAAATCTTCATATTTATAATTTAGTCTCTCAAATATTTTAAATTACCATAATTTAGTCCTCAGCCATATTTTTTGTCCGAATTTTCTATTATACCCTGAGTTATTTCACTTTAGTTCTCTCTTCCTCTTCTTATTGGGTTCCCATCTCTATTCTTCCCTTCTCTCTCTTTTCTCTCTTCTTATTGGGTTCTCTTGAATTACTTCACTTTAGAAGTTAATTGGAAGGAAAGAGAGAGAGGAGAAGAATGGAGAGAGGAACCAATAAGAAGAGGAAGAGAGGAGAAAGATGAAAGGAATGACTAAAATGAAATAACTCAGGAGTACAACTGGAAATTCAGGTCAAAAATATGATTGGAACTAAATTGTGTTAACTTAAAGGATTTAGAAAACTAAATTATAAATATGAAAATTTGGAGGACTAAATTCTAATTTTTAAAATTTAAAGAACAGATATGTAAAAATCCCTTACCGTCATTGTTTATCTTATCTCTTCTAACTACGGGCCAAAAAGGAACTCTTTTTAATGAACTTTTTTGCACATTAATTTATATATTTTGGGAGAAAAGAGTGGATTCATAGTCCTTTTTATCTTTATCTAGATAAGCTGACGAAGATGATAAGGAGGAAAAAAAAAATGCACTAGAAATCAAATCTACTGTAGCTAGCAATAGTCTTGTGGCAACTTTAGAGGGTGCCTAGGTGCCTTATATCGCTGTAGCGGCCAGTTGTTATTCAACCATTTCACTAATCATTTGAACGAAGAAAGCTAGATTTACACGCACATAAGAATGATAAGGGATGCGTCTACATCTACATATCAAATTTTGACCCGTTCTGTATAAAATTTTGAATTAAAAATAAAATTTTTATTTTTTTTTAATTCATATTAGTTTTGTATAAGGAGCACCAAAATTTGACCTGAAGACGCGTTCATTATCATATCTACACGCACATAGGTTTTGGTTGCTATGTGTCTGAAATTTATAGACAAAGTCTCCGATGTCATAGGAGATTTTATTAGAGACAAAATACTTTATTTTAAGAGAAATATTGGAGACAAAATCTTAACTAGATTATTTTCACGTGATACTGCTTGATTGTGGAGCAAAAACACTATAATAGTCGTTGTGACAAGGCTTCATCAAAAAATTTGGTGATGTCAATTTGAAATTGACTTTCTGATTAAAAAAAAAATTAGATTCATCTTTGCAACTAATTACAGTTAGTTTTCATAAGACAAGTTATAAAATGTTTTAAAAAGAAAAAAAAAAAATCAAAATGCACGAGGAATATTCGTTTATATAGAATACGATACTAGTCCTTCATTAGGAACCCTGGTAAATTTTATGGGTATTTAAGCATTTAAAACGCACTTTGATAGTAAATATTAGTGTAATCAATTTTGTATAATAGGATTAAGACATACACACAATATTTTTTTCGGAAATTAAAAAATATGATCAGAGTCAAAGTATGATCCCTAAACTAAATTCAATTTTGAATTTTGAATTTAAAATTTTCAGAGACGCGTAGTTAGTGTCACGATCGTAACATCATGATAGCTGTGTTGGTTTTCTAGAAATTCTGGTCATTAGTTTTGAACGCTTAATATTGATGTATCTCAACTACAATCTCCATATCTCTCTCCATATCTCTGTATTTTAGTGTTTGCAGAGAGAATTTTTGCTTTTACTTTTATTTTCAATTTTTTTTTTAAAAAGAAATTTGCTAGGTTGCTAGATCATTACCTATGAAAGACTAAATATTATGTACCTTATCAATATAGTTTTGTTCCTTTAACTTACAATAATAGAATGCTGAGAGTTACCATTAGCACTCTATATTTCTCCAGTACTATTCCCATATTATATTTTTATGAAGAATTTAAAAGCCAGAAGAAAGGGGGAAACGAAAAAGGTTGAAATGTAAAGTAGAGGGAAGGCTTTATTTAGTTTGAGAGAAAATGATGGGAAAAAAAAAGAAGAAAAAAAAAATATTTTTCATTGCTTGGTTTGGAAAAAAAATTAAAAGAAAATAAAAATGATTTCATAAGAGAAATTAATTTCCATGTTTTCTTTTTCTTTCCCTTTTTTTTTTAAAAAAAATTCATCTTCTTTCAAACCAAACAAAGCCGAAAGAAATAGAGAGTGAATGACCCACGTGAACATATTTTTTAAATCACTTAACCATTTATTTCCTTTGAATCCTTTATTGAGATGGTCCATGTTTCTCCACACTAACACCCACCTCTCCAACCAACACATTTGCCCCCATGTTAGTTATATGACAATGCAATGCAATCAATAATGTTAAGGGATCACAACATAATGTTTTTGAGTTCATCACTATTTGCTAAGATACGGCCATTCTTGCTTTTTAAAAAATGGAAATACGCTGACAGCTCATAGAACTTAGCTGAGTTGCAGTTTATTTCCACGATCTCCAATAATCTTTTTTAAAAAATTTCTTTTGGATTCTGATCTCGACCCTATAGGATTCACTCATGTTTAATTTCTTGGGTTTTAGTTTTGATTTGATCATTCATCAAGTTAACACAAAATCAACGATTTTCAATAAATAAAACATTTTGTATATATTTGATGAAAGGGTAAATGAACTAAAAAATTTATAAGATTTAATCCGAAAGAAGTTTAGGAGATAGAGATAGTAATTGTAAAAAAAATAAAAAAAATTATTAAATTATTATAGTTTTATCGTTATCTCAAGTAACTTTTTCTAAACTGGTAGCTCACCTCTCTTTCTCTCTCCTCTCTCTCTCTCTATATATATAGACACACACATGAAAAACAAAATAGTAATAAAAAAATACCAAGAGTAAAAACATGGGATTTTCCCCATTGAAATAATAAAATAGATTAAAAAGTTTTTGAAACCCAAGGTAAGGGATAGTTATAGTAACTCACTTAACAAAATTACGATGTTGTAAAGTTATTAGCACCATTAATTGTCCTCACTCTCTCCTAATCAGTCCTAATCTAATCACCACAACTTGTTGTTTAGCATTAAAAAAATAAATAAATAAATAAACTCCATTATTGAGAGAGGAAGAGGAAAGAGTTGGTTTTTTTTTTTTTTTTATTAAAAAAAAAAAAAAAAGGAGGAGCGATAGAGGTGGATAAGCTAGGAATTGGTAAATTACAAATACAAAGAAAGGGGCCATGAAAGCAACATCCTATTGGCCCAGCTCTCCCTTGTCTCTGCTCTCATTCCCCTAAACCCCAAGCTTGCTCTCTCTCTCTCTCTCTCTCTTTCCCCCTTCTCTCTCTCTCTGTGTGTGTCTCTCTTCCATTGGTCTCTCTTTCTCTTTCTCTAATGATGTCTAAGAGAATCTCTAACTGCTGCTTGAGCTGAAATGTGAGTGCCTCTCACACTTATATATATTATGTTTTTTTTTTTTTTTTTCAAAAGGAGATTTATGCCCATGAGTGAATCTAGTGAAGGATTGGACTTGTTGGGTCCATCTTGCTTCAATTTTAGGTGGATTTCTTGAAATGTTGAGATTTGAATCCTAGTATGGAGAATTTTTGAAGTTTTATGCAGTTGTTCTTGATTAAAGTTTTATTGCACAAAATTTTGCTTGTTTTCCTTGAGTCTATGGATTCTAAAATGGGTTTCTCTTTTCTAATCATGTCAATTTGATGTGGGCATGTGAAACTTTGCAAGTTTAGTTTCCCTATTTTTTTATTTTTTTTGTGTAGTTGAGAGAGTGCTTTCTCTATTTCTTCCTCTTTTGTTATCCATTTTCCCTTTTGCTTTGGTTTCAGTTCTTGAACATTCTCATTTATTTGTTCTTAGGATTTCCAGAGTTTTCTTATAATTTTGGGTGTTCTTTTTCGAGTTTATGTGGATTCTAAAATGAGTTTCATTTTTCTAAACGTGACAATTTGATGCGGGCACATGAAAGTAGATGATTTTTTCTTTAGTTCATCATCGTTTGCTTCTTACATAATTTCAAGAGTTTGCTTATATTTGTACTTGTGAATTTTGGTGTGCTCAGATTCAGTAAACTTCAAGAAACAGGTTAGGGTGTTTTCGATATTTCTTAGGGTTTGACAGTGAATATTGGCCGTCGGCCTCTTGGCACGGTGATTTGAACAGCGATACAAGATATGCAAACTGCAGCGATGTGCTTCAAACCAAGTGGAGGGATTGGCCACCAGCAATCCCCAGCTACTTTGATGCCTTGGTGGGTTGGAACCCAATCACTGTATCGAGAATCACTGAACCCACTGAAATCATTAGCTGGAAGCTTCCCTGATGGAGAGAACCAGGCAATAGCTGCAGCTGCTGCAGAGCTAAGGTCAGGGCAAGTGCAGCCACTCTCGAATAAAGAGGACAGTGATTCTGCCAAGTTTTCGATCATTCAAGGTATAAAAACTGGTCTGTAGCCGTTTTCTCATATGATGTTACTTGCTAACAATATGAAGTTTACAATTAACATGTTGAAACTCCCTTCCACTTGCTAACAATATGAAGTTTCTTATTAACACGTTGAAAGTCTCTTTTACTGTATCAAAACTCCGAAATTATGGAGATGGTTGAATGAAATTATTTTGTATTTTATCACGTTCCCACAGGTTGAAGGTCTATTTTGAAGCAGAAATCTGGAATTTACGTAGTGGTATAATTTTTTTTTAAAAAAACTGCAATTAAATGCGCGTTCGGTAGGAATTTAACCTGAGTTACCTGCAGGTTGAAGGTCCAAATCTGGGTTTTATGGAGCGGTATATTTTTTAAAATCCGCAATTAAATGCATGCCTGGTAGAATTTGAGATATCATGTTGAAAATCCCTTCTACTGCATTAAAACTCGATGCAAAACTCCAAAGTTGTGATGAGTGTTGTGGAAAATTATTTTATATTTTAACAACAATGATAGAGGACATAAAATTCCCTATTATGTTATATCGAAACATAACAAATTAGAAACTGAAGTCTTTGCATGCATGCTTGTTCTTTAATAGTTTAAGTTACTACCAATGTAATTTACCAATAATTTTATGATCACAAAGCCTACTAAGAACGCATTGTCAAACAATTTTCCTTTCAGCTGGAAATTTGGTGCCACTTTATCATAAAATCCTGTCCTTAGTTCCTCGGTTTCTCCCTTATCCTGGAAAGCAAAAGGAAACTATGAACATAGAGATAACCATCAATCCTTAGTATTTGGAGCTGTCAATAGAAAGAAATGAGAAGAAGGAAGAAAAAGGGAAAAAAAAACAGAACCCGGTTATAATGTTCTGCTCTTGAAAATATGAAGGATGAAAATATTGTAAGGGGTGACTACGGATAAGAGCTTAAAACTGACTCTAGATGGTTAAGAATGTTTAGACCCTAGGCTACTTTATCTTGTCCTTTCTGTAAGGATAGGTATTAAAATACAAAATAATTGCTCTCAATTTTTACCATAATTTTGAAGTTTTGGTATAATGGAAGGGAGTTTCAACATGGTATCAATTTTTCCTCCTCTCTCTTTCGAACTTGCCATTTTCAACATGGTATCAGAGCAATCCAGATTCAATTTCTGCCGGGCGCGCATTTAATTGCGGGTTTTAAAAATGGTCTTAAATCTACGGGGTCGTGTTAAAATACAAAATAATTTCCCTCAATACTCACCACAACTTCGAAATTTTAGTGTAGTGGAAGGGACTTTCAATAATAGAAAGTTGTTTTCTGTGTATATTGTGATTGGTATTATTCGAAGGCCATATGCTTGAAGTGAATATATGCAACAGAAAAAAATTGATAAGAACTGATAAATTGCTCAAATAGATTGGATAATACAAGTTGATTATGTAAGTAAGTAAGATTGGTAATATTGGACTGGACTTGAGAGTCATGTATATTGGTTATCTTTCTTATCATCCCACTTTGTCCAGGGAGCATGACACAATATTGAGAAGGCTCTATGTCTACAGAAAATTTGGCGAAAACAAGGACTAGCTGTATTCTTGATGTCACACAAACTTTTGGCTTTACAAATCTATGGACGAGTTTATGGACAGATAGCTGCATTTAGACTCAGTATGCTAGTAGACATGTTGGAAAATCTATCTTATGCAAAATTTGATATTTGGTTCAAGGAATTCCTCAAAGGAATAAATGAATAGCCTTACGATGCTAGAAAAAAGGTTCAAGAGCAGAGAGGGATTAAAGAGTTGTAAACGACAAAAATTGGATACTAGCAAAGAAGTTTTCGTCAAACTAAATCATAGGGTTGTTAATTTGGCACTAACAGGTACATTTATGTTAGCGCCAAGTTTCAGAAATCACACCTTAGATCTGTGCAAGATATATAGAGGTTGAATCGAAAATCTCTTAAGGAGGAGTTTGTTTAAAGTTATTCCCATTTAATTTCCTGAAATCTTTCATTTTCACATAATAAGTTGCCACCTTAAAAACATTATCATCTCCTGCACCCTTTTTCTATTTTTTAAAATTTCCATCTCCCTTATAAAAATCCCTCCAATATTGTCTTCCAGAGTACTGTCATTCACTATGCACTTGTTCTCTATGTATACCTCTATAATGATGCATTTCATAATTTCTCTTGCTTTCCTCGTATTGTTTTAGATTATAAAGGGGTGCATTTGTTATGTATAACTCTAGCTGACATAGGTTTTACTGTGTGAAACTGTGAGCCATGCACATATCTTTATGCTAGTTGACTGCAAAGCTAAAATTATCCCACCAGTTTCTCACTGAAAACTTGAGTCAATTAGCAAAATAACAACTTCGTATTATTTTCTGTCAGCTTCAAATAAATCTAATCCTGCAGGAGAAACGCTAGAAAACAGAATTATGGACAGTTATGTTAATGTTGATATTAGATATTGATGCATCCATAAAAGACATTCATTCGGTACCCTTTTCTTTCATTACCTTTTCTCCTTATTCCTTTAGACATTCATGTGACTTGCGAAGGACACTACTCAGCTCCCATTTCCTACCTGAACCATTTAGCAGAGCCTTCTTGTGCAAAGAAAAGAGTTTTAGAACTCAACTGAGCAAATATTTCTATTATAAAGCACATTTTGACATTAGTGTGTGCGCTAGGACATCAGTACGGTAGAACATAATAATTTTAATTCAAGTTGTTCTGTCCTTGAGTAGTGAGGACTGGACATAAGAAAACTGTAGGGACTAGGAAGACGCAAGTTCTCCACCTATATGGCATAGGTTTTTCTAAAGTTAGACGTATCGGCACCGGACACGTGTCCTATACCGACACTTCTTAGATACTTTTTGGATATGTGTTGAACACATGTTGTGTCATCAACATTACCATACATTTTTAAGTTCAAAGCACTTTCTCGTATATTTCTTAGACATATGCCACTTTTCTATTTTACAAGTTTAAGTTCTATGTTTAATTTTATTTTTATAACCTTGACTTTCGTGGATGAAATAAACAATGATAATTTCATCTAGACATAAATTCTAAAATTGTAGTATTAGATGTGACTTCCCTTTTTTGTGTGCATATATATAGTCAAATTTCTACATTTTACAAATTTTACGTGTCCATTCCCTATCCATATCCATGTTCGTATCCGTGTTAGTACCCATGTTCTTTGCTTCATAGTTTTCAACCAAACACATTAAACTTGTCCCAGAAAATAGCTAACAAAATCCATAACAAAAGTTTGGTTGATTGATAAGAGTAAGAAATCTAAAACTTCTATGGCTATTCAATAACTGAAAGTTGGGGGGCCCTTAAAGGATCTAACTGTCGAGAAGGAAAATTTTTAGTTTTCTGGTCATGACTGACAAAAAGCACTAACCCCAACGTAAGTGGATCATGAGAAGAAAATTTAAACTGGAATGAAACTATCTAGAGTAATAAGCTGTATTTTCAGGGTCGAATGTGTTCAATGTAATAGTTAAAAGCCTCGCATGGTCTCACTGCCCATAAGATGCTATCCTAATTGCGAGTTCAGTTACAATTTTTTTTTTTTTTTTTTTTGCAGCTCCTTATTTCAGTAGACAGTTCTTTCATATTTACTGGTTCTTAGACACAGAATTCTTAACCACCTAACAAGTTTGCCGTCTCTCAGACAACAAGGATCGTGGAAAAGGTCAGAAGACTCAGCAACATTCTGCTACCATCGCCATGCAGTCACCATTTGAATACCAAGGACGTTTTGAACTAGGACTGGGTCAATCTATGGTATATTTCCCTTTCCCCATACCCAAGTTCGAATGCAAAAATTTTCAGGAAGTTTGATAAGATTTAATATAGCCAGGTAATACTATTATCGTTGCTTCAGGTCCAATAACTACAGTTGATATTGCAGGCTTGTTCAAAGTTTTCTTATGTGGATCAGTGCTATGGCCCTTACGCAACTTATGGAGCTCAAGCAGCAGTTAGTTCTCTTATCTTATTTTTTTAACTGAATATAAAAAAATGACAGATTTTTGTGAAGTTATGGATGGTTTGAATATAACAAGTTCAAAATAAGAAATAGTAAACAGAACACACTTAACTATCTTTTCCTTGAATTGATAACAAGTTTTTCAAATTATTCTTTGTTCTTTGAAGCTTAACAGCTTAGCCAAACATTTAATTTCACGGGATCTTTTTAGTGTCATGGTTGACAAGTTGAAGCTAAAAGTTGACTGATGTAAAAGCCCTGTAGCAACAGCCAGTTCAAAAATGAGACTAAGGACTGTAAACAGATATGATTTTATCCCTTGTATCCAGAATATGGTAAAAATTTTGTTACCAAATTGAATATAGGTAAGGTTATGGTTTTCCTTATTTCTTTTTTTCTTGATACATATTTGAAAACCGAATATAAGTGAAAATCTGAATAAGATTCAGTTATATAATACGTCCTTATATCGACATGGTTTAGAAAAAAAAAAAGTAGTGCATCTCTTGAGCCACGAATTACCTCTATCTTAAATAAACAAACTGATTGATAACACTCCACTGATACCCATAATTATTGATAATATACCCGGCCTATATATTTATTGTACAAATTAGATCATAACATATTACTAACACCATATACTCATGTGATACTCATAAATACTAACAACTATCAAATTTACCATTTCCAGACAGAATTCATATCCATTGCACTCTATATCCATATCAGATTTGTGCTGTTTTTGCCGAATATGATAATGATTTTCACATTCATTAACAATCCGGATTCGGATTCAACTTCGGATTAAAAAAAAAAACAAAAATGGGTATGGATACGTATACAGCTACTCTATATCCGCTCCATTTGCACCCCTAAACATTGCCTATTATTGACTCTTCCTTAAAGAGTTCAAATACCTGTAATGAGTTTTTCTATAAAGTCCTGGAGCTGGATACTTGTTTAATTTTTCAGGGAGATCTATTTAGTAGAGTGAATTTTCTCCTAGCAGTTATAATAAAGAGATTCTTGTCGTAGAAAAAACAATTACTTTGCTGTTTCGCAAAGGCGATAACAGATAATTTGTGCCTAGACTTAGGAGTGACAGAGAAGTTTCAGAATCCAAATAGCAGATGAAAAGTTAATTTGATAAGTTAATTTGATGGTTATCATGGTCGAGGCCAAAAAAAAGAGACAAAAGCTGACATGTCTGACCTAAAAGCTTAAGCTGTTGATGGGACTAAACACAAAACTGAGAACCAGTCTGACTCAAAATCTTAAGTTGTTAGGTCAAACTCCCAGCTTCGTATTTAAACTCATAGAATTTTTTTGTCCTATTCGATATGGAACTATACTCACATATGAACAACTAACATTTGCAACCTACAAAAGTGTGACAATCAAGTCTAGAAGGTTAAATAAGCTCGCTGTACGAGCCTTAAGAAGACTTCTCAACCCTATGCAAAATTCGGTTTGAAGGATGAATGAGCTTCCATAGATGATAGAGAAAAGAAACATTGCTGAGTCTTTGAAAATAGGTTTGAAACCGATACAGATACTCCCTTCTGCGTCCTGAGCACACACCCAAGGGCCTTTCCTGATCCACACACCCCATAATGAAATTGAGAAGTCAATCCTTACCGGAAGGCAAAACCCTCAGGAATGTATAAAGAGTAATCTAAAGTCTTGTAGAAGTGGAGCGGCTGCAAAGAAGCTGAAAATCTCGTGCCAAGTCCCTCCATAGAAGGGTTGGATGCAAGAAAGTGCGAGAAATAGTAACAATGTTTTCTGGTGAGGATAAAAGTAGGATTAGTAGATTTATGTAACATGATTCAAGTCAAAATCTCATACATTTATATGAGTAAAGACTTCAAATTAATAACTAATCCTGTTTACGAACTCTCAATCTTTTTATGCAAAGATTTTTGTTTCCAGTGGTGATGCATTGTTAGAAATTGATTATCATTGTGCATGCTATTACTTATTAGCGATTCTTTTTCTCTTTTTAATGAAGTATGGGCGTATGCTTCTACCACTGAATATGACAGCGAATGCACCCATTTATGTGAATGCGAAGCAATATCATGGAATTGTTCGGCGCAGACAGGCCCGTGCTAAAGCAGAAATGCAGAATAAAGTGATCAAAACTAGGAAGGTAGCAGCCCTAAAATATGTAACTTGTGTCTGAAAGTTGAATTCTAGTATCCTATGCGTGCAAACGCTCTTTCCATGTTAAATGTCTTTATGATGCATTTAGTTTTCCTTCTTTTCAGCCATATCTTCATGAGTCCCGTCACCGTCACGCCATGCGCCGGGCAAGGGGAAGCGGCGGCCGCTTCCTGAACACAAGGAAGGAAGGCAATGTACAAGGTGGAAATAGCTACAATGTGAAGACCAGAGACGAGAGGCCTCCTTCTATCCTAATTTCCACATCTCCGAGCTCAGAAATCCTGCATCCTGAGAGTGGAAATCTCAACTCAACTAGCAGTGGCTCGAGCATCAATGGATCGGAGGTGACTAGCAATTACTCTCGGCATGATTCCGATAACTTCCACTTCATCGAGCATCTCCATCCAACCATGTATAACTGTCTCTCCGACATGATGGACGGAGAGCAAGGACCAGGTATCTCGACTAAATGGGGTGCAGCAGCTACTGATGGCTGCTGCAACCTCTTGAAAGTCTGACAACTTTGCTCGGGGATGACCATAGGTTGTTTGATTTGCTTGCTGAGAGTAATATAACCACCTATTGGAAATCCCCGATGAGTACACAACCAGATGGAAGAACAAGCCGCACCGGTGATATACCGGCCGTGGTGAACTCTTGGTTTGTCGGCACGTTCCGCACCGTCATCTGGTTGTCTGAAGGCAAATCATTCTTGGCTTATCTGTATCCAGATCTTTCATCACTACGATAGCCCCTGTACACCATCCTAATATGGTAGTAGGGGCAGTCAAGTTGCTGAAAGTATTTCATGCAGAGCAAAACTAGCTATCATTAGGGACCCGTTACTAATCTACAATGATAAGAACCAAATATTGTACTTTGAATCTCGGACCACCGGTGTATTTGGCGCTTGTTTGCTTTCGTGTTCGATGTGCAAGGTCTAGTCCTTAGCTTTGTATTGTATTGTATGCTCTGTTAGTTTTGTGTGTGGAAACTTGTTTCTGTTTGGTAACGGTAACAAAAACCATGGTTTGATCATTTATCCTTTTGGATGGACTGCTGATATGTAATGTGTTTGTGACATGAGCATTCATGTGAAGGTTCAGAGCTTGAGGAGATTTTATGTACTCCTCAGTCCTCACTTCTTGTTCAATAAATGAACTCTTGTATCAATGTTAAGAGCTGCTGAGAGTGTCCGTTCAATGTCCTACTATCAAATCTGATAATTTTTAGCATTCAGGTAAGAAAGAGAAATGAAAATGTACTCAATGAGGACTTGTTTCCTGTATTTGGTGTGCGTATACGTATATACGTGAGTTCCATGTGTGTGTGTGTGTGTGAGAGAGAGAGGGAGAGAGAGTCAAGTCCTTGATTTATTTTGTTCATAAATTGTTAGGAGTGTTCTAAAATCCTAAGAACTTGCCTGAGTACTCAGCCAAATATCGGGATTCATTCTCTGAATGCATCAAGATCAAGAAATGGACACATTCTCTGCATCGAGATCAAGAAATTTGCTATAAAAAATGAACAAAACAAGTACTCATTTGGTTCGGTTTGAACGAGTCTGAATTTTGAAGTGTTTTTTTAGACCCTTATCTTGTCGAAAAATAAAAAAAGTTGTAATGTGCATCTGAATTTGACCAGCCATGTTTTCTTATAAAAATTGTGAGAGATGAAGGCTCTATCTCTACGAGTTTCTACAGTTATGGTGAATCAATAATCATCGAAGCGATTTCAGTTACGGTGAATCAACGATCATCGAAGCGATTTTGAGACACCAATTAGCGAAGCAACATCAATAGAATCTTGTAGACTGACTACGGTGAATCAACGATCATCTTGTATGGTGAATCAATCGAAGCGATTTCGGTTATGGTGAATCAATAATCATCGAAGCGATTTCAGTTACGGTGAATCAACGATCATCGGAGCGATTTTGAGACACCAATTAGCGAAGCAACATCAATAGAATCTTGTAGACTGACTACGGCAACCAGTCTAAGGAACGAATATGATTAGCAAGCTGACATTTCATGATGGTTTGAGCTCAGTAAGAAAGTATGATTTTGAACTGTTCTCGATAGTTGTTTTCTTTTTCTTTATACCTTCCTTTTTCTTAATTGTTTCAATTTTATTTTCTTCTATTCTTTATTTCTTTAATTATTTTGAAAAACCAATTTTTTTCAAACCGACTGAATTGATAATCATGTTAAGAAATTGATCGATTTTGGGAGAAAAAAAAATCCAAAAACCAAGATAAAAAACTGTTCTTAAATACTTTTATTTGACCTTATAACATAAGGTGTGAAACTTGTTTTGTTTACATCTAAGTTATTATGGTTTTTGCGCAATGAAGTCATCTATGCAAATTTAATGTCCTTATATATACATATTAATAAATTAATATTTCAAGTTCCGAATGAGTAATCCAAGCACTCACCAAGTTTTTTGAATATTTACTACTCGCACTTGGACTGAGCAGGCAATGAAACAGGATTTTAGAAGACCGATATTTTACCGTATGAAGATATTAAAAAAAAAAAAATTAGTGACCATCACTTTTTAGCAGTCGGATGCAATGTCAAAGTCACGGCCTTGAACCATTTTGAAATGTTTTCATTTTTCAACCCGTTGTCCCTTAGTGATATCAAAATATACTCGATCTTAATTATTTGTTGCTACTAACCAAACGATAAGTTTGATACATGTCTATAAATTGCATATTATACTCGATCACCAGAGCCAAAGGTGTCTAAAATTGCCAAGGGTGTGAACTGGGTAATAAACATACTAGAACGTAAAACCAATTGCAGACAACTATCATCACGTGTGCATGCAACACAAAAACATTAAGAAGAGAGGCTAAAAAAAGAATCCTGATTAGTGTGTATATATCAAATTTAACTCTGTAACTCTTGAACATGGGTTTATGTTAACATATGCCACAAGAATAAATTGTGAGAAGAAGGCAGTATTGTGAGGGCTAGATAAAAGTTAAATAATTTTCTGAGAAAACAAAATATTTTCAGAATGACATTACTCATGAGATGACGTTGTTGAGGCCAAAGTAGACAGTCTTTTGTTGAAAGGCGTTGACGGCATAGTCAACTCGAAGCTGGCCCAAATGTGAGTTGAAGCGAAGGCCATATCCAAATCCAACGCCAAATCCAGGTTTTCCTTGCCTAAGAGCAGGATTGCCTGGTAAGATGCAGTCAGAGCTAATCATCAGAAGATATGGCACACAAAATATCACACTTGTCGTTACAGGACAACTCTATATAAACAGTTTCCTCTGCATTACATCAATTCCTTGGGCATCACTTCTACAGATTACTCTTTTAGAAGTTGCTAGAAAATGCGAGATCCAAAATCATTTGAAAATATGAACTTTGTAATTATAATAAGAAGTTAGGGTCTCAGCCAATATAGAGAAATGCTTACTAAATTTAATGGCAAAATAACTCATTGGATCAACTCGATAAAGAGCAGTAAAAGAAAGTTTCCAGAGACTTGTGTTTGGTTTCCAAAACTGAGATGTCTCCTTTTTTTTTTTGGGGGGGGGCAATACAACTGATTTTCCGAAATAAAGTTCTCATATCTCATCGGCCAACGTCTGTGTTTATATGACGCCTGCTGACTATAGTATATGATCTAGATGATTTCACCGTGACTCTTGTAAGCTTTGATGGACAAAGGAGAACGTAAAGTGAAGAAACAACTTACCGGGGACATGGTGAGCTGAGCCCAAGTCCGTTCCACAATCCATGAAGACGGAACCTTCCAACTGTTTTGCCTTCAATGAAAAGAGCTCATCACTTTTAGTTCATCAAATTAATGACATTCAAAAAAGTAGTTTGACTAGCAGTCAAGTTTTTGAAAGAGAAATAACATTGACAACAATAAGTATTTTGTCCTTTGATTTAGCCCACGAGTCTTGTTCCTCTGTAACATGATTGGTCTGTCAGGCAAATGCTTGTAATTCAAGATGATACTATGATAGTCAGGCCCTATAGTTTTTCCTTTTCCACATTAATTAATGAAGATAGAGGGCAAGCAGAAGAGTGGATTTATTTATTTATTTATTTATTTTTGAGATTTATCAGTAATTAGTAACGATCACACAAGAAAGAATTTTTTCCTGCTATAACTCATCATCAATTCATTTATTTTCTTTGAACTCATTTAAAGATGAAGTGCAAGCGAATTTGCATAGAAGACCACATATTGCTAATTACTAGTTACCAATTGCAGGACTTCATCGATCATCAACTATTAAGATGAGGCATCAACGAGATAATTATCATAATTGTATTAATTTCATTAAATCATTTAGTGTACTTCTGATCACTAACGTGTCAGGCTATCAGTATTCAGACATAGATGGCTCCAGATGACCATAAAGTGATCATTCACTTTTGCTAGTATCGTTTCCGGATTTGCTGGTCTAAGTCAAGATGTCATCAGATGATCATTCTAAAGGGTTTGATTGTGAAGCCCCAATAATAAGGTTGTACTTAAAATCTTAACTTTAAATCATTACATTTTTAGTACCACAAATGTACATGTCATGGTTAGCATTGTGAAAGTATCTTAATCTTATAGCCCAAGAATGATGAATTTTAGCTATGTCAAGCATGAAAAATCCAAAAATTATTCAAGGATCATTATACCTGTAACAAATTTAATCTAACTCTCAAGTTCAAACATGACAAAAAGCAATCAGATAAAAGTTAATACAATCCGATTTCACTTCTCAGCACTATCCAGGTTGAATGACAACTAGCAAGAGTTTCAGAACTTCTAATTGCTTATTGGGTTGGATCAAAGAGATAGAAGGTCACAGAGGCATATCTTATCCAATCAATCTTCAATCTTTGAGTAGGAATCCTAACCACGCAATCCATGGAACTTCTAGAGCAAGCTCGAGTTCCCCAGGACACTCCTCTGTTGCCATAAAGGTAAAAAAGTAAATCCTCGATGCTCCTCTAATTATTCAAAAATCATCATGAGTTATTTGCAGTATACCCGTTGGCAATTCTGTCTACAACACCCCAATCATGAATCCTAAGACCATTTTGAACAGCTTAAAATCAACTAATATAACGCCAAAACCCTATCCACAGATTCTCAGCAACCAAGTCTCACCCGTTTGTACCATATTTAACTAGAATTCCATGCTTGTGGACACCAAATATTGTTAAAGAGACTATCCTGCTCCTTAATATTCTTGAATCACTTCCAATACTTGTGCTATATAAGAATATTATGCACATGCCTTTCCCTACTTGTTCTTGTACCCTTGTCCATTCCATACTAATAGCTTTGCAAGGGATTGTTTCCCTAAACCACCCCCATATGCCCCAATCTGCATGCATGCATGGACCCACGAGACAAATTCCTACTACATGCTTTATGCATAAATTTTTTCAGCATACTAGTTATTGAAAAAAAAAAAAAAAACCGATGAGAAAAATAAAAGATGATATAGAAACATGTAATAACAGGTAAATATTCCTTTTGAGTGGACAAGTTTTGCTCCTGTATGCTGTAATGTGTTTCATATCATCATGTTTGAATCTTACAACTAAGGAGAAAGAAGAGAGAATCGCAAGTTTTCTTAATTCTATAACTGGCCAAAGTTGAGAAACATTAGTAGCTTAATTTTCACATAATTAAACAGCAACATCAATAAACTATTATGTGAATAAAAAATATTTCTCAATGTCAAATCATATTATTCCTAAAAAAATATCTTAGAAATACTGTGCAGACATAATAATGAAGATGAGGAGGAGAGAATGTTGCGATGCCATTCCTAAATTGGATAGCAAGAAAGAAAAGAGTTATTATAAAAGTTGAGCTGAATACAATGTCTTTTATATGTTTTTAAAAACTTAGTAAAAACAATAGTATCCGCAAGTAGTAATTATTGAACAAAGAAGATCCAATGGGAAAACGTAACTTTGCTACGTGGCCTTCTTCATTAGCTGGAGTATAATAGGACTGGCATTGTCAGCGCTAAATGGATAAAGGAAAGGATAATTGATGCTGTACATATTCCGCTAAAGGAAATACAAAAAATATCAATTCCTATAACCATCTTGATATTCTTTCAGATATAAATGAACGTAAATAAAACATAATGGACTCAAAAGACATCCGAAGCGAGTCTGTGTAACAGTCATCTACTTGATTACAGAGTGTATGATTTGCACACCAAATATCTTTCACAATTCCATATTAACACGTGAAATGCTCCCTTTTGGAAGTTTAATAACACCTGAAAAATTAATATTTCTAAATTAACACCTCAAATTATTTGAATTATGTGAAAAGTCCACCTTCACCTGCTATGGTTCTTTATACATTTACCTCTTTTAATTGCTTCATGGATGATTACATCTAACCAGTCTCGGGTATAATACCTTTAGAATTAGTGATTAAGCATAAAAAAATGATTTAACCTGATATGTCAGAACGTCTTAGTTGGTGATTCTAGATTTAGCTACTTTTTTCACCTCCATAACAAAGAACCTAAGAATGTCAATAAACAACTTATATATGTGAATCACTCCCACCTAAAATTTAGGTTGGACTAATATATAAATGGATTAACCTGGAACATGCATTGTACACAAACAAAATTTTGGAGCGTGGGAGAGTCTCACATACCAAAGGCATTGTAAATTCGCTGTTCAACACTAGGCATGACCTTCCAGAGCCAACTGCACCCTCACCATAACCTCGAACACTGCCAATACCCCCAATTGAGAATGCCTGATGTGGAGCCATGTCCCCTACAATGGAACCGCCTGTCAGGCTGTCAGGAAAGAATGGTTCAGAATTTACTTGCCATAACTCTAGGGAAAGGGAACAAAATCGAAAGCCTCACAAAATTTGATCACCTTGAAACCAACAAAGCTGGCCCCAACTTAACTCCCTTTGAAGCAACAAATTTGAAGCGGTTGAAGATTAGCCACTTGGATAGAAGAGGTAACCCTTGTTCCATTTGAAAATTCAACTGACGGCAAAATGTTAGACAAATGAGCTCTGTATAATCATGGAAGAGAGTGTCTATATCACTTACCCTGGAAAAACTATGATCATTTGCACTTGCATATTGTGATTCTTGCTTTAAAATCACCATATTGTCATAAGAACTGCCACTGCATGAGAAGGGAAAGTTAGAAAGTGGTCATCATTGGCTTGAAACAACCACCACACAACCATAACCAGCCTACTTACCTGCATGTCAGGGGAAAGCCATCAAGGTCCCGACTTATGGCACGGCCGTTATCATTGATAGGACGAACATGCTGAATTTAAAATATAAAAACAAACAGCTCCGTCATGTATTCTTGCGTACTTCGACCACATTTTTCTTTAAAGAATGACACTCACCTCAAATTTGACACTAGTCGTAGTATTCCAGTGGGAAGTAGCAGGTTCACTTAGATCCACGCCTGCTGAAATGCGGCATAGGTTGACACCACTACTCCCCGACCGGGAAAAGCTATTGACTGGCAATCCATGAACCGCAATCTCAGGAGTGATTGAATGCTGGTAATTCAAGGAAAATTAGCCAAATAAAAATCACTAGCAAAAACTTGACCAAGAGAATCAAAGTAGTTCCTCAGTACTTCATCAATCACATTTCCGGGTCTTTAAAAAAAATTCAGTTAGAAGGTTTTTCACTTGTGTCAAACATAAACAACGATATCATATTTATTCTTGTTTCATCCTTGTTTTCGGAGTGCTCGAACTCAAATTTCCACGTTTTACACTTTCGTGAAAATGTCCAAGGCAAGCACTCTATATATGCAGCCCGCACACCAATTAAAATGCGATAGAACTTTTATGCATTATCATCTAATACTCGTCCAATCAAAATAAGAGCAACTAGGGGGCATTATACACATGTTGTGCAATTCATTGCCGAAGAAACAATTAATCACCTATAAATCTTCGCTCTATAGCCCAACATTTGCCTACAAGAATCAAACTTTATATTTTTCTTGTTATTGTGAGTGACTAACCGACTGACCTGAATGACAAATGACTGCTGAGAGAGCCATCCTGGCCTGGGCCGCCGAAAGGCGATGATAACACTGGAGTCCTGAAGCCCCTTATCCCACAACACATCCAACTTCTCGCTCCTTCCGAAAAGATTTGGATGCTTAACACTCACACTACCAAACAAATTCATTCAATCAAATTTTCCAAATTCAAACCCAAACACCCAGTTCAAAAGAACCACAAGCAATCAAAGCAAACAATACCTTCCGATAATTTGTGAAAAGGGATTGCCAAAACCGCTGAAAATAAAATCAAAATAGGAGCTTAGTCATTAACCTCATTGGTAAAATCATTCTTGAAAATGCTAAAAAGTTTAAAAATAATAATAATAATAACAAATTGAAATGATAACCCGAGAGGGGGAATCAAGAAGGCGCCGCATAGCTTGTGGGTGAAATCCACGTTGAAATCGATCTTAGCTGCATCATTGTCAATACAATTAGAATATAAAAATTAAAAAAAAAAAAAAAAAAAACATCTTTTTTTGAATTTTGTTTAGTAATTGGATTGATTAGGTACCTTTGCCAGCATGGATGCTCTTCTGAGCTCCCATCCAATCTTCCTCTCATTCGCGCTGCACCATGAGCTTAGATGAGATGAGATGAGATGGGATGGGTAGTGATTGATTGGATTTAGAAATTAAATGGGTTTTTTTGGGGAAAAGAGAGAAATGACGAGGCGGAGAGAGATTGGGGGAGAGATAGCGATGGGCGATTGAGGAGGGTGAGGGGGTTTTATGTATGAGAGAGAGATATTGTTGAGGGTTCGGGGGTTGGTTCAAATTTTTGTGGGGTGACTTTGCGTGGGCGACAGTGGGTTCGAACTTCGTCGGAGGGAGAGGAATTTTCTGTTTTGCTTGATGCGGAGGATTTGAGCGATTAGTCGAGGGGGTGGATTTGAGAGTTCCTAGATGCGCCCTATACCAATTTCTAAGTGAGCCCAGATTACTTTTAAACTAGTTTTTTTTTTTTTTTTTTTTTTTTTTTTTTTTTTTTTTTTTTTTTTTTTTATCTTTTTCCTTCTCTTCTAGTGAGGCTCATTATTTTTTCTATTTTACCACATAACCACTTGAGGAAAAAATGGGACTCATTAAGAGAAAATATGGCTCACTAGGAAATTAGATTTTCCAATTATCCATTCTCTCCCTTCTTCTTCCTCCGCACTCTCCCTCTTCTTCCTCCTATTCGGTCTCCTCCACTTGTGTCAAAACTTTTCAATTTCTCTTCAAGGACATTCGGTCCTATCACTATCGCCATGCCCAGTGCCGTGAAGAACAACGACGATGCGCTATTGAGTCCTACCGAGGAGGTATTTTTCCTATTTCCTTCCTCTCATTCCAAATTTTAACTTTTATGTTGTTTAATAATGGTAAGATTTAAGATTTAGACTTTTATTTAGGGTTTGATAATCCAATTTTCAGTACGATTTAGGGTTTGATAATTTGTACCTCCAAATTTCATGTTCTCTGTTGTGATAATTTGTGGTTGGTTTTTTTTTTACCAATTTGGAGAAATGCATTGTCTCCAAAAATCAACATTGGACCATTTTTGTGTGGTTATTGTTGGAATTTTGGAACTAATGTATGTTCAAACCCTTATGCAGATGAATCAAGCTGAACCATCTCGAATTAAGCCGATGGCCTTGAATCAGAGAAAGAAAGCTAGCACGAAGTCACCGAAAAAAAAAGCAGTACCAAGTTGAAGGATGAACATTGTAATAAGCATATCGAATATTCAAACTGATCGGCAATTTGAAGAGGAACATGTTAGATCGCATGAGACCATGAACGCCGATCTTGGGGGCTCAGAAAAGAGATTACTATTGTCAACGGAATGTGGACCAGTAGACCATTCAATCCTTAAAAGCTTTGAGACTCATATTGCTTTTACCATTTATAATAAAGAGACACGTCAACTCACTTTAATTTGTATATTTAGAAGTTCTAAATTTGTGTAGTTGGATCTAACGCAATAATTATTGTTAGGAAAAAGAACCATTGAGGTGCATCAATCATACAAAAAAAAAAAAATAGTTACATGGTCACTCAGGTTGAGCGAACCGAATACACGGTTTGTCGAGCTAATTAAAAAATTCTCTTTTTACCCATTGGTTTTATGTTCCTACGGTTATATGAGTAGTGTTGAGGTATTATCATTTATGGAAAGATGGCATTCGAAAATGAATACTTTCCACATGCCTTTCGGATTGATGATGATCACACTGGATGACATTGCATACTTACTTGGCTTGCCAGTTACAGGTAAATCTGTGTGTTTACCGGAAGATGAGGATCCTCCACTTCCAATCAACCTTGTTGTTAATTACCTAGGTGTAAGTCAAAGTGAAGTTAGGGTTGAGCTCAACACAAAGGGGGGATCTTAGTTCGCCTTGAGTGGCTAAAAGAACAATTTAGCGGTGTCACGTATAACGATTCTGAAATTAAAATTACTTGCGTCGTTCAGGCTTATTTATTATATCTTCTAGGTTGCACGTTATTTGGGGATAAGAGTGGGACCAGGGTTTCGGTTGATTACTTAGCTATTCTGGATGGTATTCATTCTGTACACACGTATGTATGGGGATCCGTCGCTCTTGCTTTTTTGTATAGACAATTGTGTCTTAAATCAAAAGCTGATGTTACTTAGTGTGCTGGCTATCTAATGTTTCTCCAAGCATGGTTTTTTGCACATTTCCCAATACTAATGCCTGTGTCATGCACATCATATAAGCTGGATCAGTCCCAGGCATGTCTTTGGCTAAGTAGACAGGATACTAATATTTCCTGCGAGCATATGCAGGTTATTTGTGAGATATTGGATATCCTTAGTCCAGATGAGGTATATTTTTCACTTTTTTATGCTCTTTTTCAACGGTTACTTAAGTTCCGTTAATGCTAAGAAGATATATGTTTGTTTGGTTGTATAAAAAATTTAGGTAACATGGGATCCCTATCGGTCTTTCAGAGACACCCACCATATCCTAGATGTCGCATTTTATATAGGTACACTGAAGATAAGAGATATTGTCAGGCCCGGTCCTAACGTTTTAGAGGCCCGGGGCGAAATGAGAAAGGGGCCCTAACAAGTCTTATTAAAATTTTAAATAAATATTTTCATTACCAAAATTAAAATTTAGTATATAGTTTTGCCATTACAAAAACTAATTATAATTCATAAAAAGTAATTCCTTCGGGCATTCCTAGATGCAAAATCCTCAATAATAGTATCAAGATCAATACTGTCCAATATTTTCTTCTCAATACATAAAATCGCCAAACCATTCAACCTTTCTTGTGACATTGATGAGCTCAAATAGGTTTTCAGCAATTTCAAATTTGAAAATTTTTTCTCTGCTGATGCAATAGTCACAGGTACTGTCAATAAGATTCGATAAGTAATGGAAATATTAGGATAGCAATCTGCAATTTTGACATACTCAAGAATTTCAACTGATGACATTGACATATTTAGCAGAGTCATCTTCAACACTTTTAGTTTAGAAAAAAATCATCTAAATCCACATCCGACACATGTTGGTCATATGCTCAATACTATTCTCATGTTTTTTGAATCTTTCACTAAGATACTTCCAATCTTTAAATCCATTAGTTGCTAATGCAGTTTTATTATTATTAGATTTAAATAACTTACAACAGAAACAATATACTTTATCCACATGTTTAGAATAAACCAACCATTTTCGATCACTAGTCTCTCCATTACTTAACTTCCTAGTATAATAACTTTATGAAAAATACCTAGATGTGTTATATAAAGGAAACACAAGATTCAATTCTCTAATAGGCCCATTTTTAACCAAAATGTCTCTTGATTTATTATCAAGATTATCCCAATTTCTAGGATCATAAATATCAAAAGAATGGGTTAGTTGTTCATCAACTATTACATTTTTCAATAATAGATTCATTTGGTACATCATTATGCTCACTCAAATGATCAATATTCTCATTATTTTGATTTTGTTCATTTACATTGTCATTTGAATTTTCAACATTATCATCACTTAATTCATCCAAATTTTCATTAGAGGAACTTGCTATTTTAACAAATTTATCCATAGCTCCCCTTTGTGATTGTATTAACTGCTCTATTTGTTTTCTTTTTTTTCTTTTTTCACTCCCAGACAAATGTTTTTGAGAAAATATTTTTTTGAGAAAAAATATAACAAAATTATATAAGAAAAAAGAACAAAAGCACTTTGAAAAGAACCAAGTAGCAGAATGCCAGAATAGCTGGGAACCAACACATTCGATAACCTAATAACAAGAAATATTTATAGAGATAAAGAGATGGAGAGAGGAGGAGATATTGGTTTAGTGTGGATTTTGTTTTGGAATGGAGTGTTAAAAACAAGCCATTTGAAATAAATTAAAATTAAAAAAAAAAACTAACCGTTGCACCTTGGGCGGGGCCCCCTCTAGATTAGGGGCCCTGGGCAGGTGCACAGCCCACACCTGCCCAGGGCCGGCACTGGATATTGTTGAACCTTACCATCCCGTCCATGTCCTGCAACAATTTGATCGTAGGCAATATGTACCCCCTCTTCTATTCCGTGCCACTCGTGAAACCCGTGGTAAAATAAGTAATAGTTACTTTGTGAAGTATGCACACACGGAGGCAATGTGGATCAACTGGGAAGATCACGTTCTGTCACAGGAGCATCGAGGTGCAGTGACTGCTAATCTGGGAGACTGCATGGTTGAGAACATAGTGTGATATTCTTGCATTTCCTGGCGATTCATTGGGCCAAATCCTCATGCAGAAGAAGGCACAGTTCCTGAACAACCAACAGCTAATGTTGACCAGGTATATCTTTCTTCGTTAAATTGCAGTATTGCACTTGTCTTTCATGAATTAATATGTGATTCTAACATAAATGATCGGATAACAGTTATTGCATAGGATGAGGGACATAGAAGACATCACTAATCCATTAATTGTAGATGGCCCCGCAATTGCAAAAAACGTCCCAAAATCTTATACAAGGCCTTGATCCGCATTCGCTCAGTCATTCGAGGCTGCATCGATGTTGAAGAACAAGTTGATTCAAGATCTCCAGACAAGGCAATAATAGCCGGGCGAACCCACCGTCCTATACGAAAACAAGTTAGGCGATAGAGTATTTTGCCGTTTCTTTCTCACTACTTGTAACTTTCTAAGTATGATGTAATGAACAATTTAACTGCAGTACTTGTAATCTATTATTTATAAGGAATGCTTGATATTTGGTTGCTTGTCTGAAGTTATTCGTGATTTGGTTATTATGATGTAATGAACATTTTTGTCAATATATGTTATTTCACCAATTATTGAAGTTTAAGTTGCTTGTTTTCAATATTCGTGATTTATATGCTATGTTCACCATTTTCGCACGATACACCTTATTCTCAAGCGAAACATAGTTTCTAACCTAAATTCAAAAAATAGAATAAACTAACATTTCTCATAAATGGAGGCACACTGATTTTAAAGTCAACAGTATCAAACCTTACTGGCTGGGGTTACAACACCGACCAGTGAACTCACTGGCTAGGGTGTACAACTCGGCCAGTTAAAGAACTGGTTGGTGTGCACATCATGGCCAGTGCGATCTGCCCAAGTTCAAAATAGCAAAGAGTTCACTGGCCGGGGTGGGGAAACCAGCCAGTGAACACGCAGGCCAGGGTGCGTATCTCGACCGGTCCTCTCTTTGGCCGGGGTTGAGCCCCCCGGTCAGTGCGACTTGCCCCTTGTTCACCATAAAATTGAATTTGATTTTTTATTTAATTTTCTCAATAAAAGATTACAATTTTAATGATTTTCCGTTTATAGAAGATAAAGAAAATGTAATTTCCTCTTTATTTAAAGTTGGGTTCTAGAGTAGCTATGGTGAACGATCTTGCTATCCGTTAATACTTCATATAAACTTTTAGATGGCAAGAGTTTCGAGCTTTTGATAGCACCAACACGGATGGAAAATGATTGTCTCTATAATATTGATCTCTAGATGCTTTTTTCCGCCTAACCTTCTGTTATTTGTAGAGTTTTGGAGACTCTTGAATTGATGTAACTGTCCAATTGTTATCCCTCACGATCTGAGAATTAACTTCCCATCTTTTAATCTGGTGGATTTATATTAAATCTCTAAAATTTGTAACCGGCGTCTTTAATCCTTTAGATCGTAACTGAAACGTGGATCTCACGCTTTAGATTCATGTTTCTTCTGAATGACAATCGGAATGCGAATCTCAGACTTTAAATTCGCATTTCAATCTGAATGACAATCAGAACACGAATCTCAGACTTTAGATTCGCGTTTCAGTATGATGGCATGTTCGTTGCTTGCATGATATGTTTAGACACAATGATAAGACCCTGCGAGGCCTATTCTCATTATTAAGTCTGTGAATCTAAAGAAAAAGATTCGAACTTCAGCTTCATTCGCGAATCTTAGACTTTAGATTCGCGTTTCAGTATAATAGCATGTTTCGTTGCTTGCATGATATGTTTAGACTCGATTATGTGATCCTGAGAGGCTCATTCTCATTATTAAGTCTGTGAATCTAGAGAAAAATATTTGCACTTCAGCTTCATTCGCGAATCAAAGATCGCGTCTTAATTTCTATGGAAAATAAAGCACAACTCTGTAAAGACCATGTCTTATTTTCTTTTTTTATTTGTGAATCTCTTTATAAAAAAATGATCCAATAAAAGAAAATTCCGCCAACACCCCTGTTTTCACTAGAGTTTTCTCTTAGTGGCCGGTGTTGAGACTCCAGCCAATGAAATAACTAGGCCGGGGTGTGTTACAGTCCCGGCCAGTGGATCTGTCTGGCAGTTGTACTGGCTTTGCGTTTATCGCTAAGTCCAGTAATAGCCTCACGTGGAGAATTACACGCTGGCTTTAAGGAAGTTTTATCCTCGCGTTTATCGCGAGTGTCAAAAATCTTGCGTTTATCGCAAGTTGTACTGGCTTCGCGTTTATCGCTAAGTCCAGTAATAGTCTCGCGTGGAGAATCACACGCTGGTTTTAGGGAAGTTTTATCCTCGCATTTATCGCAAGTGTCAGAAATTTTGCGTTTATCGCAAATTGTACTGGCTTGGCATTTATCGCTAAGTCCAGTAACAGTCTCGCGCAGAGAATCACACGCTAGCTTGTCCTTGTGATTAACGCAAGTTGTAGTTTCACGTTTAACGCGATAATGACTAGTCTCGCGATTAACGCGAGCCAGTTTGCGAGCGACCATAGCCTCGCGTTCTATGAAGTTAGCCTCGTGTTCAATGCGGGCTTTGAGGGCCTTTCGCCTAGCTCTCCGGTTTCTATTTCGGAGTTGGGTTCTGGTCAATCCAGTTCTCATGCCTTTTTCGGCAGTAGAGAGGCCATCCTCTATTAGGATTTCCTACCCAAACAACGACTCTATGGCCGCGGTCTCCAAGGATCCCCATTCATCGGTGGATATCTTTTTACCCGTTGCTCGGGTATTGGAGCGCACGCGATAATAGTGTCGCGTTTCGTTCAGATTACCTGATTCAGAGGAGAGATACTCCTCATACTTGTACTGGTCGATTTCCACGACCAGCATATCTACGTCGAATCCGATTCTCTCGACGTCAGATTGCACCATGATCTCTTCTTTGGTGGAAGAGACTTCTCCCACTATGACTGTCAGTTTGTTCGTAGCAGAAATTCCTTACCTTCCTTCCATTGAAATAACTTGATTTACAATGAAAGAGAACAAAAGAGAAAGAAGAAATGAGAGGATCTATATTTCAATCGCTCTCTTTTACAATATGATGTGAGATCTGTGTGGCGATGAGATCTATCAATGTAGTTCCTTTGGACGATCTGACGACGAACTCTTCTCTTAAAGATGGCGACCGACTTTTTGATCTTTTCTTCTCTACTCTTCACGAATTCAAGGCTCTATGCATAACTTGAACTCTCCAAGATGCTCGAGAATTCTGATTCTCCGGAAAAGATCTCTAGGGCTTGATGATCATCTATGAATTGATCTATTATTGATTAATCCCTAAGTCTTCTCAAAGAAGGTATTTATAGACTTTAGTGGTTATGAGAGTTTCCATAAGAATAGGAATAAAGATTTCCATAGGAATAGGAAAAGAAGTTTTTTGTATTCATCAAAGATTCTAATCAAATATTTAATATTGATTTAAATCTTTTGATTTAAAATTCTGATTGGACTCAATTTGGATATTAGATAAGTCCAAAACTCAATCACAATCAATTTGGAATTCTAATGAAATCTGCTCATGCAGAGTTAACGCGGAGCTAAATTTATCAGAACGCAGAGTTATGGATTAGCTCCGTGTTTTGCTCAAACGCGAGGCTAAAATAACCAAACGCGGAGCTAAAGAGTTAGCTCCGCGTTCTGTGTGGAAAATTCCTTTTTACTTAGAAATTTTCACTACCAACAGAACCCCCTCCAAAGTTTTCAAAATGGTTTAGAACTTAGCAAATTTTGAAATTTTTTGGATCTTTAATTTGGTGATCAAGTTAAGATCAAAAATTCGGCAGAGGTGCTTAATCGCACATGCTTGAAACTTTGATGGAGGCAGTTCAATGCTCTCATGCTTAACTTGAACTGCACACGCCAAGATGATCGAGTCATGATCAGATTTTGGCAGAGACGCATTATTGCACATGCCTAGAGTTTAATGGAGGCAATTCAAGACTCTGATGCGTAACTTGAACTGCACATGCCAAAATAATCGAGTGATGATTATCAGATTTCGGCAGAGATGCCTAATTGCACACGCTTTGTCCAAGTGCTCTCACGCGTAACTTGAATTGCGAGGGGAATAATCCAAATCATACTGTCTGAGGTAAGAGTTTAACATGACAGGTTTTATGGGATTTTTAGCAAACCCCAACTATCAACGGATTTGATTAGCCTTTACCAATCGCCATTTGCGTTTGGCTAGTCATATTATTTCTCTCAGCATGATGAGTTGTCGAGAAATTGATTTCCTCTCCCATTTGCCTTTAACAGTATTGAGTAGTTAATTTCATACTTTTACCCCTAGTATGATAGGGTTGGTGAGAAACTTGATCTCCTCTTCCGGCCGTTTTAACAATATTGGGCAAAAAATTTTATTTATAGCACTCAATTAGCCATTCCAATGGCTATTGAGAATAGCAGAAGCATGATGTTTATCATCGTCAATATTTTCGGCACCCCCAGCCAAATCCGACTGCTAGCCAATGAAGATGACTTTGTCACAGCTGTGCTTCGGAGCGTACCCAAGGGGCTAGCTTGCAAGTGCGGGCTGCCCGTGCTTGGTGTCGATATTAACTTCCCTACTGGTGCAGGGATCGCTCTGGCAGGGAACTCATTGGTTTCTACTACTAAAATTGCCATATTTGCAAAAACTTTCTTCTGTTTCTCTTTAAGTGTGAGAATCCCGGCTTCTATCAATGCCTGAATTCGGTTTTTAAGAGAATAGTAATCCTTAGTTGGGTGCCCGACATTCCGATAGTACAGGCAATAGTTAGGGTCGTTAGTTTTACCAGCATCTTCCGATTTTTTATTTTTCGGAAGTTTTAGCAAGCCCTTTCTGGGGAGGAGGTGGAATATAGTACCGGTCTGCTCAGTCTTAAATGTATAAGTTTTATCTTGTTGGGGATTATTTTGACCTGCACCTCTCGGATTCTAAGGTCTTGGTTTTAGATCTGCAACTGATGCCATTACAGCATTCCCTTTATTTTTAGAATTCTGTGGATATGGCATGTTATTCATAGAGTTTCTTGTACTACTAGATTCCTCAATCCGGCGAATTATATTTTCCGCCTGCTCTCTCTACTTTAACAGGTCTTTTCAACTCGTAGACTCTACAGCTCCTATTCTTATCAGCACGCCGGTCCTGAAATTATGCTTACAGGTTTCCACCAGAGTTTCCTGGGTCATACCATGTCGATAATATACGGACTTTTCCCTGAAGCATTCAATGAAACTCTTGACCGTTTCTTCTTCCCCTTGTTTCGTTGCAAGGAGGGAATGAACCGATATCTCGGTATCATCCTCAAAGAAACGCTCCAAGAACTGCTTCTCAACATCATACCAAGCATTTATGGTTCCCGGGGGTAACTGCATAAACCATGTAAAGGCAGGCCCTCGCATGGTGCTCGCAAATACTTTGATCATTATGGGATCATTTCCCATCAGATGACCTGCCTGCGATAAAAAGTAATATAGGTGCTGGCTTGGGGACCCCTTCCCGTCATATGGCTCCAACTTGAGGGGTTTATATTTTTCTGGATAAGGGGCAAAGTCCCACTCAAGCGGATATGGCCTTGAAACCCCCGATTCTTTCAGTTCCTTCTTGTGCATCAAGGTATCAAGTTGGCTTTGTAATTTCTCGATCTTTTCTCCATGAGAATCATGGAAAGAGTATTTGTCATCATCCTACTGTATCGAATAAGTTTTTTCTTTTTTAGTTTCTTCATTTGTCTTAGGTGACAGTTCCGAAGAAGTTTTATTAGTCTTATCATCGTCTATCTTTAGAGTGTTCTCGACCACTCTTAGGAGCATTAATTTGAGGTCTTCGATAGCTTTTTGTTGGCTTAGAATTATTTGTTTCTGAGGTTCCAACCTCTGGTCGACATCATCACGGTCATCCACCATATGTGATGCGAGCCTCCTTGGTCGGGAAGAAATGTATGAATGTGAAGAGGCTATGGCTGAATTGTCGGAGTCATCATCGTAGGAACCTTTTGCAAGTCTCCTATAATCTCGAGGAGCGACAATACCTGACTTGAGTCGTGTAAGATGGCGAGATTATTCATCATCTGCATCTGACTCGTGTCTTTTTCCATGGTCTTCTTATCTTTACCGACCATATTTGAAGTCACCACATTTACCTCTTTTTCCTTGATTTGATATCTCAAATTATTCTTCCTCCTTTTTGGAGTATGAGACTCAGTTATTCTATTAAATAAAGAAATTCTTTTCTTACCACAGCAGCAACTATTCAGTACAGCTGATATTATTTGCTTACAATGGCATGTCGAATGTGACTGAGTTTGACTCGTTTCCTTTTTACTCGTCAAATAATCTCTGAGATCAAGTATTTTAGAAAATAGAGAATCTTCAGTTATATTTTGGACATGGGGCCCACTTGGCTATGGAGGAGTTCAGGAGCCTGCTGTAACCCCCTATGACTGGTGGCGTTATTTGTGCTATACTTATCAGCCTTTATTCTGTATAATGGTTGATTTACGCGGAGCCGGTAGTTAGCTTCGCGTTTTAGAACATTTACACAGAGCTGGGACATAGCCTCGCGTTTTTCGCTAGCCTCGCATTTTACGCTGACTGGACGTTTTTGCAGAAGTTTAACTTCTGTTTGTTTAGCCTCGCATGAAGGAGTATCCTCACGCGCTGGCATTATTTTGCGATTAACACAAGAATCCTTGGCTTCGCGTTTAACTCTTGGCTCAAGTTTTTGTTCAAGTTCAATAGCCTCGTATGTGGAGTTTTTACTACATGCTGGCTTATGCTCGCGTTTTACGCGAGTTTTGGCACTTCGGCCAGTTTCATAACTAAATTCAGTAACCTCGCGTGGAGACAATCCATCACACGCTGGCCTGAGTTAGCTTCGCGATTTAGCAAATTTTGGTACTCTGATTAATTTCAGAGTTAAGTTCCGTAGCCTCGCGTGGAGGAAATCCATCATACGCTGGCTTAGCTTCGCGATTAACACGAATTTTGGTACCCTGATTTATTTCAGAGTTAAGTTTAGTAGTCTCGCGTGGAAGAAATCCATCACACGCTGGCCTATCCTCGCGATTTACGCGCACCAATCTTACGATTAACGCAAGTCAGTTCACAAGGGGTAGCCTTGCGTTTGGATACGCTAGGCTCGTGTTTTACACTGGCTTGACGTTTTTGCAGAAGTTTATCTTCTAGAACCTTAGCCCCGCGTGGAAGAAAATTCTTGCACGCCGGCTTACCCTTGCGATTAACGCAAGTCACAACTTCGCGTATAGGGCGATTTTTACGATTAACGATAATTTATTAATCATCTTTGCGATTTATGCGGAGCTGAGGAATCTTGCGTTTATCGCAAGTACTACTGGCTTCGCGTTTATCGCTAAACTCAGTATTAGCCTCGCGTGGAGAATCACACGCTGGCCGTAAGGAAATTTTATCCTCGCGTTTATCGCGAGTGTCAAAAATCTTGCGTTTATCGCAAGTTGTACTGGTTTTGCGTTTATCGCTAAGTCCAGTAATAGCCTCGCGTGGAGAATTACAAGCTGGCTTTAGGAAAGTTTTATCCTCGCGTTTATCGCGAGTGTCAAAAATCTTGCGTTTATCGCAAGTTGTACTGGTTTCGCATTTATCGCTAAGTCCAGTAATAGCCTCGTGTGGAGAATCACACACTGGCTTTAGGAAAGTTTTATCCTCGAGTTTATCGCTAGTGTCAGAAATTTTGCGTTTATCGCAAGTTGTACTGGTTTGGCGTCTATCACTAAGTCCAGTAATAGCCTCGCGTGGAGAATCACATGCTTGCTTGTCCTTGCGATTAACGCAAGTTGTAACTTCGCATTTAACGCGATAATGACTGGTCTCGCGATTAACGCGAGCCACTTTGCGAGGGACCATAGCCTCGCGTTCTATGAAGTTAACCTCGCGTTCAATGTAGGCTTTGAGGGCCTTTCGCCTAGCTCTCCGGTTTCTATTTCGAAGTTGGGTTCTGGTCAATCCAGTTCCCATGCCTTTTTCGGCATTAGAGAGGTCATCCTCTGTTAGGATTTCCTGCCCAAACAACGACTCTATGGCCGAAGTCTCCAAGGATCCCCGTTCATCGGTGGATACCTTTTTACCTATTGCTCGGGTATTGGAGGGCACGCGACGATAATGTCGCGTTTCGTTCAGGTTACCTGATTCAGAGGAGAGATACTCTTCATACATCTGCTGGTCAATTTCCATGACCAGCATATCTACGTCAGATTTGATCCTCTCGATGTCAGATTGCGCCACGATCTTTTCTTTGGTGGAAGAGACTTCTCCCACTGTGGTCGCCAGTTTGTTCGCAGCAGAAATTCCTTGCCTTCCTTCCATTGAAATAACTTGATTTACAACGAAAGAGAAAGAAGAAACGAGAGGATTTATATTTCAATTGCTCTCTTTTACAATATGATATGGGATCTGTGTGGCGATGGAATCTATCGATGTAGTTCTTTTGGACGATCTGACGATGAACTCTTCTCTTGAAGATGGCGGCCGACTTTTGGATATTTTCTTCTCTGCTCTTCACGAATTCAAGGCTCTATGCGTAACTTGAACTCTTCAAGATGCTCGAGAAATCTAATTCTCTGGAAAAGATCTCTAGGGCTTGATGATCATCTATGGATTGATCTATTATTGATTGATCTCTAAAGTCTCCTCAAAGAGTGTATTTATAGACTTTAGTGGTTATTAGAGTTTTCATAAGAATAGGAATAAAGATTTCCATAGGAATAAGAAAAGAAGTTTTTTGTGTTCATCAAAGATTCTAATCAAATATTTAATATTGATTTAAATCTCTTAATTTGGAATTCTGATTGGACTCAATTTGGGTATTGGATAAGCCCAAATCTCAATCACAATCAATTTAGGATTCTGATTGGACTCAATTTGGATATTAGATAAGTCCAAATCTCAATCACAATCAATTTGGAATTCTAATGAAATCTGCTCATGCGGAGTTAATGCGGAGCTAAATTCATCAGAACGCGGAGCTATGGATTAGCTTCGCATTTTGCTCAAATGCAAGGCTAAAATAGCCAAACGCGAAGCTAAAGAGTTAGCTCCGCGTTCTTTGTAAAACATTCCTTTTTACTTAGAAATTTTCACTACCAACAATATCGCTTTGGATATGAAGAACAAGACAGTATTTTACCAGGATGGAATAAAGTGGCCCATATCTGGCATTATCATCCAGTGATCTGATCTTGAATAATCGGTGAAATAATTGAGAATTTTCATAAACTCGAGTATGCGTTCATCTTTTCTATATATCTGTAAATACAGTTCCTTATTGGTTTCAAGCTCATCCATTAGATCATTATGAACTTGTGCCCACTGGTCCTTGCCACGCTTGCAATAACTCTGAAACTGCAATTACTGTCTGCTTGGACCTCCCCCACTTCCAACACATAAGGTATTAAAAACCTGGAAGCGAGTCACCATATCGCAAGCGAGATGTGACATGGTGTCAGTCTTGAACCGCATGTTCAGACGAAGTGACGAGCAAGGGCACTGGATTGAGAACTTCAACTTTAGCCTACAATATCACATATGATATTTTTGGTCAATAAATCTCTGTATAACAACAGGGCACTAAATTTCAAAACTAAAGTAATTAATACCCCTTTTGTTGGTGGCTGTCTCGGCGGTAGTTTGGGTCGGCCAGGTTTTTTTTGTCGTGCGAAGACGTTGCAATGTAGGTGAGCAGCTATCAACGACTGCTTCAACCAACTCACATGCAGACAAATCACGCCGTGTTGAGCTATTAACCTTCCTTTTTATTCTTTCCTGGGCAAGTAACTTCTCCAACGGATCGTTGAAAGTGATAGTGACGGGGTTTGATATTTCTCTAAACTTACAAATCATTCGATGTGCTGAATCGTTATCAAATTTAAGCAAGGAACTTACAAAGACATCCACATCTTTCTTGTAGTTTAAACGTTCAGCTGGTGGTGCAGTGGCGGGTAAAATGTCTAGCTTCTGCCAATGGTAGTCAATGCATTCCAATAGAATTGGCTGATTATCTCTTTTGTACATTGCAATTTCATGTGCACAAGGGAGATTATGAGTCTGTCGAATTATGCACCCACAGGCAATCACATCAACGCCAACAAATTCAACTCTTCTGATCTGGTTGAGAATCAAGGTCATGGCATGATTTGAGACTAATCCTCGTAGCTCGCTCAGTTCAGGTAACATGAAAGTCTGGGAACAATCGTCAAACTCTTCTCAAATGATGCTCTAATCTCAGTCAGTTGAATTCCTAATAAGGAATGGATATTGCTTCAATAGGTCTCAAAGTTTCCTCGGCTTGATCGGAGTTGTCTCTTCAGTCTAGCATGTGCACTCTCTACTCTATTAGTGGTTACGTTGTCTCGATGCGGACACATATCTATCCAATATGCAACAAATCTTTCCTTGTACGGCTCTAACCATGTCGACGTCACATACTCAACCACATCAGGCCATGTCCGAAAATCATTCTTGAAAGATGTCAAAAGTTGGTTGTATAACCCCTTCGTATCTGACAACATAATATACTTGCACTGCATATAAACTTCTCCCAGTTGTTGTTGAAAATAGTTTTTACAATTCGCCAACATATTTTTGTTGATATGTCATCTGCATAGAAGATGCTTACTTGAGGGGAGGATGGATTCCACGACTTTAATAAGTGCAAAATCCTTGTCTGTGACAATGACGCTGGGTTGAACATTGTTAATAAGTAACCCACAGAGCTTGTCCAATGCCCAAGTGTAATTAGTCTCTTTTTCTCAGTCAAGGAATGCGAAAGCAATGGCAAATGTCATATTTGTTGATGTCACACCAACTCTCTAACAGCGAATAATTATACATGTTCGTCTTGTACGTGTTGTCCATGATAATCATGTCCGGAAATGCATGTAACAATTCAACACTATCAGGATGTGCCCAGAAGAGATCAGTTACAGAGTTAGTAACTTCATTTATCCGATGTCATTCAATATAGTTCGCTTCAGAAACTTTGTATAATAAGTATTGAATCTAACTTCTCCCTCCCTGCTCAAGAACTTTATGCTTGTGCCGAGCATTATAAAAGAGACATTCATTGGGTTTTTATGCTTCCATGTAACTAATTATCTTTTGGGCGGACGTGGCATTTTGAAAGCTCGACCACAACGGAGCTTTCACTTGCCTACTACATCCATCACTGTCTAACTTTACAATCATAAACACAAATCCAAGCTTCCTACCTATATTTCCAACCTACTAGCATAATTCATCTCGACTTTTAAAAATCTGAAGAGTACTTCATCAATTAGAAACTCTAAAATAGTAAATCAGGGTTCAGGCAATAAAATAAATCTCTTATAGATGCCTGAGTAGTACTGAAATGCAAATTATAATCACCATCAGCGTCTTTGTGGCCTTAACTCCACTGTTTTCAAGAGTTTCTTGAACCTATAATAACCCAAGAAAATTAATAAATTCAATGGATATGCAATACTTCAAGTTAGCCAGGTCGGGAAATCAATACCGACCTAATTTCTTCACTAGCCGGGATAGTAATTCTGGCCAAACATTTCCTAGGTCGGCATTGCTATCCCGACCAACATTTGCGACCCGACTTCTATAAAATAGTGGCGCCAACTATCCATATTACCAAAAATTTTAAAAATCATCATCTTCATTCATCCTTCAACTAACAGTATTTATTGAGTCTTTAAATACTTTAAGCATACCTTTAGATAAGGAGATTTATCGATTGTTGTCAATATTGTAATATTGTTCTTCATCTTCTTCAATCGACTCAAAAACTCTTAGAGAAGGATCACATCAAGTTCAAATATAACATTAGGAATGGCATGCAAACAATCAGATTTCAATTTAGGCAAAATTTTAGGGTTTTGGAGTCACTTCTTTCTCTCATCTTTTTTCCTTTTTTCTCCCTGAAGCGCTCACGCGAAGATGAGAGGGAGTTTAAGGGATTGGGGCTCACTAGGAGAAACGGCCAGAGAGAAAAGATATACTAGGGCTCACTAAGAAAATTATAAGGGCAATTTCGTCCAAATTTATATATGGTAAACTTGTAAATAAAGTGACTCATTGATTTGGGGCTCACTAGGACAAGTATGGGGCGCATCTTGCAACTCTCGATAGGTTTTAATAGAGCTTGTCTGTGCCAAATAAAAAATTACTTTTTTTTCACCTTTTACTTTTTATATTTATTTTTTTGTTATGTTGTTTTTTGGTCATGAGACTTCACTGAACTAGTATGTATCCGTCATAAAATTCTAATATAATTTCTGGTGGATAAATTTCAAGAGAATACCAGTTCAATCTAATACTAAAATGTTTTGGTAACAGTTGTCTGCCATAAAAATTGATCTCTCTTTACTAACAATCTTTCAATAAAGGATTACAATCTAACGGTTTCTCGTTTACAGAAAATGAGGAAGATAGCTTTTCCTCTTTGTTTAAGACTGGGTTTCTAGATAGCTATGAAGAATGATCCTGCTCTCCGTTGACACTCCGTACAATCTCTCTCAGTTGGCTAAAGGAAAGAAAAATGACTCTTTACTCTTGATCACAAGGGATAATTTCTGGGAGAAGACGTCCGTCTGTGTGTGTGTGTGTGTGTGTCTCTTTCGCTCCCCGCCTTTTATAGGGGGCTTGGAGTAACATCCCGCCATATTTGCTCGACCGTTAGCTCCCATTACTCGAGAAGTGTTGCCATATTCATTAGGCGGTTGTTCCCACGATCGAAGTGATGCCGCTGCATTCGTTTGGCAGTTGCCCCACGATCCGAGGTGGCAATTTTTCTGTTCGGGTCGGATGACTTTGTATTAAACCCCTACTCGAAAGCTATGGGTAGTGTCGCGAATCTTAATTTTAGATTCGCGAGCCTGTTCTGTCATCACTGGGTCGAGAATCTCAATCTATAGGTTCGCGGCTCTGTTGAGTTGTGGACTACTAACTTTGAATCCGCGGATCTGCTTTGCTTTCCAGAATTTTTCGCCGACAAAACCCCCTCCAAAGTTTCCAAAACTCTCATGACTCCTTGAGGAGTTTTGGAATACTTTGGATATAATATTCTGTACTAGAATCTCCATTGCATTTGCAGAAATCTGTGACTCTTATTAGCGCCACTGCTGCTTCTGAAGGAAAATGTGACTCTGTTTTAGGGCCTCATTTATTGACAATTTTTGGATCATACGACTCTGTGTTAGGATCGCTGATTTGTATTGCGAAGAAGACGACTCTGTATTAGGGTCGCAAACTTTTTGCTTTGGAAGGGACATGTCTCTGTATTAGGGGCGCGAGCCTTCATTATGGAGTAGAAAACGACTCTGTGTTAGGGTCGCCAATTTTCACGTCAGAAGGGACACGTCTCTGTATTAGGGGCACGAGTTTTTATTTTGGAGTAGAAGACGACTCTGTATTAGGGTCGCAAACTGGAATTCCTGAAGGGTCACGACTCTGTATTAGGGACGCGAGCTTTCACTTGTTGGTGAAGAAAGCGACTCTGTATTAGGGTCACAAACTGCAATTTCTGAAGGATCGCGACTCTGTATTAGGGGCGCTGGCTTTCATTTTTTGGTGAAGAAAGCGACTTTGTATTAGAGTCGCAAACTGCAATTTCTGAAGGATCGCGACTCTGTATTAGGGGTGCGAGCTTTCACCTTTTTGGTCGCGGAAAGGCCGGAAGGCGGTTGCTTTTTTACGGCATAAGAATTGAGATGTTCTCTAAGCCGTATTAAATGAAAAGGTACCCACAAGATTCGGGCCAGATATCACATCTGTTCAGAGATCTCGGGCGTCAAATCATCCGCTATATAACTTCTACTTTATGAGAGAGGCTATTCTTATCCCAAGAAATTTGAAATCTGAGTTTCTCGTTAGGGCGCCTCAGACCTCTCATCTTCAATCTCCTATAGCTTTCGATTCTCTGTGCGAAAAGATTTTCTTTAATCTGCAAAAGATGCCGAAGAAAATTTCTTCTTCCTCCGCTGCTGCCAGTGGTCGTCAAGATCCTCAAGCAATCTCTAGTTCGATAGTGGTTCGGCAGGAACCCTTGATCGGAGGTAATAAAAAAAATTCGGAAGGCAGTCCCTTTTCTCATTTTTTTCTTCTTATCTCTGAATCTGAATGTCTTTTGCAATTGATTACGCCTTAAATCCTTGGCCAAAGGATCATTATTTCGGATATTCGGATGGCTATGATGGGAAGAAAGAGTTCAGATTTGGTCATGACTTTTTCCATTGTACAGCCTCAGATAACCAAGGGAGAGAAGACAAAATTCTCCATCCTTCTCGCTGAACATTGCGAGAGCTGATGACCAATGCACCTTTCGAAGGAGATGATCGGTCTCTGTTACTCAAACCCGTCTTTTTGTTTGGGGACCATATTCCAATAACCGACAGTGGTTTGGAAGATGGAAATTACAAGTAACTTCGTCAAGTTGAAGGTCGTTACTTGTTTCTCCCCAATATGGAGAGATCTTATCCGTTCTTATTCTTTCAATCCCTTTTCGTGCCCAGGCGAATGGACTGGCACATAAACAGCCCACAAGACAACATTTTGCTGGGGGGGATTCACTGCTCAAGGTGTTTTTCCTAGTGGTACTGGGAAGAGCTTTCATGGATTACTTCCGGGATTGCTTAATTGTGACCTCTCTAGAGGCGAGATTCCCATAATTGCACAGACTTTCCTGCATCGATTTATCAATGCACAAGGAGAGTTTTCTGTTTAGGATTTTCGTCTCCCTGGATGAGTTCATTGTTTTTCGAAAAGAGAGTGGGCGGTCTTGACTGATTTCTTTATGCGATCATTTAGAGATCAGCTTCATCATGCGGGGCTGTATCGCGCCATCAGGGTAGTTCAGCACTGCATTCCCGCCAGCAGATTCTAGTTTTTTGCTTTATTGGAATTCTATAATTCTGATACTTGTACGATCTTTTGCCCTCGATGCGAATTGGGTTTCGCCCTCCACGAGATGCATGAAGTCTCGGGCTTGCCTATGGGAGACGTCCCGTATGAAGAGTACGTCCCTACTGGAGAAGAACTCCATCTGCTGAAGACTCAGGACCCTTTGGCTTATGATACTTACTGGGAATTGCTCTGTCATTATCATATTTGCACTCACACATCGGGCACCCGTAGTTTGAAGCCAAAGAAGTGGCTGCAATATCTTCTGCCTAATTTTTCTAGGAATAATCCGAACTTATTCGCCTTCCTCCAGTTTCTAAAAAGGAGGTTGAGAGAAGAATTGCAAGTTTTGGGACAGATGCTTATGTTGCCAAATCTGACGATGACGTTTTCAAAGCTGGGATGTCCTTTGAGAGTTTTCATTATCAGGCCCTTCAACCCTTATCTGACTATGCCTTCTTGGCAGGTTATTTGCTGGTCTAGTTGAAAAAGTGTGTTATTCCTACGCAGGAAAACATACCCATTGGGGCTGTATACCCAGCCGTTCTACTGGCATTGGGTAGGCGACTCAGTTTGTTGCCTGCCATGGTATGCAGTATCCAAAGCGGATTGAGAAGAATATCTGATAAATTCTGTAGTGTGAAGAAGGAGCAGAGGAAGAAAGGAGATTCTGTTATTAAGACTCCTAATCCGCATGTAGAACTTCCTTGTACTTATTTGATGGTCTGGCTGGTTCTACATTGCCCCACTTTGATGAGTCCTGCAGACTCGCAGATTGACTTAAGTATTCCCAAAGTGCAGCACTACGAGAGGTCGCAATAGAAAGGGGCTACATGGCCGTGATCCGCAAAACCCTTCGTCTTTTTTCAACTTTTGAGTTGTTCAGATATTTTCCATACTTCCGAAATACTGGATACGGAGAAGAATTCGCAGACACTGCTGGTGTAGATACATTTACTACCCTATCCTTGGGGTGTTTCTAGTGGTTGATAAACATCCGCCCAGCGTATCTGGTCCTTCGTTTGGGGAATCTTTGTTATATAGAACCTTACTACTCGAGTCGCTTTACTCGGCAGTTTGGGTATGATCAGCTTTACGTTGGTAATCTCCGTAGAGAATTAAGTTTTGTTGGGAATGTTCTTGAGGGAGCTCGAGCTTGGTTTCACTTCGTCGCAGGTGGAACTCAAGCCAGATTTGATCTTTCACTCTTATTGACTGTACAACACTAGAGAATTCTCTATAATTTTGTTCTGATAATGAATAAAGAAGTTCTTTTCTTTCTATGTAACTGAGAGTATCTGAAAGATGATTCTGATGTTGATTACCAGAGGTAACTGTTAACTTGATAATTTCAAAATGAATCACAATTTTCTAAGTACCCCGAAATTACTATGAATGAAAGAACTTCTTGTTGATAAATTTGATTCGCCAAATGTGTTGTTGACTTGGCAAATTTGATGGACAAGGAAATCTAGTTCGCCAGAGGTATTATTTAACTTGGTAAATTTGGTGGAAAGAAAATCTGGTTCGCCAGAGGTAATATTTAACTTGGCAAACTTGGTAAAAAGAAAATCTGACTCACCAGAGGTAATATTTAACTTGGCAAATTTGGTAAAAAGGGAATCTGGTTCGCCAGAGGTAATATTTAACTTGGCAAATTTGGTAGAAAAAAATCCGGTTCGCCAGAGGTAATATTTAATTTGGTAAATTTAATAGAAAGAAAATCTGATTCGCCAGAGGTAATATTTAACTTGGCAAATTTGATAGAAGAAAAATTTGATTCGCCGGAGGTAATATTTAACTTGAAAAATTTGATAGAAAGAAAATCTGATTCGCCGGAGGTAATATTTAACTTGGCAAATTTGATAGAAGGAAAATTTGATTCGCCAGAGGTAATATTTAACTTGGCAAATAAAAAGAAATCTGATTCGCGGCTTTAAAGATTTTCAACCCGGAACCATAAGTTTTTATTAATGAACTCCAGATTACAGGCAAACATTGATTCATGGTTTGTGTCGAACTACCCAGGTCAGATTACAACTGGTGTTCCGCAATTTTTTGCTAAGAATAATATTTCTTCAAGAACTTGCCGTTGATTGGCATCATGATCTTGTCACCATTCGGCTTTGTTAACCGATACGCATCACTGGAGTAGACCATATCAATGACAAAGGGTCCTTCCCACTTCGGCTGGAACTTTTCTCTAAGTTTTTGACTAGTTACGATCGGTCTTCTGACTAACAAGACCAGATCACCTTTCTTGAAAGTTCTTCGCTTAGCCTTTTTGTTAAAGGTTCTGGGGATCCGTGCTTGGTATAGCTCGATATTCTGTTGAGCTTCTAAGCACTTATCATCCAAAACTTCTAATTCTTGGAGCCTTTGTTGGTGTCTTTCTTCTCGCGTCATTCTAGTTATCAATGCAACTCGTAATGACAGGATTTGGATTTCCAAAGGTAAGACTGCTTCTGACCCATGCACCAAAGAGAAGGGCATGACATTAGTGGGAGTTCGAATCGTGGTACGATACGTCCACAGGCATTCTCCAAGCTTCTTGTCCCAGTCCCTTTGATTGGATGAAACAAACTTTTTAAGAAGTTTTACAATGGTCTTATTGAAAATTTCTGCTAGACCATTAGCTGCAGGGTAATATGGCGATGACGCTATATCCTCGATCATGTACTTGTTGCAAAATCTAGAATATACTTGGCTCACAAACTGAGGCCCATTATCATGAATGATCCTTCTGGGCACTCCGAAGCGGTAAAGCACGTGGTGTTTGATGAATCTGATAACATCCAATGACTTTACTTCAACCAGGGAAATGACTTCAGTCCATTTTGAAAAGTAATCTGTTATAGTTAAGATGAACTGGTGTCCTCTTGTGGATGGCAGGGAGATTGGCCCAACAATATCCATACCACATTGTTCAAATGGCCATGACGTAGCCGTTGGGTGAAGATACTCTGGAACTTGGTGTATAAAGTCTGCATGTATTTGGCAAGCTCTACATTTCTTAGCGTAGTCAACCGCTTCCGCCATCATCTTTGGCCAGTAATAACCCATCCTCCGAATTCTATTCCAGAGTTTCGGCCCTGGCTGGTGTGCCCCGCAGATGCCAGCATGAGCTTCTTCGAGCACCTTTTTAGCTTCGCGGTTGGAGAGACAGCGAAGTAAGATTCCGTCGTAAGATTTCCTATACAATGTACGGAGTTCTGCGTTGTAGTAGAACCTGACAGCCTTTCTCTGAATTGCTCTGGCTTCTTTTGGACTTTCGGGTAATATACCGTAAAGGACATGTCTATATAAGGAAAACGCCAATCCCTTGGTTCCAGGCTTGACTCGAAAGCGTATGCTTCGTCTTCCTGTGGTTTCTTCATTTCTTCTTTGAGCTCATTCTTAGGACGAAATAATTCTTTGCTTCCCACCGTAATTTGCCTTCTTGCATGCTTGGGCAAAGCTAGCGTAGCAGCCAAGGAAGCTAGCGAATCTGCATAACTATTTCGGTGGCACTTTGTGTGGCTGATATATAAACCGTCGAAATCATTGGCGATCTTGACCACCGAACGATAGTACGGCGGGAGGTCTTCATGTTTGACCTCGTACTCCCCTTTTACTTGATTCACTACAAGTTGGGAATCCCCATATGCCTCCAAATATATGATCCTCAGTTGTTTGGCTATTTTTAAGCTGATTAAGAGAGCGTTATATTCCACGACATTGTTGGAGCACGAGTTTGTTAATGAGTAAGCTCGAGGGATGATGTAGCTATGGGGAGAGACGAAAACAACTCCTACTCCCGCTGTCATCTTTCCTTCGGATCCCATTCGGGAGGCACCATCAAAGTAAATCTGCAACACACCTTTTGAGACTATATTTGCCTCGGAGGACTTTCGCGAGTCATCCTTTTCTGGGATCAAGTCCCATTCTTCTAACTCTCCCGATATTTGCTCGTATAACTTCGAGGATGCCGGGATTGCATGTTCGGCTAAGAAGTCGGCGAGGCCTGTTCTTTAATAGACTTCTGTGGGACAAAGTGCATATCATACTGTGATAACAAAATAACCCAATTGGATAGTCTTGAGTTTAACGATGCAGGTTAGTCATTAATATTCTCAGAGGTTAACTCTAGATACAATGTGAATGGTTTGTCCAACCAAATAGTGTCGCATCTTCTGTACTGCGAACACTAAGGCTAAATATTCCTTCTCCACTGGATTATACCGGTGTTCTGCCCCAACCATCATTCTGCTTAGATAATAAATGGCTTGTTCGTGACCTGACTCATTCTTCTGTGCTAGCAAAGCTCTCAAGGAATAGTCCATAGCCCTTACATATAGCAGGAAAGGTGTTCGTGAGATTGGAGCTACAAGTACTGGTGGTTTCATGAGATATTGTTTGACTTCTTCAAAAGCCTTTTGGCATGCGCTATCCCAAACAAATGACACATTTTTCCTCATTAATCTGGTGAAAGGCTGACATTTATTAGATAAATTTGATATAAACTTGTGGATGTACGCTAGTCTGCACTGCAACCCCCTTAACTCTTTGAGGTTAGGGGAGGTGGCATATCTTGGATAGCCTTGACTTTATCTGGATCGAGATGTATCCCTTTCGACATTACAACAAAACCGAGGAATTTTCCATTGGAAACCCCCAGAAAAGACTTAGTCGGATTCATCTTGAGCTGGTGCTTCCTCATGAGGTCGAACACTGTCTTCAAATATTTCAAGTGATCATCTTTGTTCCTGCTCTTAATCGCTAGGTCATCTACAAAGCATTCCACTATTTTTTGGAGGTGCTCTTGGAATATTGTGTTCATTGCGCGTTGATACGTAGCACATGCATTCTTCAGGCCAAAGGGCATGACTGTATAACAGTATACCCCGAGTGGTGTTCTGAATAACATATGCTTCTCATCATCAGGGTACATCTTTATTTGATTATACCCCGAGAATCCATCCATGAACGTCATACGCTCATACCCACAAGTATTATCTATCATAATATCCGTGATAGGTAATGGGAATTCGTCTTTAGGGCAAGCTTCATTTAAATCCCTAAAGTCTATGCAAACTCGGATTTTTTTCGTTTTTCTTGGTCACGAGAACTATATTCGCGACCCAATCTGGGTGCTGTTCCTCGCGAATAAAGCCTGATTCAATCAGCTTCCTGATTTCAGCTTCTATAGCTTCCATGATTTCTGGGCAGAATCTTCGTTGCTGTTGTTTCAATGGTTTAGTCTCTGGCCGGATGTTTAATTTGTGAACCGCCACGCTTGGATCTAATCCAGGCATTTCCTCATAACTCCAAGCGAAAATATCAATGTATTCGCGAGTGAGGGATATCAACTCCTCCCTTTCTTCCGAGGATAGGTTCTCACTTATGAATATGGGTTTAGGATTCTTTTCATCCCCCATGTTAATTTGGATCACTTTGTCTTCAGTTGGAGGCTCGCGTTGTTCAAACTGAATCTCCCACTTTATATTAAGATGCTTGGCCCAGAGATCATCTATTACCGGCGAGATTTCTTCGTTTTTTTGGATCGTGGAAGCCATGTTCACGGATACTTCGCGGAAAATCATACCAATACTGACATCTGAGTCCCAGCATGGTGATTCTGATGAATGATCGTACTGTCGTTCTTCGGTTTGTTCATCTAAGGAACTTTTGGGAGTGGTGACGTATCCCAACCCCCCGCCAGTTTTCTGGTAAAAATCTGGCATTTTTCCGGTAAAAATCTGGCATTTTTCCTTCTGGGACATAGGGTTGAAGGATTTTCCTTCCTTTTCCGAAGTTCAACCCCCTGCTTTCGGCTAGATTGTACCCCATTTTCCTCATTAATCTACGAGATTTTTTATCGTAATGGAAGAACTCGGGTTTTTCCTATTCATTTTCAGAATCTAAGCATTTCTTTTTGCTCTTATGACTTGCTCTTCCAAATACTATGGCTTTTTGGGTTCCGTTTTTGGGAGAGACCTCAAAAATGACCTGATTAGCACTTTCAACGTCATCACTTAATTCGTGTAAAGATGGTCGGATAGGTGCTTGGAAGGAAGTCAGAGAATATATCTCATTTATACAGTCGCTAAATGTATCTGTGCTAGTGCTTGAGGGCTCAGAATCAACACCAGAAGAATAAGCAAATTCTAAATTTTCATTTATCACCCATTCACCATCAGAGTGAACGGCGTTATTTACATCAAGCCCTTCGAGGCTTATCATAATGGGCTCACCGTCCCAAATTACATTCTCGGATTTCGAATCTTCAGATCCTGATTCTGTATCAGCCTCTTCACCGCTATCAGAGTCATCTGGAACGGGCTGATCTGTAACACCGAACGCATCTTGATACAGCAACGTGTCAGTAAAGTAATTTTCAACTCCTTTGAAAGGTCGTTTTTCCGCAACCAGCGTCTTCACGTTCGCATCTTTGTCGACATACTTCATGCATTGGTGTAACATGGAGGGCACAATGAGATTGTTATAGATCCAAGGTCTCCCTAAAAGCAGATTGTATGATGTGTCCGCATCTATCACGTAATACGTGACTTCCGTCTTCAGATCGCCGATTTGACACTTGAGCTTAATTTTTCCCAACTGTCTACTGCAGTGGTGTTGGTTGCCGCTAATCTATTCATTGGCACTCCAAGATATCGTAGCATTCTTCGTGGCATGATGCTCAAGGCTGAGCCTGGATCAACTTGAATGCGATCAATCTCCGTAGACCCTACATATCCCTTGTAATATAAAGGGCGGTGATACTTGTTGCTCCTAACTTGCATATCTTCTAGAGAGAAAGCGATGTAGGGGACGGTCTTATCCGAGACTTGGTGACAGGTTGCGTAAAGAGATTCTCTTTCCTCACTCACCTCTGGTATTTGTGCCAGGAATACTTCTGAATCTTACAGAGCTTCTCTTAAAGCTTATCTAGTAGATTTAGAGAGATTCAGGAGCTCGTACAAGGTTATCCTTGCAGGAATATTGGCCAACTGCATTAGAATATCGAACTGAAATGACTTCCGCGAATCCTCTTAGACTCTTTTCCCTTCTTTTTTAAAATTTTATCAAACTTCAGCTCCTTTTGTTTGACTTTTTCTAGAGATGGTCGAGAATCCGTTGTCTGGCCGTAGTTCTTCAAGTAATCTTTTCCTGAACGGGTCCCCGCGGGAGGAGGATCTGCATCAGCTACCAAGAATTTTCGATTTCTTCTTCTGAATCAGTCAAAGCAGGAATAACCCCGTCATCTTCGGGAATTACGGAAAAGACATTATAGGTAAAGATTTTTTCCCTTTGTCTCTTTCCAGATGAACTGGAACTCCATTGTTCATCCCTTAGGAGGTCTGGATGTAACCACAGTATCTCCCCCCTATTAGTTTCAAAGGGGAACAATCCTTTCTTTTGCTATTGGTGCGGGTCAAAATTTACGACCTGCATCATGCCTTTAGGGATGGGCTGCACTCCATCTTGAACTGTTGACTCTATCCAATTGGGCGCTTTGCCGAACTTAACAGTCACCATGTTCGCGGTCACCTTTTTCTGGTGCTCTTGGAGCTTGATGACATTAGCATATACTAAGACTTGATTTTTATCCTTGAGGATGTAGCAGTTTTGGGTGGGGTGGTTAATGATTCTATAGTAGACACAGTAGTTAGGATCGTTAATTTTCCCTACCTTTTCTGGACATTTGGACTCCGACAGCTTCAGCATTTTCTTACTCATAAGGAGGTTAAAGATTGTCTTTGCATGCTCGTCTTTAAAGGAGTATTGTTTTTGCGGCATTCGTGTCTGAGGGGGGAGCTTTGGGGAAGTCTTCGCGGGTTGCGGCGTATCAGTGACCATCGCCTCCTTTCCCTTATATCCTCGGGATTGGGACTTATAGTTGTTATCGCCACTTCGCTTCGGTTTCCCCTCGCCTCCTTTTTCTTAAAGTCTTTGCGCAATTTCTTCAGCTTCGTCAGCTTGCAGGGCGAGATCCTTCCAAATTGAGGATTTTACTACTCCCATTCTGGCTAGAACCTTAGTTGATAAATTATGTCGACTGGTTTCTACCAAGGTCTTTTCTGACATCCCATGCGGACATCTGAGAGAATCGTTTCGGAATCTTTTGATGAAGTCCCGGGTTGACTCTCCTTTCTTTTGTTTAGTGGCTAGAAGCGCCAGCATTGATACCTCCATATCATCTTCATAAATCCTGGTGAGAAAGGCTTTCTCCATATCGCTCCATGAATTGATAGTTCCCGGTTCTAGTCTCCGGAACCATTCAAAAGCTCGCCCCGTTAAGGTACTAACGTATACCCTCGTAATAATGGGGTCACTTCCGGCTAAATGCCTAATCTGCTACTTAAAATAGTAGAGGTGCTGGTTTGGTGATCCCTTGCCATCAAAAAATTTGAGTTTCAATGATTTGTAGCTTTTTGGGGACGGCACTGTTTCCCATTCCATGGGATATGGCCTTACCACACCCAGTTCTTGTAGGTCGCCCTTATGCATGAGAGCATTCAGTTGATTCTGGAAGCTTTCCATCCAAACAACATTTTTGTTCCCTTCTTGATGCATGGAACGGTTGCCGTCGTCCTCATGATATTCATCTTTTTCATTATTATGAGGACTTTCTTCTGTCTGTTTTCTTGTATTCTTTAGTCTACCTTTCTCCAATTCCATTAGGACATGTAGCATATCTTTAAGCTCGCTGAGAGCATTCTGCTGTTACTGGATATGCTTATCTTGTTCATCCATCCTCCGCATGAACTCTTCTGAGATATTGTTTTGAGTCATATATGAGAGGCGAAGTCTTCTAGGAATGAGTCGGACGTCTGCGATTCAGCTATAACAGATTTGGCTATAGCTTCTTCATCAGAAGAGATTCCCGCCATCTGCCTATAATTCATGGGGACTGCCGTCCCACTTTTGAGTCGAGTGTTTCGAAAAATTCCTCGCTCTTCATTGAATGGATCTTTGGAACTCGTAGGAAGCTCTAGGTCGGAAGTTTCTCCTTCGGAGACTTTCTTCGCCTTCTTCTTCTTTTCTCCGGCACTTGTCATATTAGATGACACTGCAGGGTATTCTGGCTCAGAAAATTCAAGTCCGTTTCGTCGCCTCCTCTTCACCAGCTGGGATGAAGATGTCGATGGAGTCGACAACCGATGAAATACCGAAGATCTGGTATGGGCTGAACAATGACAGTGAGATAGTACTGCATTGATCAGTCGTTCACAGTGGCAGTGAGATACATAGGATTCTTCTCTTTTTTTGTTCAGGAGTTTCATAAGAACTCTTGCAGTGGGATTCTTTGTGACATCATCATTTGTGGGAGATAGCTCCGCGAACGACATAGTCGCGGCTGTACGCTCGAAAATTGAATCTTTGATTCCATTGCAAAATTGATGAATTACAATAGGAATTTAGATTACAAAAATTCCGAAGAATTACAAGAACGGGAATATTGGTGGATTCCCTTTTTTAAGTGGGTTCGGGTGGCGGTGGAGTCTTGCTGCTGCCTCCGTTGACCGTCCGACCGGAGAAGATGGCTCTGCTCCGCTTCTCAATTTCCAGAGCTCGCCCAAAATCTCCCCAAAGTCCAAGAATCCAGAAAGTCAAAAGTCCCTTCTCCCGTTAAATTCCTGTATTTTATAAACCGAAGAAGCTCGAAATCCGACTCAATTCTCTCCTGAAAAAGCGGATCACGGATTATCAGTCCAAGGAAACAAATCAACGGGAAATAAAGAACGAAAAACAACCCGCGGGTGGCAACCCGCGGGATCGCCCCCGCGGGTTGCCACCCGCGGGAGGTCCCGCGGGTTGCATCACGCGGGGGCTCCCGCGGGATGCAACCCGCGGGTGGTCCCGCGGGTTGCTTCCCGCGGGGGTTCCCGCGGGTTGCAACCCGCGGGTGCTCCCGTGGGTTGCAACCCGCGGGTGCTCCCGCGGGTTGCTTCCCGCGGGGGCTCCCGCGGGTTGCAACCCCCGGGTGCTCCCGCGGGGGCTCCCGCGGATTGCAACCCGCGGGTGCTCCCGCGGGTTGCTTCCCATGCCCACTTAGCAAATTTGGATTTTTTTTTTTTTTTTTAGTATCTACATAACCCCCTCCAAAGTTTTTGAAGTTCTGTATTGAACCGTAATGAATTTCGAAATACTTTGGATTTTTTAATTTTGGTTATAGACCTTTTAAAAGATTTGGTCGATAGAGATAACTATTAATATATTTATTTATTCCATAACAAGCAGAGGTATGATTTTAATGTACTCATTAGAGGACAAGCAGAGGTATAATGTTAACGTGCTTATTTTAGGTCAAGCAGAGGTATAATATTAACGTGTTTATTTTAATCCTAACCGTTCAGTGACATCTAGTATGACGAATCAGGAAAAGACAGAGGTGACATTAAACGTGTCTTGGAGCTTAACCTATTCAGAGGATCTGGTCGTGATAGGGACAAGCTGACTAAACAGAGGTGACGGTTAACGTATTTAGTTTTGGAATCGGACTATCAGAGGTAACTGTTAACTTGATATGGAGATGATTTTCGTCAGAGGTAATTTTCAACTTAACGATATCAAAAAGAGATAAAATCCTAATTAAATCGATCCCCTGTCAAGTTAGGATTTCACCTCTGACAGAAAAGAAAATTCACACTTCATCAAGTCCCTCAATAAAACGGCGATTTCGCCAACAAGACAAAGCAATCGTCCAGAATAAACCAAGCCAAAATATCTCAGAATGGTTCTTAGAAAACCAAGAGATGAGGTTTTTACCTTCGGAAGACGCTGCATAGACTGGTTCGCCGTCGCGTCTACCTTCATGGCTGCTGCCATCAACGCCGGCCAACTTGCGAAAAGCCAAACTCCTCTGGAGAGACATCCTATGAAGAATTGAACGAAGATCAGTTGAAGATCATTCGTGAGTCACTCGAGTTTTCAGAAATTCTTCGGATGAGATGAAGAAGAAGATAAGCCGGATTTCGAGCTTCTTCGGTTTATAAAATACAGGAATTTAACGGGAGAAGGGACTTTTGACTTTCTGGATTCTTGGACTTTGGGGAGATTTTGGGCGAGCTCTGGAAATTGAGAAGCGGAGCAGAGCCATCTTCTCCGGTCGGACGGTCAACGGAGGCAGCAGCAAGACTCCACCGCCACCCGAACCCACTTAAAAAAGGGACTCCACCAATATTCCCGTTCTTGTAATTCTTCGAAATTTTTGTAATCTAAATTCCTATTGTAATTCATCAATTTTGCAATGGAATCAAAGATTCAATTTTCGGGCTCACTAGCAGAGCCTATACTAAATTCTATGATAAGTTCAGAATACAGAACATATTTTTGTCTCCATATAATCCGGCCGCAAATGGTCAAGCTGAAGCATTCAACAAGACCATTGTGAAGCTTTTGCAGAAATTTGTCACTTCAAGTCAGCGTGATTGGGACGAAAAATTGGGGGCTTGTCTGTGGGCTTATCGCACGACGGTTAGGACACCCACAAAGAGTACACCATTTTCTTTAGTATATGGTTGCGAAGCTATACTACCTCTAGAAATTCAGATTCCTTCTCTTCGAGTGGCATTAGCTACAAGAATGACCACCGAGGAAAAACATGGCCAACGACTTCGGGAATTAGAAGCATTGGATGAGAAACGCTTAAAAGCTCAACAGCAAATCGAGCTTTATCAGGCGCGAATATCTCGGGCCTTCAACAAAAAGGTGAAGGAACGAACTTTTAAAGTGGGTGACTTGGTCCTAGCAGTCAGGCGTCCTATGATTCTCACGCATAAAACTAAAGGCAAGTTTCAGCCGAAATGGGAAGGCCCATTTGTAGTGGAGACAGTCTACTCAAATGGAGCATACCGGTTGATTAATCAGCATGGAGATCGAATGATGGCGCCCATTAATGGAAAATTTCTCAAAAAATATTATTCTTAAAATAAAGGAAAAAATTTTACCCAACGCCGACAAGGCTACGGGAAGAGAATAAATTTCTCGCCAACCCCATCATACTGGGGGTAATAAGTATGAACTGCCCAACGCCGACAAGGCTACGGGAAGAGAATAAATTTCTTGCCAACCCCACCATACTGGGGGTAATAAGTATGAATTACCCAACGCCGACACGGCTACGGGAAGAGAATAAAATTCTCGCCAACCCCACCATGCTGGGGGTAAAAGGCATGAATCACCCTAAGCTGCTAAGGCAAAGGGAAGAGGAAAAGTTTGGCATTTAAGTCCAAACGAAATCCTTGACAACTCACCATGCTGAGGGGAATAGCATGGCTAGCCCGACTCAAACGGTAGTTGGTAAAGGCAAATCAAACACGTTGATAGCTGGGGGTTTGCTAAAAATCCTGATCAGATAAATCTCCTGTCACGTTAAGATTTCACCTCTGACAGCAAAACTTTTCTTGTCATTTTGCTCTAACAGAGCAAGCGACACTCCAAAATATTTGTCAAGTTAAAATCATACCTCTGACATCATAATTCAAAATCAAAAGAGATAAAATCCTAATTAAATCGATCCCCTGTCACGTTAAGATTTCACCTCTGACAGAAAAGAAAATTCACACTTCATCAAGTCCAACATTACAACCTCTGATGAACGTGCTTTTGATATCGTTAAGTTGAAAATCACCTCTGACAGCAAAACTTTTCTTGTCATTTTGCTCTAACAGAGCAAGCGACACTCCAAAATATTTGTCAAGTTAAAATCATACCTCTGACATCATAATTCAAAAATCAAAAAGAGATAAAATCCTAATTAAATCGATCCCCTGTCAAGTTAAGATTTCACCTCTGACAGAAAAGAAAATTCACACTTCATCAAGTCCAACATTACAACCTCTGATGAACGTGCTTTTGATATCGTTAAGTTGAAAATTACCTCTGACGAAAATCATCTCCCTATCAAGTTAACAGTTACCTCTGATAGTCCGATTCCAAAACTAAATACGTTAACCGTCACCTCTGTTTAGTCAGCTTGTCCCTATCACGACCAGATCCTCTGAATAGGTTAAGCTCCAAGACACATTTAATGTCACCTCTGTCTTTTCCTGATTCGTCATACTAGATGTCACTGAACGGTTAGGATTAAAATAAACACGTTAATATTATACCTCTACTTGACCTAAAATAAGCACGTTAACATTATACCTCTGCTTGTCCTCTAATGAGTACGTTAAAATCATACCTCTGCTTGTTATGGAATAAATAAATATATTAATAGTTATCTCTATCGACCAAATCTTTTAAAAGGTCTATAACCAAAATTAAAAAATCCAAAGTATTTCGAAATTCATTACGGTTCAATACAGAACTTCAAAAACTTTGGAGGGGGTTATGTAGATACCAAAAAAAAAAAAAATCCAAATTTGCTAAGTGGGCACACCCACGGGTGCACCCGCCGCGGGAGCCCCCGCGGGAAGCAACCCGATGGAGCACCCACGGGTTGCAACCCGCGGGAGCCCCCGCGGGAAGCAACCCGCGGGAGCACCCGCGGGTTGCAACCCGCGGGAGCCCCCGCGGGAAGCAACCCGCGGGAACACCCGCGGGTTGCATCCCGCGGGGCACCCGCGGGTTACACCCGCGGGTTGTTTTCCGTTCTTTATTTCCCGTTGATTTGTTTCCTTGGACTGATAATCCGTGATCCGCTTTTTCAGGAGAGAATTGAGCCGGATTTCGAGCTTCTTCGGTTTATAAAATACAGGAATTTAACGGGAGAAGGGACTTTTGACTTTCTGGATTCTTGGACTTTGGGGAGATTTTGGGCGAGCTCTGAAAATTGAGAAGCGGAGCAGAGCCATCTTCTCCGGTCGGACGGTCAACGGAGGCAGCAGCAAGACTCCACCGCCACCCGAACCCACTTAAAAAAGGGAATCCACCAATATTCCCGTTCTTGCAATTCTTCGAAATTTTTGTAATCTAAATTCCTATTGTAATTCATCAATTTTGCAATGGAATCAAAGATTCAATTTTCGGGCGTACAAGAACTGGCGACCACAGTGGTAGCTCCTCTGTTTACCACAGAGAATTTGGTGGCGCAGTCCGACCGGGTGCCGATTGGCTCAATGGTTGAGACGCTGGTCATAGAAGTTGACCAGCAAAAATATGAGGAATTTCTTTCCTCCTCTGACTCGGAGCCTAGGCGTCATCGCCGGGTGACGATGAAAAAAGGTGAGGCGTCATCGCCCACCGGAAAGGCGTCATCGCCTATGAAAACTTATGAGGCGTCATCGCCCGTTCGAACTGACAGGACGTCATCGTCTGTCAAGAACACGGCGTTATCGCCCATTCCAAAGTCAAGCCAAAAGTCAAACCTGTCCCTGACCCGCTCTCAGAAGAGAAACCTGAGGCGTAAGGCACAGCGGACCCGCCTCACCTCTGGAAAATTGCGCTCAGAAAATCCAGATCAGGAAACATCGAAAAGAAAAAATTCCAAAAATGAAAATCCGCAGGCGAAACTGCGGGTTGCACCGCACGGGGGCAACCCCGCGGTTGCAACCGCAGGTGCAAACCCGCGGTTCCAACCGCGGGTTGCACCCCGGGGTTGCAACCGCGGGTGGAAACCCGCGGTTCCAACCGCGGGTTGCAACCGCGGGTGGAAACCCGCGGTTCCAACCGCGGGTTGTACCCCGCGGGTGCAACCCCGCGGTTGCAACCGTGGGTGCAAACCAGCGGTTCCAACCGCGGGTTGCACACCGCAGGTTGCAACCCGTGGGTTGCACTCCGCAGGAAAAATCAAGGGTTGGTTCTGGTGTCTATTCGGGCACACGCGCAGTGAGCACACAACGCACATCTAACTTTTTGGTTACTCTCTCAGGTGTACCATCCCGTTCCTCTACAAACAAATATAAGGATGTGCTCATGAACTCACCTGAGGATAGATCTTCAAATTTCTCTTCGGATGAACATATTCATGATAGAATCCTCCAGATCCTGAAGAACAAGTCAGATGCGTGCGAGGCCCGCACAACTGCGCAGGCCAGCACACACTCCAGAAGAATCCGCAGAAGGGTTGGAGAACAATCTAATGCTGGAAAAGAGCTCAGCCCTGAAATATTACAAACTCTCCAGTATTATGAAGCAAATTTGAGACGCAAAATACGTCAAGATGCAAATAGAGAGGAGAAGATATCTCAAGACTTGAGAGAATACCTCAATTGGAAGAAGAACTCTGCACAGAATACTCCTCAATGCCAATGCGAACAGTTAATCTCAACTGTTCTATCAAACTGCGAGTGCCATCCGAGACGGTCCGTTTTTGAGCGGATCACCGAATCCAAAGGAATACGGACAATAAAGAGGGTGTGCTCTAGAACCGATCTACCTGCTGCCTCATCAAATATGGTTAATAAAGGCAAAAAGGTGGTCGGAAACAACCCTTCGGATAAGGAAATCACTCCAGGATCAAAAGGAGTTTCTATCGAACCAGAGGGCGCGCTTCTAGAAGAAGTCTCTGAAAGGCTTGAGAGACAAGAAAAACGTCTCGAACAGCACGAGGAGACCATAGAATAAATGAAACAATTTTTGATTGAGTTGCTGGCTCAAACTCGAAAGAACCAATCAACGCCGTCTATTTCTAGTCGGCAGAAAGGAAAACGGCCTGTCCAAATAAATGAAGACAGCGAAGACGAAGATGAAGAAGTGCCTCCTCATTCAAGAGAGGAAGAGGAAGTGAAAGTTATCCTCAATCCTCACGCAGAGAAAATAGCGAAGATGGAGAACCAATTATAAGCTCTTCTTCATCGCAAAAAGCTACAAGAGGTGGGGGTAGTCCGTCCATATCCCATAGAATGGGAGACCGTACCCTATCCTGCAAAATATAAACCGTTGAATCTTCAATCATTCGACGGTAAAAGTTCGCCGCAGCAACACATCTTCTATTTTCTCTCACAGACAAGACATCTCATTGGGAATGATCCAACTATGACTAGGATATTTGCGAGCACTTTACGGGGGCCCGCATTTACCTGGTTTATGCAACTTCCCCAGGGAACAATTAAATCTTGGGCTGATGTAGAACGTGAGTTCCTAGCCCGATTCTTTGAAGATGATACAGAAGTCTCCATATTATCTTTGCTAGCAGCAAAGCAAGAAGAAGGCGAAACGGTCAAAACTTATGTCGAGCGGTTCCGAGAACTTTCCGTTCGATGCCCACATGGCATGACGCAGGATACGCTTGTGGAAACCTGCAGACATAACTTGTTGACCGATATCTTAGACAAGATGGGTTCGGTCGAATCCAAGTCATGGAAGGATCTGCTTAAGCAGGGCGAACAGGCCGAAGAAATACTTCGACGTCTCGAAATGCAACAGTCTGCAACCGGAGATGGTGCAAATGAATCTTCATTCCATTTTTCCCGTTCAAAAGGGAAAGACATAACGGCAATGGCGGTAGAAAGTACACTGAAGCCGAAACCATGGCCAACTACAAGCAACACAGCAAAGTCGCCCAGACTTCAAAAGCAGTATTCGTTCAAGGATGAACATACTGCTACCATGTTCAATCTGCTCACCAAACGCAAGATGCTTAAATTAACCGCCTTGAGCCCATTTTTTTTTTTTTTTTTTTTTGGTATCTACAGCGGCCTTGCAGATAGGCATGCATTCTCCGCGAATTTGAGGTTCGCAGTTCTGCGAGTTTCGTTGATCACGTGATCAGACATTCCCCCTGGAATTTTGATGGGCTTACTTCGCTTCCTATAAGGAACGTGAGTAAATCCTTTCGTGCCTCGACCAACCTCGCCTTTTGGCTTTCATATCTTTCCTGGTCGACGTGAATGGTCAGCGAGTCGACCATACTACCAACTGGAATGTTGTCGGATTGAGCTACCACCATATCACCGGAGGTGATGGTAGTCCCCAGCGGAGTCGCCAATTTTTTGTCCGCCATAAAAATTGGATCTCTCTTTACTGACAATCTTTCAATAAAGGATTACAATCTAACGGTTTCCCGTTTACAGAATATGAGGAAGATAACTTTTCCTCTTTGTTTAAGGTTGGGTTTCTAGGTAGCTATGGAGGACGATCCTGCTCTCCGTTGACACTCCGTACAATCTCTCTTAGTTGGCTAAAGGAAAGAAAAATGGCTCTTTACTCTTGATCATAAGGGGTAATTTCTGGGAGAAGACGTCCGTCTCTGTGTGTGTGTCTCTTTCACTCCCCGCCTTTTATAGGGGGCTTGGAGTAACGTCCCGCCATATTTGCTCTACCGTTAGCTCCCACTACTCGAGAAGTGCCACCATATTCGTTAGGCGGTTGTTCCCACGATCGAAATCACGCCGCTGCATTCGTTTGGCAGTTAGCCCCATGATCCGATATAGCAATTCTTCTATTCAGGTCGGGTGACTTTGTATTAAACCCCTACCTGAAAGCTATGGGTAGTGTCGCGAATCTCAATTTTAGATTCGCGAACTTGTTCTGTCATCACTGGGTCGCGAACCTCAATCTTTAGGTTCGTGGCTCTGCTGAGTGGCGGACTTCTAACTTTGAATCCGCGGATCTGCTTTACTTTCCAGAATTTTTCGCCGACAACAGTAACACGATATATATATATAGAGAGAGAGAGAGAGAGAGAAATAGAAATGAGCTGACAGCTCACGCAAATTACCTGAGCTACAGTTCATTTCCAATATCTCCAATAATCTTTTTAAAAATTTTCTTTTGGATTATGATTTCAACCCCTTAGCGTTTACTCATACTCATTTTTTTGGGTTTTAGTTTTGATTTGGACCTCCATCAAGTTAACACAAAATTAACGGTTTTCAACGAATAAAATATTTTGTATGCACTTGATGAAAGGGTAAAAGAACTCCAAAATTTATGAAATTTAATCTTAAAGAAGTTAAGAAGGTAGAGATAGTAATTATTAAAAAAATTGAAGAAAAATCATTGGATGATTATAGTTTTGTCACTAGTTCACGTAAATTTTCCTGAGCTGGCTACAGTAATCTCTCTCTCTCTCTCTCTCTCTCTCTCTCTCTATATATATATATATATATATATATATATATATATATATATATATATAGGGATTACTGTAGCCAGCTTAGGAAAAGTTTCATGAGCTAGCGGCAAAACTATAATGATTCAATAATTTTTCTTCAATTTTTTTAACAATCACTATCTCTACCTTCTTAACTTCTTTTAGAATAAATTTCATAAATTTTAGATTTCATTTACCCTTTCATCAAGTGCATACAAAATGTTTTATTTATTGGAAACCGTTAAGCTTGATGGAGGACTAAATCAAAACTAAAATCCAAGAAGTTGGGTATGAGTGAACCCTAGGGGGTTGAGATCATAATCCAAAAGAATTTTTTTTTTAAAAATTATTGGAGATAGTGATAATGAACTGCAACTTAGGTAACTTGCGTGAGCTGTAAGTTCATTTCCATTTTTCTCATATATATATATATATATATATATATATATATATATATATATATATATATATATATATATATATATATATATATATATATATATATATATATATATGAGTAAATAGGAAATTCATCGGCAGTGAAGGGGATTCTTTCACTAGCACTTAGGTGGCCCAATAATTGTATTACACGTGGCGCCATTTAAAGAGTAGTTAAGAAAGTTCTTTTATTTGTTATTTTGAGTGGCACCATGTGTAATACAATTATTGGGCCACTTAAGCGCTAGTGAAGAAATCCCCTTCACTGCCGGTGAATTTTCCGTTATATATATATATATATATATATATATATATATATATATATATATATATATATATATATATATATATATATATATATATATATATATATAAAGAGAGAGAGAGAGAGAGATCCTACCAGGCACCTTCGTCTTCGGACTATCTCTAGTGAATTTCCTGCTAACTTTCTTTCGCACTTATAATCTTTTCAGGTTGCTGTCAGGTGGGTTGTATTTGGTCCATGCTACCTCCCTTCGTTGGGTTGTTTGCCCAAAATAAGAACCACCTTTAATGGCAAGAAAGCATCCGTCTATTTCACATGTGAGTTAGACCTGCTTACTGGGTTGGGTGGCCCGTTGGGCACGCCCGGCCCGGCACGTGCCCCACACGGCTTGGGTGAGCCGGGCCGTGCCCGGCACCTCGGCTTGGGTCGTGCCCGAGCCGAGGTCGGCCATGCCGAAGGCACGGTGCGGCCCCCCTATGCCGAGCCGTGCCTGGCACAGGTTTTTTTTTTTTAATAGCCGTTGGGGGGATTTGGGGGGGGTTTTTGCAAATTTTTTTTTGCAAATAGCCCCCAACGGCTATTTTTATAGCCGTTGGGGGTTTCTTGCAATTTTAAATTGCAGATTTTTCCCCCTAACGGTCAAAATAGCCGTTGGGAGGGTTTTTTATAATTTTTTTTGCAAATTAAAACCTTTCTTTCTCTATAAATTCCTCATTATCTCCTCTATTACCATTCATCATTTTTATACAACCAAATTTATTCTCAAAACTCTTCTAAAATTTTTAATTCTCAGCTCTTTCTAGCAAGTAGCAAGTTTCAATCAAGTGATCAAGAAGTCTCAAGCAAGCAAGTCTCCCAAACAAGATCCAAGTAAGTTTATTACAAGCCCTTCTAAGTGTTTTTTCAGTTTATGGAATAAAAAAAAAATATTTACCATTTCTTTGGATAATACTTCTGAAAATACGGCCGCAATTAGAATTCTTAAAAATATTACAAAACCAATTCTAGATGGAAAATTATTTCACGTTAGGTGTATTTGTCACATACTAAACTTATGTCAAGATGGATTAAAAATAGTAAATGATTCACTAATGAAATTTAGGTATACATTACTTTTTATTAAAGATAGTGGGCCAAGAAGACAAGTATTTAAACAAATATGTAAAAATCTGAAAATATCACCTAGAATTGTACCTATAGATGTTAGAACAAGATGAAATTCTACATATAAAATGTTAAACATAGCTATTCAGTATAAAAATGTAATAAATACTTTTAATGAAATGGAATCACCAATGTATAGTTTAGATAATAATGAATGGCACCAGTTGAATTGCATTTCTAAATTTTTTAGACAAATTTGAAAATGCAACTAGAGTATCAGAGTATGTTTTTAGTGCAGGTGGTAGAGTGCTCACAGAGTTGAGAATCTCAATGGCGTTGGACACATTGGAGATGTGTGTCTGTTTGAAGGATTGGTACGACGCAGAAAATAGGGAATAAGACTTGGCTAATGAAGTTGTACTAGAGACCTTAGGCTTATCAGAAGAAAATGAAGTATGATTAAAAGTATTTAAATTTGATCGGATTTTCATGTATTTTCAAATTTTTTTTTTGTAATTTTTAACTCATAAATCTCTTAGAAAAGATACTAAAAACAAGTTGATGGTGAATGCTGGGGTCCTCTCCCCTCTCTTCGGGTTTTGTATAACTTCTAAAGAGATTTATAGAGCAATTATATGAATGTAATGAGAATCTCATTATGAAATTAAATATAATATAATATTTTTTTTATTGTTATTATTTCTTGCTAAATGAAACTAAGTAGTCTCTTTAAAAAAAAATTTATTTTTTAATTAATATGGATCGGCATGGGCTCGGCACGGGCCCGCCGTGCCGTGCCGGGGGCCGAGCCCAGGCCTAAGCCCGAGCAAACGTGCCGTGCCGGCAGCACGGCACGCCCGTGCCGGGCACGGGCCGTGCCCGAGCCGTGCCGGGCACGGCCCGATAAGCAGCCCTAATGCGAGTTGTCTCTGTGAGAATCTTATCAGTTTCCTTGATGCCCTTCTCGATTGAACAAGTGAAACCTAAAATGAATATTCTAAAATGAACACATACATATAGTGTTGAAAAGTATTTTAAAATAAATATACTAAAATGAATAAATAGCCCCCAATAAGATGTATGATAAAAGAAAACAAGGCTTTCCGAATAACAAATTATTTTTTTTAAAGAAAAATTATTTTAGGTGAGAAGAATAAATTTGTGGTTCATATATGGCACGTAAGTTCAAGATGGAAAACAAGAGCTCTCTTGATACCAACATATAATATATAATTAAATAGAACAATCAGTCTGAATGGGGGAAGAAATTTGTAATTAGCCATATATAAACTCTAGAAGGGAAAGTAATAATAAAATAAAATAAATTATACAAATTATGTAAAATCTGATACGTTCAGTGACGTGATAATGGGATAAATTATAAAGTACTTGTTACTTAGGCTATTTGTGGGGATAATTATGAATAGCTTTAATGGTGAATGCTTGAACTATATAATTCAAAATTTTAAATTAGAAGAATATTTTTTTTTTATTTCAATTAAAATTTTTGAATAAGTGGAGCCTAAAAACAGGCCACCCTATTTATAAAGCTTTTCTTTTTTACAATAAACGGGCCGGGCTGGGCCCATATTCAAACGTTACAGGGCTTGGTGGGCGAACGCCAGCCTTCGTTACATCTTCCCGGCCCGAGCCCTCCTATAAATTAACTCATAAGCACAGCGTTGCCCGTCGTGGCTTGATTAGGGTTTTAGTTTCTTCATTCCTCAGCGGCGCCGCCTCTCTCTCTCGTGCTTCCAAAGGTGACATTTTTTTTTTTTTTTCCTTCACTATTTTCATAAAATTTATACTCGCTCCCTCTCCTTGCGATCATCAGATTTGTTTGCGATCATCAGATTTGTTTGTTTCTATTAGTTTTCGATTCATCTGTTCGATCTCGAGTTATAGTTTAGATCTAATATACTGCTTATTGATTAGGTTTCAGGGCTTTAAACTGTGTAAAATCTTTATAGTTTTGTTAATTTATCTTATTATTGATTAAATTTTGTGTTGCTGTTTGCAAAATCTTAACTTTGATTGAAAGTTGTAAAATATGACTATTTTGATGTGGACAAGGCAGTCAAGCAAATTCTCCGGATCCTTTATTCTACCAATTTAGGATTAAAGTAAATTAGCAAACCCTAGTTATGCTTCTAAATCTAGTTGGAGTTGCAAATATGTTGTCATCGGCATCAATGATGCTCTCAGGAGCTTGTATAATGCTGAGAACTGATTGTACTCTTTAAGTGATTGCCAAGTTCGTGTCTTTGATTTCAAGTCAGAGCGTTTGCTCTAGTTTACATGGAACAAAATCATGCCTCAAATCTATCCGTCTGATTAGAAGTGATTGCTGATTCCTTGTGCACACCAGTAAAACGTAAGATGGTTTTACGTCCTTTTTGCGTGTCATACAAGAAACTGTATGGAACATTATGAGCGTAAGATCTAAATTGTAATTTTTTAAAAAAAGATTTAGATATGAATCTCATGACGCATCGATATGGTTTCTTTCATTTACTTCTAAATTCTAGCTAACTAATGTCTTTTCCCTTACAAAACGGTTAATTTACTACTAGGTGTTAGTCATATGATTTTGATAATAAAAAACACAAAAATCTTAATGGATTAGGATCCCAGATGGATTCTATATTAGTGGATTTGAACTTCATGTAACTTGTTGTCCATTCTAGTTCTGGCTTGGGACAGAGCCCATTTTCAATGCGCTAGAACAAATATTAGAAACTGGTGCCAATGGGTCTTTGTTGGATATGATTCAAATCTGACTGATTACCAGTGATCAGAGGCTCATCAACAATGAGTGAGACCTAATGTTAGAAATTACTGCAAGCTTGACTAGCCTATGGTGGCCTGCTTCATAATATTGGAACTTAATACTCATTTTAATCATCATCTTACATTCCCCTTTTGCTTGCTTTGGCTTTTAGCATTCTCTCAATGTTATATAGTCACCCTATGAAGCATGGACACTTAAAAGTGAGTTTTGTATTCGTATTGAATATGTATCAGATTTTGAAACTTTCATGACACTTTACAATGCACCGAAACCGTGTTGAATTCTAAGAATCTAAAATTTGCATGTCAGTTGTGTCCTTGTTCAGAGATATTAATTGCATGTCATGACCTGTCCGCATTAAAAAAAAACCATAGAGATTACGTGTTAAGTACTATGGAGTCGTACTTCAAGTACTATGGAGTCGTACTTCAAATATTTTATTTAAGGCATTGACCCATTGAATTGCTTTAGATTCTGTTTTTTTTAATATAGTTACTTTACTGTAATCTATATTTTAAATTATTTTAAAGAACTCTTTTCGTCCTACTTCGAGAAATATGTCTCAACGATCGTAAGTTTTGATCGCATTATCTCTACCACATGCAAAAATAAGCGTATTTGTTTTGCCGTATTCCTGTGTCTACATATCCTACTTTCTACGGATTTGTTGTGTCCCAATGTCCAATCTTATCGTATCTGTGTCACTTGTTTGTGTCTATGCGTCACAGGTCTCACATCTTTGTACCCAGGATCTTAGGTTTGATATATGGTTATTGAACTTGATCCTCTTCTTAGCAATGATCTTAGGTTAGGTTTTTATTGTTATACAAATTAGATGAACGAAATGGAACAACATAGCAAGCCTGCAGTTGGATGGATAGATGTCTTGTGGATCTTTTGACTGTATAAAGATATTTTTAATTATGTAGTTTCTTCTCATTTCTTTGGAGAAATATAAATATGTTAATTCATTTTAAAAGACGTATTTTCAAATATTAAATACCATTATTAGTGAAATTGAATGCTCTTCTATCTTATCACTTATTACTTGCAAAAGAAACTTTTGTTATCCAAACAGTTGTAAACTTTCTTATGGACTTTATGCTTGATAATTGGTACCATTTTCTTAGGAAAGGCATAAATGACAATGATGATATATGCAACACAATCACCTAAGTCAGATCCTTTTTTCTATCAATTCAAATTACCTTGTTATGGTTTGTTACCTGAACATGGAAACGTTCAGCATTTTCATTCTTTCTTATTATAATTATTTTTGTTCCAAGGCTACTTTTTTGTTGGTCTTTTATGGAATTATGGGTATTATTTAATCTAACACGCAATTTGATGTATAGGATTAGCAAGGATGGTGAGAGTCAGTGTCCTCAATGATGCTCTCAAGAGCATGTACAATGCTGAGAAACGAGGGAAACGTCAGGTCATGATCAGACCCTCCTCTAAAGTGATCATCAAGTTTCTTCTGGTGATGCAGAAGCACGGTTAGCTAAATATTGTCACACCTTTTCCTTTCCTCGTCCATCTTTGAAGCAATTATGATCCAAGTTATCTTCTTTTTCGGGTATTCAGGGTACATTGGTGAGTTCGAATACGTGGATGATCACAGGGCAGGAAAGATTGTTGTTGAACTGAATGGCAGGTTAAATAAGTGCGGTGTCATCAGTCCTCGCTTTGATGTTGGTGTTAAGGACATTGAGCCCTGGACAGCAAGATTGCTCCCTTCTCGACAGGTTAGCTAACCGTTTCCTTAATGAGCTGTTAGCGACTTTCTTTATAGTCAGTGTGTTGCAGCATGTTAGCTGGTTAAAAGATCTAATGTTATCTCGTGGTTGATGAAATGTGCAGTTTGGGTACATAGTGCTGACAACATCTGCAGGCATTATGGACCATGAGGAAGCGAGGAGGAAGAATGTCGGTGGTAAAGTACTCGGCTTCTTTTACTAGTTGGGGTTTTCACAGAGGATGTGTTTTGTTTCTTATATTTTCCTTTAGCAGAATGTCCATGGAATTTTGAAACTTGGTAGTTGCACTTTCGTTTATTTTTGTCTGAAGGTTGAAGTTATTTTGGAGTGTATCTGGATATTGAGAATTGATATTTGGAGGAATGTTATGCTTTTGCTTTTGATTCTGCCATTTGATCTTCGATCCCTTGTCACTGACTTATTTATTCAAATGTGCTACTGACAGTAATTTTCCTTTAACCCATATTTTGGAATTTTCTATCTTATACACCTGAATGCATTATATCGCTGTTGTTTTCCTCCCAGTCGAAACTCTTTTACAGCAGAATCTGAGAGATGATGGCAGATGACATTTATTTGTCCACGGCTTCTCTCTCTCTCTGTCTCTCTCTCTCTCTCTCTCTCTCTCTCTATATATATATATATATATGAGAAAACGGGAAATACACCGGTTCCTTCACCGCTGCTTAGGTGGCCCAATAAAATTATTACACGTGATGTCATTTAAGAGAATTCATTTATTTGTTATCTTGAATGACGCCCGTGTTATAATTTTATTGGGCCATCTAAGCGGCGGTGAAGGAATTCCCTGCACCGCCGGTGTATTTCCTGTTTCCTCTATATATATATATATATATATATATATATATATATATATATATGAGAAAATGGTAAATTCACTGCTCCAACTGAGGGATCCGAGTCTCCACCAATAACTTCTGGTCTCGTCTTGAAAATCGATTTACACCTCTATCTTGTTCTGGGCTGTAAAAGTTGTTCCGTATTGTTGACTTTACCTCCTCTGAGAGTCAACGCAAAATTGACAGTCTCCTTCCTCGTTGAAGGTAGGTTTGTGCTTGACTTTAGCTCCTCTGAGAGTCGACGCAAAATTGACGGTCTCCTTCCTAGGTTTGTGCTGACTTTTTTGGCATGTGAAGATGTATGGCCCACCTTTATCACATTGATGTGAGAATTCCCCACATCCGATTGATCGTCAAATGCTCGTCGTTTTGGTTCTCCTTCATCGAAGAAATCGTCGATCGGATGCCCCCGTTGCCTGCTGTCAGTTTAGGAAGTATCTTTCCCACTGAGAGTGCTTTCCCGCATCGAGTGGAAAGTCGTCGATTCGCCATTCCTTTGGATTGTTACAAAGAGGAAGAAGATCGAGCGACGTAGAATGCGGTGTCTCAACTCAGGAGAGTTATATATATTTGTGTGTGTGAGAGAGAATGGGAAATTTACTGACAGAGAATTTCTTCACTAGTACTTAGGTGCACTTAGGTGATCCAGGATTAAATTTGATACCTTGAGCACTTAGGTGATTCAGGATTAAATTTGATACTTTGAGGGATGCCTTGTGTAATTATTATTATTATTATTATTATTATTATATATATATATATATATATATATATATATATATATATATATATATATAATCTTTTTTTTTTTTAAGAAAGCAAATATTTTGGCAATATTGCAACTTAAGTTGGTTGGCATTTGCTAATAAATATTGCTTGTCTTATGCCTGGAAATTGGAATTATGAGCTACACCAGGTGCGATATGCTTGTGAATCATATTTTAGAATCATGTGGTTTTATGCAGAGTAACATCTGTTGAGCATCCTATTTGCAAATAGATATGTTCAGTGGCTCATTCAGTAAGCATCAGTTGCAGATTGAAGTTTCCTTGGATTTCAGTACTAATCTTAACAGGAATTTTGTTTTCTGCTTTGGATTTCATTACCAAAATTCTGTTCTTGCAGATACATCTTTTTTGTTCTGGCAATTTCAATATGAAGAGGATTTTTAGTATATAGGTTCCTAACAAATTTTATGTTGTCATATTAATTCATAATAAATTGTTATTAGAATATTAGCGAGAATTATTTTGGCATAACTATTCTATTAAATATTTCATCTAAAATATAAATTAATTTTGATTATAAATTAACAATTATAGTATACTCCAATTAACTAGTCAAATTAAGTTATTATTATTTGGTCTCTACACTTTCATTTACTCTATCATCTCTCTCTTTGATTCTCCTAATTGCATAAATACAAAGAGAATGAAAAACTTTCAGTTTTATTTTTGATTATTACGGATAAAAATATTTTTGATAACAGAGAATGTCATGTCGACCTCTATCAATAATAAAATATGCAAAATAGATCCCAATTAACCATGAGTGCTTTGATGATTAAGTAGTTAAATTTATTTGGCTCTTTGCATGTAATCTTAAAGTTATAAATTTTTAGTTGTGACTAGACAGGGTTATTATGTAACAAATAAACGTGAGAGATTATTAACAAATGATCATTATAATATTAGGAACTAATATCCAAATAATGGTTTGTTATGAACTAATATCTAAAAAGTAATTTATTAGGGACTAATATCTAATTATGAAATTTATTAGGGAGTATATCCATAAAAAATCTTATGAAATATGTAGAGGTCAATATTTTGTGATAGCATAATATCTAACAATAATAATAGATAATGATAATAAGAGAAAAAGGGGATGAGTTGTATATGTATAAAATCTTGCTCCCAAAACTATATTATTCTATCATTAATTTTCAAATATCTTTTTAGCATCATTATCTTCATCATCCTTGTGATTCCTCATACCGAACAAATTTTGATTTAAGTTTTTGTGTTAATCTGGCAGGTTGACGATACAAAGTTCTGTTCAGTTTGTATCTATTAATTAAAGTTAGTCTAATGATAAATATTACAGAAAGGCAAAAGATATGAAAACTTTAAAGGTGTTTGTAAATGTCCATAACCTTATTTTGAGCCCAAAAGAGCCACGATGTTAAGGTTATCTCATTAGCCATATAGTCACACAATAGTCATGTGATTTTATCTCAAACAATTAAGATATGATTCAAACCCTCTAATAGTTAATATTCTATCAAAAATTATTAAAAATATGGATGCTTTCCCTGAATCCATCTGCAAATCAAGAAAAGTAATCTTCAGATGTGAAAATCTCAGAGTTCTAAATCAGAAACTCTTATTCTCAATTACTTACCAATAGTTATAAATACTTCCTAGGGGTGTGCATCTGCTGGTTCGATTCAGTTTTTTGCAAAAAAATTACAACCGACAACCGAACCAAATTTCAATAACCGAAACCGATCGACTTCAAGTAAAAACCAAAACCGAAATTTCGGTTTGGTTCGGTTCGGTTATCGATTTTTTGGGTATGGGACGAAAACCCAGTTAAGGAAAAAAAAAAACTATATCTATTTAAAGAAACAACCCATTCACAACAGCAGTCCATTTACAACAAAGCAGGTTTTGGTTGGGTAATTCGGATAAATGGGTTTAAGGGTAATTCTGTTTCTTCGGTCAGTTTCGGTTTGGGTTTCGGCTTCGGTGCTCGGCCACCGAATCCGATTCGAAATCTATTTTATAATTCGATTTTTCAACCTACCCGGCTCGAAAATCGAACAACCCAACCCGATTGGTTCGGTTCGGATCGGTTTTATGGGTAGGATCGTTTTTTTGGGATTTATGCTCAGCTCTAATACTTCCTCCTTCAAGAGGGAAGGGGGAGGATTTAATTTTTCCTTCCCTAAATCAGTTGATTCTAAAGCTTGTAGGTATGAGAGATAAAAGGGATGCCACCACTAAAATAATGTAATCTTTTTTCCCAATAAGTAACATGATAAATGACCAACTCTCTCCTGAGCATGTATGTTCAAGTTTCATCTTTGTCTCGGTTGATCATCGTACTTTTAACTCTTTATCTTGGTTGATCCTTTTACATTAACTCTTACGTACCATCTATATGCATGCTACCAGAAATTGTTGATCCTTTTACATTAACTCTTACGTACCATCTGTATGTTTAGTGTATGCAGGGCCATGCTACCAGAAATTGAGGCCTCAGACAAAAACTTTGAATAAAACCTAACTAATGTAAATATTGCTTTGATTAAGGATCTTATTTGGTCTTTCAAGTATGAGCTATAAAACTACTTTTAACATGTTGTCAATAAATACTGTGGCTAATCGTTTCAACCTGTAATATGGTATTATCAATCTTAAATAAGATTTTAGTAATTTTAATTTTGAAAATTTCTTAGTGTAGAAGTAATCGTTATAGAAATCATTAAAAAAAATGGTTAATTACACTCAGACCCTGTAGTATGGGGGTGTATAACTTATCACCCCTAAAGTTTAAAACTCTCACTTAGACCCCTAGACCGCGGAAAAAATATCTTCCTCTGAGCTTCCCTGTCAGTTTTTTTCTGCGGTTCAAGGGGTCTAAGTGAGAGTTATAAATTTTAGGGGTGATAACTTATACACCGCTCATATTACAAGGAGTCTGAGTATAATTAACCCCAAAAAAAATTAGAGTAAGATCTAAGATTTTTTTTTTTTTTTTAAGAGTTAGGTCGAAAAAAGAAAAAAAAAGCTTCAAGACTAATTCCCATTCTTAAATAATTTAAAATTATCTTTCAGTAAGAGGATTAGAGAGAAGAAAGGAAAAAAAAAAATTGAGGACCTCTAAAGAGGGGAGTTTCCAAAGGAGCACACCATTTTTCCTAGTGAGCCCACTTTATAACTGTCCGAACTTTGAGCCCACTTTGTCCAGAATTTGAGCCCGAAAAAAAAATACGGAAAAGTGGTCTCACTAAGAAAATTGGTGTGCTCCTTTGGAAACTCCCCTAAAGAGTAAGATCCATTCAAAATATTTTAATAACGATTCTATTTACACACGGAAATTTACTTTTCACGCCGGTTTTAAAAATTGCAAATAATTACAAGTTTACCATTTATTTTTTTGACTAAATTACCCTTTTAAATCATAAATTAAGACCTTTTAAAATTTAGAACTACAACTCATCGTCTTCCTCCTCTATCTTTTTACTAGAACCTTTAAAAATATTTTTTAGTGGAATTTAATTTTAAAAAAAATACATCTCCCACAAACACATTAATTGATTTCTTAACCTCTTAAATTTTTTAAATTCATGTTCCTAAAAAAATCTTGAGAAATTTTAAATTCTTCGAATTCACTGTAACAAGTAAAATTAGGGTTTAAAGTTTTAGTTTGAGTTTTTTTTATTCAAATAGAAAATTCCAACATGCAATTAGTGTCGGAGGATAAATCTAAGGTACAATTTAAACTTATTCTTAGTTTTTTATATGTATGTGTTTGCAATTTATTATTATTTATGATTCTTTTGTGAGGGAGACGTCGGCTGCTGGTCGGGTTTTAATACCCAACCAAGCGATTCTTTGGTCTGGTCTTAATACCCAACCAATATATTTTTAACTTGGGAATTAATATCCGACTCGAAAAATTTGAGATTGAACGACATAAGCAGATAGAGAGAAGGATGAGGGTTAAACTTGGAAAAAATTTTTGGATACATAGAGTAAATTTGTGACATTTTAAAATGGAAATTTGGTGTAAAGAGCACTCAGGGTATCAAAAGTAAATTGCAGTGTGTAAATAGAATTTCCCTTCTTGAGGCCTTTAAAAACAAGGGTTTTTTACATACCTGTCCTTTAAAAATTAGAATTTAGTCTCCCACGTATTCATATTTATAATTTAGTCTCCAAATTTTTTAAGTTACCACAATTTAGTCCTCAGCCATATTTTTTGTCCGAATTTCCGGTTATACCACTAAATTATTTCGCTTTAGTCCTCCCTTCCCTTTTCCTACTCTCTTATTTTCTTCTTATTGGGTTTTTCTCGAATTATTTCATTTTAGTCCTCCATTTTTTCTTCCTAATCTCTTCCTCTTCTTATTGGTTTTCCCTCTCTATTCTTCTCCTCTCTCTCTCTCTTCCCTTTTCTTATTAGGTTTTTCTGAGTTACTTCACTTTAGAAATTAGCTGGGATGGAAGAAAGATGAGAAGAATAGAGATGGGAACTCAATAACAAGAGGAAGAGAGGAGGAAGAGGAAAGAGAGTACTAAAGTGAAGTAACTCAGGGTATAATGGGAATTTCGGACCAAAAATATGGTTGGGGACTAAATTATGGTAAATTAAAGGATTTGGGAGACTAAATTATAAAAATAAAGATTTGAGAGACTAAATTCTAATTTTTAAAGATGTAAGGGATAGATATGTAAAAAACCCTAAAAATAATGGGAGAGAGGCCCAACACATACCTTGTACTTGGGCCAGGCCTGATTAACCGAATTCCTCTCTCTAACAGTAGGGAAATTCTAAATGAGCACTACATTTTACCTAGTGAGCACCGCATCCTATGTAAAGTGATTTCCCACATGGGGGAAAATGCTGCTCACTAAGGCAAATCGATGCGCATTTAGAATTTTCCCTGACAATGTCGGCTCAGTGCATAAACTGTCTAACAAACCTAACAGAACACAAAATGTAGTCAAATTTGTGTTCAAATTCATGTCCAACCAAACTTCTATTAGTTTCGTAATCCCTCCAAAATTTCTATCCGTTACTGATTCCTAGTCCTAACTCCTGTTCGAACTCAACTTTATATTGTGTCATCTTTATAAATAAAATTAAAAGTGGGAGCTGCCATAAGAACTCAAAAACTCGCCCTTTTTTCCCAACCGCCAACCGTCTGATTTTTTTTTTTTTTTTTCCCCCCAAAAAATCATCCAAAAAAAAAAAAAAAGATGGGAAACAACAAGAAAAAATCGGAAGGATTAGGGCGAGCTTTGATCCGCCAGCACAACCACCTCGTCCAGCAAACCAAGGACCGGCGCAAGGCCCTCCGGCGGCAGCGTCGTATTTTAGAGTCCGTCACCGAAGTCACCAACATCGAGGTCGTCGTCGAGCAGTCCGACAAGGACGATCGCACCTACATCGGCGGTAACCTTGGCTCCAATCTCCTCATCAATCTGTAAGTTTCGATTACTCTCAGAATTTGGTTTGATTTCTCTAAAGAAAAAGTTGAGTTTTTTTTTTTTTTTTAAATGATTTGGGGTTAGGGATTCGGATGCACCGGTGTCGGCCGAGGAGAGGGCGAGGCAGCAGAAGTTAGAGGAGGCATTGTACGCTAGCAGCCTCAGAATCCCTCGCAGGTTTTTGTTTTTGTTTTCTATGCTATTGCAGCGTTTTTGGGTTAAAGATGGGATTTTTATGCTATTGTATGTGTTTATAGGCCGCCATGGCATGAGAGGATGTCAATTGAGGAGCTTGATTTTAATGAGAGGCGGGCGTTTTTATGCTGGCGACGAAAACTTGCAAGGTGAGCTTCTTTTGTTACTGTTTGTTTTGTTTTTTTCTCCCTCTTTTCCTTGAGGGGAAAAAATAGATATTTGTCACTGTTTTGTTTATATGCTGAAAGAATTTCTTGCTTGTTTAGTTGATTTTGTTACGGTATTTAGAAATATTAACAAGAACAGGCATTAGTAGCTCAAGTCGTAGCCTTTTTTTTTTTTTTTTTTTTTGGTCATACGGTTGGGTGATCCCTCTGCATTCCTCTAAAAATATTTAACAGAACAAATAAGTATAAGTTGTTACATAACAATAGTTGCTACAATGTGTTGTTACAAACTAGCTGAACTTACAACTACATCGGTTGATGGTCACACTTGAAAATGCCTAATCAATAGCCTGTATTCCCTTTCTATAGAATGAATCGAGCCTGCTGAAATAGCTCAATTGACATTCGTTTTATTGATAGGCTTTTAGTGCTGATTTTCTTTTTTTTTTTTTTTTGAAAGCAATAGCCAAGAGTGAGACCATTGCCACTATATTGCCAATTTATTCTTTCAGCTCTTGTTGGCTTCAAGCAGGGGTGCAGCTCACCAATGAGTGGCCTTGTGGCTAAACTTGGCTAAAACAACTTAATTATACTTTCATGTTATTGATCATAAATGGTGCATGCAAACTCCTTAAAGGGGAACATGACTCAAAAAATTTCCTTTAGTTTACATCTCAATCTTAGTTTTGACTCTTGGTTGGCTGGATATCTCTTGCTTTTATACTTTCAGGTTTATTGTTTGAATGATTTCTAACCTTTGGTCTATTTGATATTCATTCTTTCTGGCTTTGCATATGAGATTGACGGGTTCTATCTTTTCGGATAAAGTATCCTGCCAACCTTCTAATGGCTATTTTCCTAGTTGTATTTCTTTCAGATGGTTTTATATATAATTATTCAGGATTCAAAATGGCATGTTATATGTAGTTCTATTACATAAATAAAACTCAACAAAGCATTGCATTCTCTAATAGTTCTGTACATTTCTTCAGGATTCATAATTGCACGTGATGTTTAGTTTTATTTTTTTGGTTGTAGTGAATCTGTAGGCCACTGGATTTCTATACTAAAGAAAATATAAAAGAAATCTAAGTTATGTTTAGGATTATAATTTCACTGGTTATAAAATTTTGCATTTGCATTTGAATTCTTATACAATATCCCTCATCTATTGTACACTTGCCAAGAGATTTCATAAGTTGTGATGGCTCTATTTGAAGAATAGATCATAACGCAAAACTCAAGAAATATATTATCTTGAGATAATCCATATATATTGATTTTTTTTCCCCTTATCTACTGAATTTTATTTTTGATATTATCCACAAAATATAAGATATTTCATAATTGGAATGATGGACTTTGTTTCTATATAAAAAAAAGGAATGATGGAGTATGAAGAGTGGTTCCACACTTTCACTTGTTATGGGATCTTGAGTATATTTGTTTGGTAAACTCACTCTTGTTAACATCAAACCAAATCTATAGAAGATTTATTCTTTAAGTACACACGATAATTTTGAGAGCCTGTATCAATGATCAGATTGATGCCCATTGAGCTTCTGGTAAAAATGGTAAATGGCAGTCAAAGATTGGGTGCAATTACTATACTTGCGGCCAATCAACTATAGAAGGCAGCTATATAAGAGAGTTCCGCCACACTGGCCCCGGCCTGCCTCCTCTCCTGTCTATTTGGTGTCATATCTGTTTTAAGAATTTTACTTTTGTTAGTATCTGTATTTACCATGGTATGTTTCTAAAGGTGACTATTTGAACTGTAGACTCGAGGAGAACGAGAAACTTGTCCTTACTCCCTTCGAAAAGAATCTGGATATCTGGAGACAGCTTTGGCGAGTACTTGAACGAAGTGATCTTGTAAGTTCTTGGTCTTCTCAAGTTTTGTAGTGTTGGCTTCTAATTTTTTTTGTTGACTTTCTTGTCCAAGTTAGCTGATTAAATGTTCTGATCATCTAATTTGCTTACCACTTTCTAATATTTGATTACTCATTTTTTATATTTTTTTCTCTTTTGTTTATCAAATATGAGATAAGGGAGTTGGGATAGCTCGATATTGAGAGCTCCTTAAAACTCATTGTCAGTACGTACTACTCTTTTTTGATTTAATGGAATAATTAAAACATCACTATTTGTATAGCATTCCGAAGCTCTGCGTGCCATGAAGTTTCTGGTAGAAGCTTCTAAGCTGTGAATTCCTTTACAGACGAGCTACTTGACAACCTACATTTGATAAATATCAAAGGAGCTTAGAATATTTCCCCTTCTTCATCATGTTGGATACATATTTCCTCTTCTCAATTTTTTTTTCATCAAATTTAATTGTTGTTCTATCACTAACATTCTTGGGCTTCATGGGATTGCTGCAAAACTATTTTAAATGAGGAGATATTACTTGATAGAAATGAATGGAGAAGAACTATCAGAGTGATCGATCCGGCATGATTCTTTTTTGGTTCATGTAGCCTACCCCAAATACTTGGGATAAAAGGCTTAGTTGTTGCTGTTCTTTTTTGTTGTTGCTGCAAAACTATTTTCATCTTGCAAGAGTTCTTAAACTTGTTAGACTTAACTCGTGAATGAATCATCAGTAGCTCCTCACTTTGAAATTATTTGGTTTCGTGTTAGTAAATTCAAGATTGGTCTAGGTTCTCTCCTACTTTGCTTGTATTTTCATTCTAAATTCGGTAAACTGTGTCTACCAATTTCATCATAAAAATAATTATAAACCTCATCTTGATGATACTCTTATAGTCTTATATCTCCTCCCACATGACACTCGTTTGACCTCATTGTATGCTATGTTTCTCTTTACTTCGACTACTATTCAAATAATGTTGCTTGAACTTTGTTCAATTGAATCGAGTCTAACTTCTAATTCAACGTTTTCCACAATAATTCATCAAGTTATTAATCCATATCTTGTTCTTTTTCCAGTTGGTGATGGTTGTTGATGCTCGGGATCCATTGTTTTATCGCTGTCCTGATCTTGAGGTATGTGGCTCATCTGAAAGTTCATTATGTTTTTTTTCCCTCCCATTTTTTGCTTCTCCATTTTTCTTGGTCTTAATGTAAGAAATAGAATAGTTGAAGTATAGTAAGACTACAACGTTAAGTTGAGAATATACACTAATTGGTTTAACTTCACTTGATACAAAACAGAGAACACGTTTAAACAATTTGCAAATTTAATCGATGGATAGTGATAGTTCGTAGAACCTCCCGATTCTATCACAAAGGTTTTATGCACGGTTGCAATATTGCTTCAGAAATGAAAATACTCAAACAGAGTTAACTATGTAACTGGTTTCTTTGGGCCAATGGCTCAATTGTGCGAATTAAGGCGGCTGGCCAGAGTCAGAACCATAATATTCATTATGATTATTTCTACCTTTTTGGATCTATTTAAAATATTGAAATGTCATATAAACATTTTATGAAGACTTTCCTTCTTCAGTTTATAGTTTGATATTTTTAATTTCTTTTGAAAGGAAGAAAAGATACAAGTTTTCCTCTTTCCTTTACATATTTTATAACTGCATCCATTATGGACAACGATCAAAGGACATTTGCATGTTCATTTATTTGATAACTCGAACATAGAAGTACTGTATTGATGGAGAAGGAGCTCAAGGTTTCCCACTTAAGATATTTTTCCGACATAATATCCATTTATTTTCCTCATAGTAATACTTAAAAAAATATTTTGTCCTGATTTTGTTTCAAAGTTATTACATGCACAGGCTCCCCAATCCCACCACATGCTGACACTTAACCGTCGTGACATATAGAAGAGAGTGTTTTCATGTGCACGCGCGTACGCACGCACACATGCACAGAGACTGGTGCACAATGCACAGATAGTTGCCTATATTAATAGAAATTTGATATCTGTAGGGTCTTCAGATTGACTCAGCAGTAATCTGTACTGAATGGCTTCACCCCTTCAGGTGATTGCATATCATCAAGCTAGTGTATTTTATAAGGAAAAACTCTCGACTCTAGTTGCTTCAATTGTAAACTATCCGACTTGCTATTACAATGTGTGTCATTTTAATTTTAACCAATTGAATACGATGTGAAAGGCACGATACAAGTGTAACTTACACCTCTTATCTTCTAGCACCATTTACATAATTCTTGAAAATTAGTAAGTTATTATTGTCAATGTTGAAAATAACACGTTATGAAACTTGTTATATTACGTTATGAAACCTAACACAAGCTCAACGCTATTTAATAGTAGAAAATAACTCGGTGGACCGTTTATATGTTTGAGTAATTTCCATATTGCTACAGATTATTTGTTATTGATTGTTAGTTGAATGTTTCGATTTTTTTACTTTATTTTTTGTTGTTGTTTGTTTGATTACTTATAGGATTGATAGCTTACTAATTTGTGATTGCTTGCTATAATTTCTCTTCAATTATTGAATTTTATTAATTATTATTGATACCATTAAGCTCTCAACTGAAATGAGTATTATAAAATATGAATTGAACATTACAAAGTATAAATTACAATATTTTATTAAATAAATTGGAAATTACATAATCTACATTATAATTTACATTATGCGTTACGCTATATGTGATATGATTACAGCTTTAGATATCATTTCTGTTGGCCTGTCCTCCAGTAATGTGCTTAATTCTAGAGATTATTTGATTATTCGACTTGAAATAAAATTTTTATCTCGAGTGTGAGAAGATAAATCAAACGTTTGTTAATTCAAGAACAATGACTAAAGCATGTCGATACTCCATTATCCTTCTACACATTTATATGTGCCAAACTAGTTTTCGGTTTTGGTGCTTTTTTTTTTACCAGTAAATAACTCTGTCATTGATGTAGGCATATGCGCGAGAAATTGATGAACACAAGAAAACATTGCTTCTTGTTAACAAGGCAGATCTCTTGCCGTTCACTGTCAGGTAAATGGTTGTGATCGTCTTTTGTGTTCTTATAACTGCTGCTTGATGCAATCAATACTGAGTTTGTGATCTGCAGACAGAAATGGGCGAGTTACTTCCATACTCAAGGAATTCTCTTTCTATTTTGGTCTGCGAAAGCTGCGTCTGCCTCTTTGGATGGCAAAGAGTTGGCCCGTCGCTGGGGAGAAGAGGAGCCTGCTGATGCAGAGACTAAGATCTACAGCAGGGAGGACCTCTTGGCTCGACTGCAGGCCGAAGCAGAGGCAATTGCATCCTCAAGAAGGCGTTCAGACGATGAGGAAGCTGGTGGGAGTAATTCTTCGGGTTCTAGCACAACCATCCACCCAGCATCGAAGCATGTTGTCGTGGGCTTTGTTGGTTACCCAAACGTTGGGAAGAGCTCTACGATCAATGCTTTGGTGGGCAGGAAGAGGACTGGAGTCACCTCGACCCCTGGGAAGACGAAGCACTTCCAGACACTTATTATCTCGGACGAGCTCATGCTCTGCGACTGTCCCGGCCTAGTGTTCCCTTCCTTTTCCAGCTCCAGGTATGAAATGATTGCATCAGGAGTGTTGCCTATCGACAGGATGATCGAGCACAGGGAAGCAGTTCAGGCAGTTGCAGACCGAGTCCCCAGGCACGTCCTGGAGAGTGTATACAAGATCTCACTGCCAAAGCCAAGAGCATATGAACCGCAAGCAAGAGCCCCATGGGCTTCAGAGTTGCTGAGAGCTTACTGCTCGTCCCGTGGGCATGTCAGCGCGAGCGGGCTGCCAGACGAGACGAGGGCTGCTCGCCAGATCCTGAAGGATTTCCTCGACGGGAAGATTCCACATTTTGAATTGCCTCTAGGAACAACCGATGAGGAATTGGCTGGCACGGGTTCAGGAGGAACAAGTGATTCGGAGGAACAGGCGTGCTCGGGCCCTGTTGCAGGTGAGCCTGGGGAAGCAGAGCCCAGCCTCGAACGGGTGTTGGATGATCTCAAGTCCTTCGATTTGGCTGGTGGAGTGCTAGCCAAAACTGCTGCGGGAGCTAAGCAGAGTGATCTTGCAGCAAGCTTTGAGCATCACAAGAAGCTCGTAGGAAAGAAAGACCGATCATGGAGGGTTGGCAACGACAACGATGATGGGATGCCTGTTCTGAGAGTGTTTCAGAAGAGCCTGCCGTGAATTTTAACGCGATAAAATCGTCCAATTGAACTGAAGTATATGGATGGCAACATCTTGGGTCATAGATATTGTTTGATATAATGTAGGTTGTATTTATGCATCAGTAAAGTACTATGATGGCAACCATTGCCCTTTCATCAATCAAATCTATCTTAATTTTGTTTTATCCTTTTTTTTCTAAGAAAATAAATCCATCATTACTTCAATCATACTTAATCCCATATTAATTATTCTGCCGGACAAACTAAACCTCATAAAAGAGATAATCAGTCTGTGGATCGCATATTAATTATACTATCCGACAAACTAAATATCATAAAAGAAATTGTTAATATTTGGATTAACTATACTAAGATTACTCATTCTATCCTGCAATATCTAATCATGCGGACCAAAGAGTATACTAGAAACAACCAGTCTCTGTTGCATAATCTCACCACAGAACTGCAGCTACCGAAAATTTGTGCCTCCGATCTCTACAGAGTCAAACCAATATGCCTGAAATATTCCCACCTCCCTTAGAGGTTGGTCTCACAATCGAAACAGCCAAAAGAAGAGAAAATTCTAAATGCGCACCACATTTTATTAGTGAGCGAGATTTACAACATGAGGGGAAATGGTGCTCACTTGTAAAATATGTTGCGCATTTAGTATTTCCCCCAAAAGAACAGGTTTCAAGCAATTCAGTCTATCAGATAGTGTCAATGGAGAGAAACGTCGGATTCAATCGGGAGCATGTTGGGCCTAAACACAAAACCGAAAACTCATCAAACCAATATGCTTGAATTAAGGTTTTGAGTAAGACTAGTTCTCGGCTTTATATTTAGGCACATCATGCTCCCGATTTGGAGCGACGTTTCTTCCCAACAATTAGTATCAGAGCCCAAATTCGAGCCAAGTTCGTTATTGAGTTAAGGGTCCAGGTTATGGCTTAAAAGAGAATGAAGCCAATGTTGAAGTCCAAATTGGTCAGGTGGTACAAGTAACTATGGTACAAGTAACTTTGGATTTGGTTTCTCACGGTCCTCCACGTGGATGGTTGGTCAGGTGGTGCAAATAACTTTGGGTTTGGTTTTCCATGTGCCGATAGATTGTTAATTATTCATATGTGAATATAATTCCACATCGGATAGGTCAAAGAAAGTCTATGAGTTTAAATACAAAATTGGAACATCTACCTATCAGCTTAAATTTTTGAGTCAGATTGACTGTCAGCTTTGTGTTTAGGCTCATCATGCTCCCGGTTGAGTTTGACATTTCTCCCCAACAGTAGTAACATTTATATTGCTGCTTCTTGAAAGCTGAAGATGGTAACTTCAGCCCAATCACTCGGAAAAATCAAATAACTACAAATTTCAGGGACTATCCATTCTTTTATATTTTGGAATGAAAGCCCTCTGGTAAAATAGTTACAAGTCCACAAGCTATAGTGCTTGCCACAAACAACAAAGCCTATGTTTAGCCATCGGGTTTAATGATAGTACAAGGGGAAAAAAAATTGTGGGAAGATACTTTCTAGCATGTAAAGCTTCAGCCATTCTGTTCTAAATACGTATCATGTAAGAGGGTTTCAAACTAGGAAAGGAGGCAAAGAGAACTTCAACAAGCATAATACTCATTTGGCATGCCATTTGAGAGAAATAACAGGAAGTCAAATTTTTCTCCAGTTTACATTTCAAATGCTTTATTGTGCTCTCGATGTGGGATACTAGTGAATGCAGCTTTCACATACATCAGGTCATTTTTCGACCACCATAGGAAACAAGATTCATGATCATTTTCTGCATTTTGAAAAAAATTGGGCACATAGGTTTCAAAGAAATTTTCAGTATCATATACATTAATAATTATGGTAAAGCATTATTTGACGATGGAGTTTAGGACTTCACTTAACTGATAAACTAAAACAACTGAGAATTAACCTTTTCCCGTATCATCAAGCTTGTTTCAATTATCATACTGATTTATGAATCCCTTTTTCTCAATCCCTCCAGTATCAGATGGCCATTTGCTCACAGAATAATTCATGTATAACCAGGATTTTACCTTTGATAAGTCTAACAATTTCCAGTTTGTGACTATCACCAGAAAAGTTTAGGGTTGTTAAGTCTTAATAAATAGTCTGATATGCTATCTTCAATGGACTATCTCCTTTATCTATAATAAATATTTATACATCTCAATGAAGTACGAACTTCAATTTCTGGTATTTTAATACTTTATTAACCAGTTTTGAAGTTTACCTAAAAACTTCCATTCACTTTTCATGAAGATTATATCATGACCTTTTAATCAAAGTTTGAGGGTCGCCCATACAATTCGAGGAGAGAACAAGTTACTACATTCTTGAAGTTGCAGATGGTAGACTCCCAAAAGGTCACATAAACTTTAACAAGATTACATATAACAAGTGGTGCAGATGACTTGTGAGGGATCCAGCATGAAATGTGCAAGAAATACAGAACAGCAAATAGGGTTCAGCATCTAAAAAGAAAAATTGGTGGTTACCACTAAAGAGAAAAAGAGGATTTGGCATCTAAAATGTAATGAGGAGACAAGCGGGCTGCACATAGAAGAACAAACTCTAATGAGGAGCAACACTGGAAATCTCAAAAAATATTTATCAACGTAGATGCAGTACAAGCATTTTGATGATTAGGTAGAAGAAGTACGGATGGTTATACATGGAAGTATAAAAATTTGCCTAGATGGTGTATAAGCTCTCTCTGTTTTGGAAACAAACTTGTATCAACAACTTGTTTGGCTTTACTCGTTTATCTTGGATGTTAGAATTATTCAATCATGAGAAGAAATTCTAACACAGGGGCACATCCCAGATTTAAATGATGTAGCCATTTGAATTATTCCCATAAGCTTTCATAGGGTATACCAACGCTTTTTTGGTAGACTGGCATTGCTTCTTACAGTCGCTTGCATGTGACTAGTATGCAAAACTTGGTAAAAGATATTATATAAATAGATGAATATAACAGAGAACTAACTTCTTTATGATAGTTCTTCCAAGATTTCAATCCCCAGTAGCATATTAGGGTAGGTGATGACAGCTATAAGTTTGAAAATGTTCCTCATAAGCTGCTACATTTATTTCTTCCATCAGTGATGCCCTAAGATTATAGGAGATTACATATAACAAGGTTGAAGTCAACTGATTTATATACCATAAGGATAAAGTTGTATAATAGCGGTGAACATAAAAAGAAATGTGACAGTCCTACGGAATTTCTAACATTATGGTGATCAGATTGGGTCTCCTTGCAATCCGCTTGATAGAATTCAACTGAGTTGATGTCTTGCAGTAAACAAATCAACATTCCCTGAATGCAATGAACCAGTTTAGATCTTAATTTTAGCAATCGAACCTAAGGCAATATTGTTAGCATCTAAGCAGTAAGGTTGATCCATTCCAAGTTTTTACTAACAAAGTTGTTACTGGAGTCCCAAGTATTACATAGAACATATAGAAAAGTTACATTAGCTGGATTCTTATGGGCTTACTATGCAATGCAAAAACATATTGTAAAATAGATATTTAATGTTCAAGTTGGGCTTCACTGTATTTTAACTTATTAAACATTTAAGTAGAACTTCACTTTATTTTAACTTGGAAAGAGAAAATACTATTGAGGTAAATTACCAAGGACCAATATAAGTTCCAGTAAGTCTTTCGTATACTCCCACATTACCACATTACCAATAAGTACAATTTTATGACAAGTTCATCCATACAATTGCATCATGTTCTGAATCATTCTAACAATCTGCCTATAGCATCACATACAATGTCTCAACAACAATAACAACAATATATCCTACATTTAATATAACAAAGGCAAATCTACTGTAGGAATATCTCAAAGAAGTAATCTTTACTACAAAAAGGTAAATTGCAACAAGATGTGATCTTTAAGAGGGAAAAGTGTAAATTGCTGCAAGATGCTATCTTTATGAAAAAAAAAAAAAAGGTGAACTGCAAGAGGAATTAGCAACATTTGCTGCAGGAATAGGTAAAAGATGTGATCTTTACCAGAAACATAGACCCAACATAAAAATGACAACAAAAGGAATTCAAGAAGAAAATGTTCACTAATACCCGTATAATTTCTCCAAAAATTTCAGTATAACAGATGAAATCAATCCATTCACCTTCCAAATTATTCCCACAGTTCAACCCAAAAATAACTCAAAATACCAGCGCAGGATCTTTCTCAGTTACCTTTGCTCAGTGTCAGAAACCCTAGCTCTCCGATTCCCTAACCGTAATAACCTCCACTCTCTCCGCTGCCGCATCGGAAGCCTCCTGAGCTTTCTCATGCTCGACCTCCTCCGCGATCGAATCGGACATGGCCTTCTCAGCGCTGAGGATAGGCTCGTAGTAGTCGGCATGAGCGTCCATGCACTGCTTCAGCTTCGACGTAACCTCGAAGCATTTCTCCGCAATGTCCTCTTTGTCCCTCTCGGCGTCCTCCACGCACTTCTCCCACGCCACAAACGCGTCCTTGCATCCGCCGCCCTTCATAAACAAGCAGAACCCACACTCTTCCTCTTCTTCCTCCTCCTCTTGCTCTCCTCCTCCTCCTCGTCGTCGTTTCGGATCTTCCGGATTTTGCAGGGATCCTACATCAGAAGGAGGAGATTCTTTAGTCTCCGGCGATGTCGGATTCGGATTCTTAGAACCTTGATCGGATGGAGGCGAGCTCAGATTCGCCGGAGGCGGCTCGATTTTGGGATCTAGGGTTTGGGGAGCGGTAGATGAGGAGGAGCCCATGGGTTGGGATTTGGCGAAATTGGGGTTAGGGTTCGGATTCATTGCGGCAGTCGAGGAAGATTTTGGAGAATATAAATCTCGTCTTGGACAACAAGACGGCCGAGGAGTCGCTAGATCCCCCAACGACCGCGTGTCCTTTCGGCCGAATGGCCTTAAACCCAAAGCCCTCGACTAAATGGGTTTGGGTCTGGCCCAAAACGGATCCAATTTAGCACGGAACTCCACCCGCGGTGAATTTTTAGAAGGGCACGCCATTTTTCCCACTGAGCCCACATTTCCAAGTGAGCCCACCCTCTATTTTGAAAAGAGAAAGATTTTCCTAGTAAGTACGCCATAAACCAAAAATAACCTCACTTCATTTCTCACCCCACTTCTCTGCCTTCTCTCCCCACTTCTGTTCCATCTCTAGCCCACATCTCTGAATGCTAGGGCCAGCAAAACATTCTCCTCTCTCTCTCTCTCTCTCTCTCTCTCTCTCTCTCTCTCTCTCTCTGGTCTCTCGCCCTATAGATCTCGCACTTCCGATCACCGTACCCCTCGAGTTTCGTCACTGGCTCCTCCTCTATCAGTCGAGAAATCGATCGAGATCGGATGACCGCAAGAAGAAGCGGCAGCAGCAATGGGGATCGAAGCGGATGGCGACGGCGAGAAGGTGCTCTCGGTCAACGGGCTCTCGATGAAGACCTTCGAGGTTGAGGCTAAGCTCGACGAGGGTGACATTCAAGAAGCTGAGTCATCACTACGCGAGGGCTTCGCCCTCAATTTCGAGCTCCGCAACTTCTCTCTCTCTATCTCAATTTTGAAAGTTTATTCTTGAGATTGCGAGCGTTTTATTATAATGCGAGGCATTCGATTGTTAAAACATCGAGTCCTTTGAACTGTTTGATTCTTGATTGGGACCTACAATTTAGTGTGATACGTTAAAGCATCGAGTCCTTTGAACTGTTTGATTCTTGATTGGGACTTGTAATTTAGTGTGATACGTTGAAGTTTCCCATTTACAGAAAATGAGGAAAGTTGAATTCCCTCTTTGTTTAAGGCTGGATTCTGTAGTAACTGTGGAAAATGATTCTGCTCTCCGTTAACACTTCACATGAATTTTTTTTAGTTGGCAAAGGTTTTGAACTCTCGACAACAACAGCAAGAAGACTCTCTATATCGTATTGATCTCCTAGTCTCCGATTTCGGTCCCTTTTTCTGTCTTACTTAGGGCTTTTATAGAGCTTTGGAGACTCTTGAGCTAATGTAACCATTCAACTGTCAGCCTCCAAGATCTGAGTATTAATTTCCAGTCTTTTGATCTGGTGAATTTATATTAAATTTTCAGAATCTGTAACTGGCGTTTTCAATCCTCTAGATCATAACTGAAATGCAGAATGTGAATCTCAAACTTTAGATTCGCGGATCTGCTTGGTTGTAACTCGAACGCAGATCTCGAACTTTAGATTTGCGGATCTATTTAGTTGTAACTGGAACACAAATCTTAAACTTTAGATTCACGGCTTCAATTTGACTATAACTGGAACGTAAATCTCAAACTTTATATTCGCAGTTCAAATGACTTCATTCTCTGCTCTTGGACCAGATGACGAGACTTATGGGGTCCATCCCTATTATCAGGTTTGCGAACCTATGGAAAGTGACTCTCGCTTCATTTTCTATAGAAAATAGAGTATGACTCGCAAAAGTAATCTCTCTTTCATTTATGGATCTCTTTCTTCATGACAAATGATCTCATTAGCAGGAAATTTTGCCAATAGACGAGGGTGACATTCAAGAGGCTGAGTCGTCGCTATGCGAGGGCCTCGCCCTCAATTTCGAGGTCCGCAACTGCTCTCTCTCTCTCTATCTCAATTTTGAAAGTTTATACTTGAGATTGCGAGTGTTTTATTATAATGCGAGGCGTTCGATTAGTTAAAGCATCGAGTCATTTGAACTGTTTGATTCTTAATTGGAACTTGCAATTTAGTGTGATACCTCGAATTCTGGTTTTATTGACCTAATTTTAGCTTTTTTTTCTTGGAAAAATTTGAACTTTTGGTTGTATGTAGCTTGGATGGGATTGGTTTGTTATAAAAGAGATAATAGAAGATGCAAATTTTTGAAAATTATCTTGCTTATGGAGTGTCAGCAGTTAGGAAGCTAAGAAAAATAACATCTTGTTTTTTTGTTAATAGTCCTTGCATACTCTTCTTGCTAGTAGCAAGCATTTATGGTGATAACTTCGTCTGCATCTCTTTGATTTGTGTGAGTAAAATTAAGTTCCATGCATGCAGACATAAGCCAATAAATACTGAACTCAACCAAGTTATCAAAAGTAAAAAACCACCAATATTGTAAGATATTACACAAGATCAAGCAACATAGTTCTTTCATCATCTTAATGCAAGCTAAGTTTGTACAATACACCAATAGGTATAACAATTCTAGAGAAATATATGTGGGTCCAGATGCATTGCCTTTATCTATAACTATATCTCTAGGTATACTAATTCTAATGATATATATATATATATATATATATATATATATATATATATATATATATATATATATATATATATATATATATATATATATATTTTGTAAGTATCCTCATTGGAATATTTAGATGCAGGATTTATTTTTTTTATGTGTTTGGAATGTTAGAAACATAGATGGTTGTTTGGGTGTTGAACTCCTCTTTCGATGGTTGTTCAGTTATCAAATGAGTTTTATAAAACTTTTAGTTTCAATATAGTCTATGATGATTTGTTGACTTTGTCTTATTTTTCACTTATGTGCTAAATATTTATATTTATCCACTTGCAGGGGTTAAGGTATCGATATTAACAAAATCTCCTGTTGCTGAAGCGTCTTACGAAAGAGCAAATATTAATGAACCGGACTCGAAAGAAGAAGAAGTGCAACCGATTAGTGGAGGACCGATTGAATTAATACTTCTCAAGAGTTTCAAGACCTGCAAACTTTAAATTTAATTAATTTTTGTTTTGGATCGTAATTTGAAAGGGCTATACTCGAAAACAATGTGTTTTAGATAGTTGTTCGAGAACTGTTTTCTGCAAACGAAACTTTGTATATATATTTTTTATGTAATGTTGTTTCTAATTATGTGCTGATTTGTTTATAATTCTCATTGTATGAATTCATATTGTTATAAAAAATGAATTATTTGTGTTTGTTGCACTATGTTGTAATTGTTCCCACACATCGGATGCTGATAAATTGACCTTTCATTTTCATTTTATTATTGAAAGAAGAAAGTGGTTTCTTGAAATTAGTTAAAAATATGGACATTCAAAATGTTTGTCCTTAAGCGCCCCCTGCCGCCCCCCCATCCCCCCCCCCCCCCCGAAAGAACCTGCCGTTAGACGAGAAGTTTACTTTGATATATCAATCCAAATCAGTTAAAATTGCTAGCTTTAACTGAAATTTATCACACATTACAAATTCAAATTAAACCTTAGAGTTTGTGAGCGAGTAGAATCGAACAGTCCGAAATATTTTGGCTCTTATCTCCTGTCCAGGGTGTACACCCCGGACAAAATTCCAACTGTTTAGACTGGAAGTCCGGACAGTAGACTACTGTTCGGATTGGCAGTCCGAACGCCAGTCCGGACAAAAAAATTTCGTCCGGACAGGAAGTCCGGATAGTAGTCTACTGTCCAGACTTCTAGTCCAGACGGATATTGGACCATCCGGACTACCAGTCCGGATAGTGGAGAGTCGTCCGGACTGACAGTTTGGACTGTAAGTTTTTTTTGGATTCATAACTTTTATCATTCTGTAATATTTCTAGAGTTTTTGATTAAGCAAAAACCTAATAAATTCAATTTTCGAATTTAATTTGTGAGATAATTTAATATAGGAAAAGATTTGATAAAATAACTGCGGATTTTGGTTCTTTTTTTTAGGTTAACTGAACTGCAATTTGAGAAGAGAAAAAAAAGAGAGGTTCAAAAATTTTCAGTCTAAAAAATTGGATGGCAAACTTGTAATATGAAAGAAGTTTCAAAGTGGTAAAAATGGTGTGCCACTCTAGAAACTCCCGTCCCGGGACAGAGTGGAGCTTCTAAATTAGCACACCTTTTTTTCCCAGTGAGCCCACTTAACCACAAAAAGTGGTGTGCTCATTTTGAGAGTCCCTTCCCGGCGGAAGGTGACCGGACACACTTTCTGCCCCAGATAAGAAGCCTAATCCAAAAAACGAACCTCAAAATTAACACTAACACCAAAGGAGAAGGCAGCCATGGCCGCCGCCGCCGTTTCTATCCGCTGCCTCCTACACGCTCTCCCAACCATCAACAACAACAAAAGTAGCAATCTTTATCCCCTCCTCTCATTTTCCGCCCCCAATCTCTTCGAATCAAGGCCCCTCAGTTTGAAATCAGCAGCCCTAACCCTAAAACCCCTATCCTCGCACAATTCCATTACTCGAATCTCATCCTGTTCTTCCTCTTTCACTTTGCACGCTGAGACCGTTGATGACAATTACGAAGCAGGAGGAGGAGAATACAATGAGGAAGTTGAGGAGGAGATTGAATTGGGGAAGTCGAGGGCGGTGTCATTGTCGTTGCCAGGGGAGGAGGCGGGGAGATTGTACGTTGGTAATCTTCCTTATTCGATGACGTCGTCTCAGCTTGCAGATATATTCGATCAAGCTGGCGAGGTTAAGACTGTGGAGGTAAAATTTGAAGCTTTTTGTACAGTTGATGAGTGCTTGTTGTTGCCATTGATTGCTTAGAAGTTATTTTAATGGGTAGTTTGTACTTTAAAATAAGTGATCAAAAGATACGGTGAAAATGCAACTTATTTGGATTCGTTACATGCTGTATTCTATGAATTAACACCAACAGAAAGTTAAGAGCTGAAAAAAAAGAAGACGACATGCCCTAGATAACTAAGATGGGAAGGAAATTGGAAGCCATAAAAATTTGCGGCATTTTGTAGTGTTTACTGTTACCATGGATTACAAGTTATTTTAGTATGGAGGCTAGGATACTGTAAATATACAGCTTTTGGATCCATTACAGGTTCCCTAACTTTTGTGATGCAAATTGTTAGGAAATATATTGATATTCTAATTTATGTGATGGCAATGCTGAGTGGTAACTGCAATGATAAACATGCCTAAGAAAACTATGATTTGGAGGATATTGGAAGCCTTAAAAATTTTCAGTTTTTGTACAATTTAATCTGTGTTTATTGTTGCGATTGGTTACAAGTTATTTTAGTATGGAGGGTAGGATACTGTAAACATACAACTTTTGGATCCATTACATGTTCCCTAACTTTCGTGATGCAAATTGTTAGGAAGTCTATTGAATCATTATTGATATGCTAGTTTATTTGATGGCAATGCTGAGTGGTAACTGCGATGATGAACATGAACACCGCCATGATGACACTGGGAGAAGCATTGCCCTCAATAATAATAATAATAATAATAATAATGAGAGAATCATACCTGCAAACAAATGAACTGTCTCTGCACTATGCCTTTTTCTTTTCCCTAACAAGCAATGTGTCCTCTGTTTGCTTCTTCCTACGAACTTAGTAACCATGAGGAAATTGAGGAGTCACATGTGTTGGTATCAACATATTGTTGAAGACTTCAAGAGAAACGTTTTATGTTTTCTAGAGTTGTTTATAGGTCGGTATGTTCGCATCATGATGCCAAATGGCTAATGTTTGAGAATACGAACTTTCTGGAACTTCCTATCTAGGGTAGTGGATTGCAGGATCGTACAATTTCTGGAAACATAGGGACCTTCTCTATAGCTGGAAAAGAATTTGAGGATCTCCTGGTCAACTACTCTAAGGCATATTCCTTTATTTTGGAATTTAGAGGCGCTCCTTAAATGATAATCTCATTGCTGACTTGATCATGGACAATGTTGATGTTTGCAAAGTCATGTTGATATCAGTAGTTGTTTGAGATTATAGCCAGCTGAATAGTTTCTGTTGCATTGGAATCTTTTAGTTCACTCTTGGGGCCTTTTCTTTTAACGGGCGAAGTGGTGGTTGTGTATTGATTCTTACCAAAAAAATAAAAAGAACTTGTTCATGGTTTCAGATGATAATTTGTGGTTCTTACAAAAATGTTCTCTTTTTCACTTCCAGTTTATTTTACTATTTTGCTGGTTCATCCTGGTTATCTGGTGAGCAACAAACTGTCCACTTCAGTCTCTAGTGATATGTTTCTGGGAACTGTGGTTGGCAGTGATCTATCTAGAGTTAAGAGTTTTACCTAGACTGTATATTTTTATGCTGAGTTTAGGAGGGTTTTTTTTTTTTTTTTTTTTTTCTTCCTTTTACTGTTTATTTGTCAATTTTTCTATTAGTTTCTGTTATCGCTATTACCATGATGATGATAATGATGATGATCATCGCTTTTGTATGTGTGACTGTTCGTGGAAATTCGTGTGTTGGAGCTGAGTATTATATTTGTTCTCTCTGGTTGACTGGTCATCAGTGTGTCAACATTTGGAGCTGAGTATTAAATTTGTCGCCATCTTTTCCCTCTCAAAGTTAAGTATGTAAAAATACCTTTATTTTTTCAACTAAGACTTTGATCTGCCTTCTAGTTTCAACAACGGAGATTCCTCGGGCAAATTCCTTGAGCTTGCTCAAATTCTTAGCTGTTATATATTATCTGCTTCTATTGTACAAGGTTTTTGGTGCAGAACATCAACAGACTTGAATTTACCGGTCACCATTCTTTCTTATACACAGCCAATAGGTGAAAGGTACCGTTTTCTTGACCAAGACATTCATCTGCTTTCTTGATGTAGAACGGAAGCGAAATTAGAGTTAGGGTTTGAGAATTAGAGTTTTTTTTAGAGGAATTGGGGAAGAACAGGGAACTTACAGTGGGTTTGGAAATTCACCCATGCGAATCCACGCCACTCTCCACGAATTTATGAGGAAAAATTTTAATTCGAGCGAAATCCACGCAAGAAATTTTGGGTTTAAGAAGCCGAAGAGATGGCGGAGGGTTTTCGGTCGGCGGTGGAGATCCGGTGGGCGGCGTGGTTGAAGCAGAGAGGGCGGTGGAGAGCCTGGGTTGGAGGAGAAAGAATAAGGAGATGATGTGAAGGTGATCGAGTTGGGATTTTGTTGGGTTCGGTTGTTCAGGTTGAAAAAGGAGAAAGAGAAGGGGAGAGAAGAAAGGGAGAAGGAATTTATTTATTTATTTTTCTCTCTCTCTCTGAGATCTGAATTGAACGCTTTTCTTCTTTCTTTTTTTTTCTTTTTTTTTTCAAAATATAAAAAAAAACTGAAATAAAAATAAAAGAGGATAGAGATGTGGAAGAAAAAGATGGTGATGGAGAAGAAAATCTAGGCTCTGATACCAAGTTTGACGCAGGACGGAAGCGAAATTAGGATTAGGGTTTGAGAATTATGATTTTTTTAGAGGAATTGGGAAAGAATAGGGAAGAACTTATAGTGGGTTTGGGAATCCACCAAGGCGAATTCACGCCCACTCTCCACTCTCCACGAGGAAAGATTTTAATTCGAACGAAATCCACACAAGAAATTTTGAGAAATTTTTCAATATTATTCATCTTTCAATTATCTAAATACTTCATACAAAACCCATATATATATATATATATATATATATATATATATATATATATATATATATATATATATATGAAAACTCTGACAAACAAAATCTTAATAGAATTCAAAATCCTAATAAAATCAAAATCCATTCAAATATTCCAAAATCCTAACAAATCTAAATCAAACTAAATCAAATCCTATTAGATCTCAAAATCATCTCAAATCAAAAATCTGATCTCCATCGCTTCTCTTTTCATTTACAAGGATCTCCTGCTTAAAATTGGGCATTGAGCTTTATCAGCCGTTTATGTGGAATGTTGTTTGAGTACTGTTTGCAATTGGAACCTTTCTTCTTAGCTACTTGAAGTTCAAATTGACGCCTTCTTAAAGGCTACATTCAAAACCAGTAAATCACATTAATAGTGCCTGCGAGTAATATGCAACTTTTAAAGTTTGAATGCTTATAATTTTAGTGGTACATGTTCTTGATGGTATACTTAAAAAACAAAAAAATTTACAGATAGTCTATGATCGGGTAACTGATCGGAGCAGAGGCTTTGCATTCATCACCATGGCCAGCAGCGAGGATGCAAAGGCAGCCATCAGAATGTTTGATGGATCACAGATAGGAGGTAGGACAGTTAAGGTGAACTTTCCAGAAGTGCCTCGTGGAGGTGAGCGGGAGGTGATGGGACCACGGATGAGAGCCAACTCTCGTGGGTACGTGGACAGTCCTTACAAGGTCTATGCCGGCAACCTCAGGTGGACTGTCACCTCAGAGTCCTTGAAAGATGCCTTCTCTGATCAGCCAGGGGTACTTGGTGCGAGGATTGTCTACGAGCGTGATACTGGTCGTTCAAGAGGATATGGGTTTATCGCCTTCGCCTCTCCAGAAGATGCCCAATCTGCCATTGAGAAAATGAACGGGAAGGTAAATTTTCAGCCTTAAGCAAACATTTCATGCTCATCCAGCACCCTGAGTATATCGGTCTGACCAGTGCTTTGTGGAGTAGGAAGTTGAAGGTCGGCCTCTGCGGTTGAATGTTGCTTCGCAGAGATCCTCCACGAGTGCAGCTGCATAAAGAGAAGAACATGATATTTTACCGGTAAGATGCTGATGGTGCATATTGGGCAGCTACAGAACAGGTGAACATCTAGCGACGAGATAAATACGCTGCATCACTGCCCCTTGATTGTTAGTCCCTTGACGAGGGAGGAAGATGTGGAGTGCTTTGGTCGGAGGTGGGAAGCATGAGGACTTGAGCAGATGCTTTCCAACTTGAATCACGTTTGTTAGAGTTCCAGGAGTAGTTGATTATTGTCCCGGCAGCGTATGCGGATGTTTTATTGTTTTGAATTTTCTGTCGTGAACTGTCCAAGGCCACATTAACAGAGATCATATTTGTTCCATGTTTTCTAATGTAATTTAGTTCTCTAATAGTATTATGTTTTTGGGCTCCCTTAAAACTATATCTAGTGATCATCCTTGTTCCTGAGATGTTTGGGTTGAGAGAAATGTGGCAATTCTTATTGCCCTGTTGCAATTCTAAGGGGGAAAATTAGAATATCCTACAAATTTCATTTTTAAAAATAATTTAATTTTTTTAATCATCTATTTCTTAAATTATGATGAAATGATTTCTCTTTATGTTTTACTTTACCATTAGGGTTTCGCCAATTAGTTTTGCCCTCAAATTAGTTTGTCCACTTTTATCATATTTTAATTTTAGTTTAAAATTAATTTATAAAGTAAATTTTAGCATATTAATAGGAAGCTAACTTCTTAGCCAAAAAAAGGAAGCTAACTATTCGGTAACAATTTTAGAGGGACTGCTTGTTTGATGGAAAAGAGAGCATAAAATAGGCTATAGAAAGAATACTCAGTTACTATTCTTAACTTTCCACCTCAATTTTCATATTTTTTTTTGTGTTTGCTTGCAAGAAAATTATCAATTATGGAAAAGAACAAAAATTCTCGATGACAGACTATTTTGCCTCTCCATGTTTTACCCTTTTTTTTTTTTTTTGTGTGTGTGTGGAAACCAGCAGAAAAAAGGAGAAAGAAAATAAGATAAAATTTTAATTATTAAATGAAGAGACAGAGTATCCAGGGATCTTTTTTTTCTTGCCAAACAAACTAAGCAAAACCAAAGAAAATTTCAATCTCTCTTAAATTTCAATCTCTCTTTCCCCTCTCCGCCCGCATTAATTTCCTTGCTAACAAAGAGAAAATAATAAAAATAGAAAAGTTCGAAAAAATATGTATTGTTGTTCATTGACAATTTTTCATTTTCCATTTCTAGCAAACAAACAGCCCCCTATCGAACAATCCTTAAGGATCAAACTAATCACATGTCCTTTGAGAAGCATATCAGGGAGGAAAACAAGGCTCCTTTACACCACACCAAGATCATGTGGTCTGCGCCACTTGACAAGAGAAAATTCAGTAAAATTACCAGACCAAAACAAATTATCGATGCCATTTGACTAACATCCATCCACCAATCCATTCATAATCAATCACCTTTAGAAACAATCTTATAAACTTTTTCTTGTTTCAATAGCAAAACCAGAAAGACAAATCAACATCAGCTGCAAACAGCAAAAACTCCCCAAGAAATGGTGACCTTTTAATTAATTAAAAAAAAAAAAAAAAAAAAAAAAAAAAAAACTGAGACAAACAGGTCACCAAAAACTATTATCTCCAAGTTAAACATTAATTCAAAGCTTTGTTGTTTCTATCTCCCCTATTCAAAACTTACATTACACAGTAATAGCACCACAGAGAACTACAAGAGAATCGTGTGGTACTGGTAGGAATAGTCTATGATACAGTAACAGCCCATATAGGCTGTAGAACTCATCACCGCTCCCCCAACCCCATATACCCTCCCATCTCTACGGAGGAGAAAAATCTAAAGGTAACCAGACATCAAAAAAAAAAAAAAAAAAAAAAAACAGAGAGAGAAATATATATAAAAAAAAAATAAAAAATATAACCTAATACAATAACCCCACCAATGGGTTGGCAACAAGACGACAACATACACACCTATCTGCCACCAGCTGAATATACACAGGCCACAACTTCTAAGGACACTAATAGGGTAAATTTGATAGGGCTGAATTCTACTCTAAAATGGCAAAATAACAAAAAACCGAACCCCCTCCCCCTGAGGTTTAACTTTGCATGCTGTGTAGCACTCACTCCACCTCCAGTGTCGAGCTGTTCCGTGTGATGGGAAGAGTTTTGCAGCCTGTAATAAATATCCCCTCGATGACTCTCCAGGCTTCAAAACCTCGGGCCACAGATATCTCCCCTCGTCCTTGAGTATAAGGTCCCTCATGCTCTCAAGAGAAAGGATACCAAGAAACAGCCAGTAGGAGCCTCGGACCATGCAATTTGAACCATGTGATATGTATTGGAATATAAACATCCAATACAAAAAGGTTACTATATCCAGGCAAGAGAACCTCGATCATTTGCTACTTGAGGACGACCTCTTGTTGGGGTAGGTGGTCTGTTGGCATTAAGCTCCTGATAGATCAAAAACAAGGGAAAAGATGGTAGCAGAATTATGAATAAAAATAACCCATCACCAGAAATTGTTTTTACATTTAAAACTAGAGCATTAAAAAAACTCAAAATAAGTTTCTTTAAGAAAGCAAGTGAATCACCTGCATCCATGTATCATCAATGTGCCGCTCAGGTGATGTTTCGGGTGAACTAATGGCCGGCGGTAAAGGATGAATTAGTTTAGGAACAACAATGAGGTCTCTACCCAAAACTAAAATAGCACCTGCATTATTTGCAGTACCTATATGCAGAGCCACAGAAGCAGATAGATGATTAAAGAGAAGAAGTGAAATAATTACCTAAGTAAAAAAGGAAGATAAACATACCACAATAATTAGTCGCAGAGAACAGAGTAATTAGATGTCCTTGAGCAAAGCGCTCAAATCCATCCATCACACACTCGTGTGCACGTACAATTAACTGCAGGTCATTGTTATTGCAGAACTCCATGACACGGTCAGGCTGCATTAAGAAACAGGTTAAGAAAGCTGTGCACTAGTATTACATATAATTAAGACAAAAGGTAATGATATGGAAGAAATAAAACAGTGACATCTTTAAATTGCTCAGGTAATGCAAACATGCCAAGAAATCCCATACCAAAGGAAGGAAAAATAAGTTACATGAACAGCTCAACACCATGACTAGTGTAAATTGATAGGGAATACAGGAGCACTCTGATTTACAAACGAAGTATCGTGCCGGCCAAGACTTCACTGAGCACAAGACAGGTGGCTAAGAAGACACTGAAGGGAAGACAAAGAATAGCTTAAAGCAGCTCGAACAAAAAAATGATATATACTTCATTTTTCATTGTGATGGATAATCAATGGATGCTAGATAACAACCAGAGGAAATAAGGTTTACTTGCCCTAGTAAAAGCACATCAACTATGCCTTTACCTAAAAATCCCTGGGACAGCTAAATGCATCCTTCCCTCCATGCAAAACAATTTCAGGTCAATTTTAACTTTTAAAGCTTCAGCTGTGAACCCATATTTGTGGCACCTTAAATAGCAATCCCATGACTCCCATTTGGCGCACACAGTGATCTCCATTACACTTATCCAAACCATCTTTAAGAGATGTGATCTATATCATTACCTTTGAAACGACTAGTTCAAAGCATCTCAAGGGATTTTGTTATTTTAGCCTCATGATATTCTAGTACAGTCCTAAATTACAAGTCTGAACTCATCTATTATATCTTTCTTATTACTACTTATCTATTTAAATATTCTCAATCAGTTACCCGCATCTTGTAGATGGGGTCAGCAATAGATCCATGAAAGCATATATGGTCAGATAATCTGGTTCATATGTATTATATGATCACATAGAATGTTGGAAGCACTTTACCACTTAGGGTTTACGGTTTTAATTCTATAAGACCATCACCTTCCAATCATGAAGAACAAAAAATGGTGAGTCCTTAAGTGAACATGAAGAAGTTGCAATTCGTATATTCCACATTAGTTCTGCTAGTTCTTAAATTCTTAGATTCGAAAACCACTTTTTCCCATTTCTGACTTAGAATTAGTTCCTCAGTTTCCCACCAAGTTAATATCTCAGAAAACTATGAGAGCCAAATCGTTTTAGTTCTAATTTTTAACCAAAAATTAATTGCAATATACACAACTTCTAACTGCATCTTTTCTATTAGAAGAATTTACCTATAAATATTTAAATTTAAAAAAAAATGGTTATTAGGATATACCCCCACAACAACTACCTTATTTTTTTTTTAAAAATCCCTTCAAATCTTACTGTTTATATCTGCCTGAAAAAGCTTTTCTATTATTTAGTGGAAATATCCAAGGAATATTCCTCCATTAACTGTTAACCATGGAAGTTTCAATATTCCCACCAATGTTGAAAATAACACATTATGAAACCCATTATATTACGTTACGTAACCACGGAACCCTAGCGCTACGTAACAGCTGAAAATAACTCATTGCACCGTAACAATACGTTTTTTACGTTATATTACATAAAATTATGTTAAATTATGTTATGTTACGTTATTTACAATTTTTTTAGTAATTTCTATATTGTTGTTGATTATTATTTTGTTTATTAGCGAATTGCGGTAATTTTCTTGATTAGTTGTTGGCTTGCTTGATTGCTTGTGGACTTACTAACTTATTAATTGCGATTGTATCCTTGTTAGATTGTTGTAATTCATCTCCGGTTGCTAAATATTTTACTTATTGATTTTATTGAATTTTTAACTGAACTGAAATCAACAATTACAAATAAGATAAATTGAACATTACAGAATATAAATTACAACAATGATAATAACTGGAATTAAAATAAAAAATTAAAATCTTGTTATCTTGTTTAAATGATGACAGGAATTACGGTTTGAGACTTAAAGTAATTTATGAAGATAAATATGAAAATATTTGTAAAACTAAATATAAAATTAGAAAATATTATGTATTACAAAATAGTTTTATATTCTTTATTTAGATATTTTAAATTTATTTTTGAGTTTATAAAAATTATTTTATATAATTTTATATTTATTTTTAATTAAATAAATAAATAATTGCATAAGCTACGTTATGTGTTAAGCTATACGCGACATAAACTAACAGAGATAAAACGTTACGTTATCACTATTTTAAACATTGACTTCCACATTACTTGTCTTGTTTAAAACCTTGTTCTCTCTCAAAACTGAATGCATCACAAAATTGGATATTGTCACTACCATGAGACAAAAGATCTTCTTTCTAAAAGAGATTCGGTTCGGAGCTATTATATGTCCAAGGTCCAATATTGAAATCATTTCAGAGGTTTTCCCTTACTTTGTCCGTATCAACAAACAATTCGAAATACCTTGACTTTTTCCGAGTCAAATAGCAATGATTCGAAACACTTCTTTTTACATTACACTATTTCGGAAACACCAAGACTCGATCGTATGGATATGTAAAATGCAGGATTTCCAATCCTAGCAGTAAAAGGAGGGAAACAAATAATTTAAAGTAAGTCCTTCAACATCAAAACTTCATGAAATTTATAGGTTCCTTCATGGCAACCTCTTTTTGAATTTGATGTTGAAATATATCATTCCATCTTTCTTTATGGTCACAATTGTCCTTCAATAGAATACAAAGGTCCTACGATTAGAGAGTATTTTCTCAAGTTCTGGATTGAAAAAAAAAGGGTAGCATCTTGATATTTGCAATTGAGAGAGATAAAGCGTGAGGAGAGGAAATGGAAGGAGGTATGCAGATGGAGGAGAGTGATGGAATGAGCGGATAAAAAGGTAAATTTGTTAGCCTTTAAATTAAACAACCAGTTAATGTATTAGATTAATTTCAAAAGGCTAGATCCTTCTGAAGGGGGAATACCTAAATACAAAGTCTTCAGGGGTATTTTTAAATAAGGGAGATTTAGATTTCTATCTAGCAAAAGCATTAACTTTGTAGTCTTTTTTCTTCTTCCAATAATCATCTCCCCGACAGGTCTTGACTCTTGCTCTTAAAATAATTCTTCTTATTATGTTAAATCTACTTTTATGACTTTTACAATTTAGTTCATTGTTTTTTGTTTTTGTTTATGTTACTTTAAAAAAAACTTTAGATATAATGCCTAGTATAAATATTCTGTTTCTAGGAAATGAAAATTTATAATTGATGATGAATTTTTGAAGAAATGGAGAAAGATACAAAACATATGATGATGTTAAAAGAATAATATGTCACAGCAAAGTAAACAAATTTATTATCTAAATCCTTATTTTCTACTGAAACCAAGTTATTCTTCTATCAGTACCCCAGTTATTCGTTCTGTTACTGATTTCTTCTTTTTTTGACATATGATATATAATTGTTTGCTTTCTTTTTTTTAAAATATCTATGACCGGACAAAGTGATCCTTCTTAAGTTGCTAAATATCTATGACCAGACAAAGTGATCCTTCTTATAAGTTGCTAAATAAAATTTATCATAGATCTAATGCAAAGTAAAGAAGCATTAGAATAAATTACCATCTCAATCTAGTTAAGACTATGATAAAGATAAAACAAGCTACTTAAATTCAAAAATTGCAATACTTGTTATTCTCGAGCAGACACATCAGTCAAAATAATGATTAGTGCAAGTGCTATACTTAGTTTAGTCAAACTCAAACAATGATCAAGACATATATGTTACAGAAGATGTACAAATTTAAAGCTAATACAAAAACAAATATATAATTGAACAAGCAGAGCAGTTCCAAAAATTGCTTCAGTGAGGCAATCTATCTCATGAAACAATTTCAAATGTTCAAGTCGTGTTGAAAAATTGACTGTGAACGGCTTACTCTTAAAAACATGGCTAGAGAAAACTAATAAACAAAGACTATTCTCACGGTAGTCTACTCTTCATGGGTTTTATCTCCATCACAGGATCAAACTCATTTTTTTTTCCCCAGATCCAGAGTAAAGGTCAGAGTCTGTAGCATCCCAGACCTCAAATACATGGAAACATCTTATAGATTGGCTGATAAAATGTACATGTACTCACGAACTTTACCATTCTTGCTTCATTTTGGCTTCCAAGGAATGCTGTCAAGATTGAAGAATTATACCTATGATTGATTATTTCATTATCAAGTTTTGGTTACTGGGAGGTTCCCTTACCAGCATGTCATGTAAATGACTTCTTCATAAGATGAGAAAGCTTGGGCAAAAATTTCTGTTTGGGCAAAAATTTCTGTTAAGCAATCAGCCTCTAACAGAATTAAACAATGATGAGAAAAAAAAGGGATTAAATGAACTTGGTTCATTCCCTCATTAACAAGCCAACATGCCACCAGTGAAGTGCATTATGGTAATTCTTTATCCCGAACCCCGTTCGAGTTGTTCTTGAACTCATTGAGAAGATAATTCCGAGATCTACAAGTTTTATTATAATAATCTTGGTTGATTCCAGTTGTATAGCCTTGTTCTTGGACTCAAAGACCCTAGTCTCGCATATCCAACAAATTTATTTATGTTTGGTAATTATAACATCTAATTTACTTATAAAAGATTTGTTGTTAGTATGAGCACGTCACCTTATTGGTCCAGGTTATTTCTTATTTACACTTAAATTTTGTGATATGAGAAAAATGACATGGATATAACAATACATTTACTTCCAATACTTGATACGTTGAATCTTATGAGACACTTGAGTATTGATCCCGAACCTGGACACTTGACTAGTAACATGATACATTTTACATGATTCCCTAATTCCAGACATGAACACAGGTCCATGACATAATATACAAGACTTGTATTTGATTAAACTGGAACATGTTTACTTGATATGAATCTTGAATTCCAAATTGATTAATACTTGGTACGCTTGGTACCTGATTCACAATACTTGATATTGGATACATAATTTACCAGATATGTAGTACTTGATCTCCATGATTGATGCCTGAAATATGACGATATGGAATTTGATATGGAATATCTTGATAATAAGCATGTACAAGATCCTGACCTGGCCAGTTTCTTGTTGTCTATTATTACTTAATGGCGGACATGTATACGATCTTGACCTGGTTGTGCCTCGATGTTCCTGACTTGGTTTATCTGCACCATGCATCTATATTACGAGGTTATGAGGAAAATCAAATAAAGGATAAGTACCCTATCGTATGAGATTCTTGGTTTGATTGCAACCATTAGGGGTTGGAACTTTTTCATCGCAACAACCATAAATGGTTTTGAGCCACTATCTAGTCCCCTCACTTGGATGTTCGTTACTGTATTCAGTACGGAGCCTGTATTTAGTAAGAAGGCTGTAGTCCTCCTTATGAGGATGTCCTTCTCTAGTTAAAAACGTGGTTTGTCCTAGAGTTTTAGAAACAGCATGGTTCAGCGATATTACATCTTCTAGCTAGTCTCGGATATGTGCGGACACTCATATGACAATGGAAAAGTGCACATTTTATCCATCCATCTAATTTCAATTAAACTAACTTGGGACATTGATGTGAACCTTAGTTCAATGTTCACTTAACCTCGGCATCAACACTCAACCAAACATTTAATTATTACGACACAATTGTATTTATTCATTTATATGGTGCATTCTACTACTTGATCATATCACCACACGCAAATCATGTGCCCTTTCTTTTCATCCTACTTGTAAGATTTAATCTCTTGGATTCCAAACCCTAAGCATCAAGCGGAGGTGAGTGTTCTACCAAAAACGGTGTCACCTATTTCTAGAGCTAGATCTTGTAGCAAGACTGGAGTGGTACAATGTTGTCACTTTGAGGCAAGGCACACCTAGCAGCACCGTATACTTCATGGAGTTGACCAGCCAGCGAGAGATGAGCTAGAGCAGGATATCTAGGTGCATGTAGAAGCAATTCAAAGCAAGAATCCAGTCAAATCTATTCTACTACTACGCTGAATACTTAATCAAGGGTAGCCAAGACCTGGGTTGCACCAGAAGAGGTTAAGGAGAAGATGAAGGACTAGCCATCTGAGACGAGGCACCATTGATCATACTGCAAGTCATATGTTATCAGTATCTTCTGTTATATACTATCATCTCCCCATGCCACATTTTGGTTATATGTTAATGGACCTGTATTTGTATCCATATTTGTATATATTTTATGGATAATGTAGTTACTTCTCTATATGCATGTTATGTAGCAGATATGTACTATTTTAGTAGTTGTCAGCTCTGATATTTGCCTACATTATGAACACAAGTTATAGCCTCGTGCATATTATTTTGTCTTAGAACATTATGCTGGCTAGTAACTCACTCCGCTTCCAAGAAAGTAGGAAAACAAGACGTTACAAAGTGGTATTAGTTCCATAAATTGGTCCAAGTGATTTAGAATAAGTCGGTCCTAAGGTGAGTTAGCAACAAGATTATGCTACATATACATATGCATTATCCATAGTTATCCCTCAATCTTGTATTTCATGCTCTATCTCTTCTTTCATTTGTTACCTCCTCCAGTTGATCTTTTGTTATTGAAATCCATCATTACCTTCTTGAAAAAAAGATGAAACATGTCATACCCGGGTTATCTTGAGACTAAGACAATGATGGCAAGGTGTGAAGGATGTTATGACTTCAAGAACATATCACTAGAGGTACATGGAATGGAGAAGGATTGATACCAAATCAAGGAAGATGATTTAAAAGACCATCGAAGTGACTATTAGAAGATACGGTACTACCACCAAAACAAAAGGACTATCGTGAACCATTGTCAAGAGGCAAAATCGACATCAGAAGACTAGGCAGCAATAGAGGAAACTAAAAAGGCTAAGTAGGAAATGGATCAGGACTAAAGGCATGAAAGTATGAAGAGAGAGAAGATGGTTGGAGAAATTTTATAAGACTGAGATTGCAAGAAGTATTGTTGGACCGAGTAGTGAATAAGGGATGTGAGGGTGATTAAATGACGATAATAAGGATATAAGAATAGATTTTTGTTAATGAACCAAGAATCCAAGATTAAGAAGAACCAGAAGAGAGAGAAAGGCTCTTTGACATAATCAAGTTGGCAGTTGGCACATTAATAGACTAGTAATTGAAATTGGTGTTATACAACCATGGCCATCAATCAGTTACATGGATATGGATATGGATCATTAAGACTAGATAAGTCCGAAAGTTTGAGATGCAAACATCAAAAGTATCAAGACAAACCGGTGGATTCAATCCTTAATAAGTGAAATTGAGTTAACAACATGGAAATAGGGTGATGCAAAGATTCAAGAGAACAAAGCACTTAACAGAAGAAATAGGCTAGCAAAGCATTAATATCATAAATATAAAGTAACAAATTATCAATCAATTGATCAATGAATTACATGAGGAAGAGTTGGACAATGAATACAAGCTGGTGTCCATATAGATACATTAGGATCGGAAAGAGCAGTTTATCCACCACAAAGACCAGTTAGGTCAAGTGATATTAGCTCATGCTACATATTAGTTCATGCTAAAGTTATCCACTCACTCCGCTTCCAAGAAAGAAGGAAAACAAGACGTTACAAAGTGGTATTAGTTCCATAAATTGGTCCAAGTGATTAGAATAAGTCGGTCCTAAGATGAGTTAGCAACAAGATTATGCTACATATACATATGCATTATCCATAGTTATCCCTCAATCTTGTATTTCATGCTCTATCTCTTCTTTCATTTGTTACCTCCTCCAGTTGATCTTTTGTTATTGAAATCCATCATTAACTTCTTGAAAAAAAGATGAAACATGTCATACCCGGGTTATCTTGAGACTAAGACAATGATGGCAAGGTGTGAAGGATGTTATGACTTCAAGAACATATCACTAGAGGTACATGGAATGGAGAAGGATTGATACCAAATCAAGGAAGATGATTTAAAAGACTATCGAAGTGACTATCAGAAGATACGGTACTACCACCAAAACAAAAGGACTATCGTGAGCCATTGTCAAGAGGCAAAATCGACATCAGAAGACTAGGCAGCAATAGAGGAAACTAAAAAGGCTAAGTAGGAAATGGATCAGGACTAATGGCATGAAAGTATGGAGAGAGAGAAGATGGTTGGAGAAATTTTATAAGACTGAGATTGCAAGAAGTATTGTTGGACCGAGTAGTGAATAAGGGATGTGAGGGTGATTAAATGACGATAATAAGGATATAAGAATAGATTTTTGTTAATGAACCAAGAATCCAAGATTAAGGAGAACCAGAAGAGAGAGAAAGGCTCTTTGACATAATCAAGTTGGCAGTTGGCACATTAATAGACTAGTAATTGAAATTGGTGTTATACAACCATGGCCATCAATCAGTTACATGGATATGGATATGGATCATTAAGACTAGATGAGTCCGAAAGTTTGAGATGCAAACATCAAAAGTATCAAGACAAACCGGTGGATTCAATCCTTAATAAGTGAAATTGAGTTAACAACATGGAAATAGGGTGATGTAAAGATTCAAGAGAACAAAGCACTTAACAGAAGAAATAGGCCAGCAAAGCATTAATATCATAAATATAAAGTAACAAATTATCAATCAATTGATCAATGAATTACATGAGGAAGAGTTGGACAATGAATACAAGCTGGTGTCCATATAGATACGTTAGGATCGGAAAGAGCAGTTTATCCACCACAAAGACCAGTTAGGTCAGTTCATTGGGATATATTACGCAATGTTGAAAATAACACGTTATGAAACCCTTTATATTGCGTTACGTAACCTAACAGAACCCCAACGCTACGTAACAACTGAAAATAACTCAGTGCACCGTAACAGTACGTTTTTTATGTTATTTTACGTTATATTACGTAACGTTACGTTAAGTTACGTTATATTACGTTATTTACAATTAATTTTTTAGTAATTTCTATATTGTTGTTGATTATTATTTTGTTTATTAGCGAATTGTTGTAATTTTCTTGATTAGTTATTGGCTTATTCGATTGCTTGTGGAATTGCTAACTTGTTAATTTGCAATTATTTCCTTATTCACTTATTATAATTCCTCTCCGATTGCTAAAATATCTTGTTGATTTTATTGAATTTTTAACTGAACTGAAATCAACAATTATAAATAAGATAAATTGAACATTACAAAATATAAATTACAACAATGCTAATAAATGTAATTGAAATCTTGTTATCTTATTTAAATGATGACTGGAATTACGGTTGGAGACATAATATAATTTATGAAGATAAATGTGAAAATTATTGTAAAACTTAATATAAAATTAGAATAAATTATATATTATAAAATGGTTTTATTTTCTTTTTCTTGATATTTTAAATTTATTTTTGAATTTATAAAAATTATTTTATATAGTTTTATATTTATTTTTAACTAAATAAATAGAAAATTGCATAACTTAAATTATGTGTTACGCTATATGCGACATAACCTAACAAAGACAAAACGTTACGTTATCGTTATCGCTATTTGAAACATTGATATTATGTATGGTTGTCATAGGAGCTCATTCCATTAGCGCAGGCCAAACCACACCAAAGAGAACCAGAGCTTACTGGGCATAGCATCTGCATCTATCTTATTTTTTGGAAATCATGCATACTTTTCTATTTGACCATTCTATTCCATTATTTATCCCATCTTCATTCTTCTCAAGGAAGAAGATGCGCCTCTTGCATCCACATCATGGTTCTTATATTCATGTTCTCTATATGTGTAACCGCATTCTCATTATTCACCTTCATACTTACCACATCTTACCCTTTCTAGTTGGATATTTTCTTTGTCTTGTACTCCTATTGTCACAGGTTCTATTGGATCAGCAATGCAATTGTAAATATTTATTCTCCAGTATCAGCAATTGCAGTCACTCACTAGAATCTTATGTTGACCTTGATTGTAACCCTAATCTAGTGTTTCGCTATTCGGTATTTTGTTGTATCGGTAGGACAATAGTTGAGATTTATTCTCTAGGTATTAAAGTCATATACTAGAACCATTACAAGTGGATGCTACGAGATATTCCTTATCGGTATTCTTGATTTATTGAGCCTACTAACTAGGATGGCAAGGTAAGCATGTAAAGTTGTAGCTCTTCCAATTAGAATTTTATCTTATTGATCTATATCCAAATGCCCTTTTGCTTCAAATTAAATTTCAAGGATAATATTTTGTTCGGCGGATAGGATGTAACTGCCCCAATTTCCTAAATGCTTCAATTGATTATTCTATATCGGTCATTTCGGGCCAGAATTTATGGGTTGATCGATACCCAATTTGAGCTTCGACAATTTTTATCAAGCATTCTGAATCTTGAATTGGAATTCCCAATTTTGACCAATGACCCGCCTTCATTTATTTGACTTATTATATTTTTCTAAAAATTTTCCAACACCGTTGATTTCCATCCCAAACTTTTGTTGCTGATTTTATTGATTTATATCTTCCATGATTTTTATCTCACATTCTGGACATCAGATTTTAATTCCGCAAACTGCATTGTGAACGCTTTGTTCCATACTATCTTCTATATTTTTCTGAAATTTTTCCAAGACCACTGTTTTTTCGAATATGTAATAGGTATTAAATTATTTATTTTCCTTTTAGTTTTCTCTCACCTATCTATTCCATCCTTAGATTGCTGATGGGTTGTAGGGGAAAGTATGACTTGGCTCGTGGAAAGAAACTGATGTGGAGAGGAGGTAAACCATACATAAATGATTTTCTTCACCTCCTTCCCATCTCATCCTCATTTTTCCCCTCACAAATTTCTCCTCTCCAGCAGTGAAGCAAGGGCATAGGAAGGAGAACAGAAGCATAAGAAGAAAACTAAGGGAAGTAGAATTCTTTTCATCTTGTCAATCTTACTTCCTTTTCAAATATTCAGCAAAAACAATTGAGATCCTAAATTATGTTAAAAATATCTAATAAATTTAACTATTTCCAAAAAAATTTTAGATAGATATCTCAATTATCTACAATTTTTATTTTTATTATTTTCCATAATTCTAAAGGAGATGCTTCTTTTTGGCTTATATGAAATATTACTATTGTTGTTCAAATATCCAGCAACAGTAACTTATGTTCTAAAATAGGTTAAAATTAGTATATGGATACAAATAATTCTGAATTTGTTTATAAATAGAAAATTCAATTATCTTCAACTTCTATTTGTATTTCCTTCAATGATTCTAATCGTATCAATAGGTTTTGGCTCGAATAAGATGCTACTCTTCCATTTTTAGAATACTTTCTACAATAGTGATCTAAGTTCCTAAATAGATTAAAAAAATAATAATAAATGTCATTAGTTCTGAAAATTTTCTCTAGTTAGATAACTCAATCATATACAACTTTTATTCATAAATGCTCTAATTATTTCAGCGATACCTATATGTTTTGAACCCATGTAACCCATTGCTCTGGTTGTTCAGAATGTCAACCTACTAAAAGATTATTTTGCTTGAAATTTTAATATTAATAAAAATAATACATCAAAGTATTTTGTGCTATAAATTTTATCAGAAATAAATATATGAACTGGTGATATATATCAAATTTATGATTTATTGATGAAAATTAAAATCCAAAATAAATCATCTATCAAAACATACCCGGTTGGATATGTTATTCTTCTCATGTTGGAGATACTATCACAAACCAGTGGTAACCTTCTATCTAAGGACCATGTAAATGTTGCGGCAAGACTCAAAAATTCATGTGCATGTTTACCATGTTTTAAAAAATTATGCAATACCATATTAATACATATAATGCACGGTAATACCAATACATAAATTCGGCACAAAACATGTGGATACCGATACTTCATACATGGTTACCGGATATATCGTATAATGTGCATGAGTATGCTTGGAACATGATGATATGGATTTTGAAAGGTGTTTTCCTGAAGATAAGAGTGTTTATGGTCTTGACCTGGCTTGTTTCCTTTTTAATGATAGACATTGACGATAGACACGTACATGACCTTAATCTGGACTTGATTCATGAGTATCATATATAGACAGCAGGGTTACAGGGAAAGTAAATGATAGGTAAGTACCTTATCATAAGAGGTTGCTTATAATTGCACTTGTTAGGGATCTGAATTTTCCACTGCGACAGCCATGAAAGGTGCTAAGCCACTATGCAGACCCTTTAGTTGGGATCTCCATGACTATAAGCAATGCGAAACCAGTAGTCCTCTCTAATGGGATGTCCGTTATTGTTTAGTAAGGAACTTGCTTGGCGTGCTTAACGACAGCATGGCATGGTTCAGCATTATGCATCTTGTAGTCCAAGTCTACGTACACATGGGTACTTACACAATAATGAAAACGAGTGCACCTTGTCCATCTATTTGGTTTCAATTGATCTAACTTGGATGTTGATATGCACTTCGCTATTACATACCTATCTGGACAATACTTGCATACATTACTTGATACTTAAATGCTTACGTGAATTGTTACTTGACTTATGTTATCATGATCTGACACTAGACATATCCTTACACACACTTGTTCCACATACTATCGTTAGTATATTTCCTCTCTTTTTCCTATGCCCTATTTGTCGGGTTTAATCCCCTGGGTTCCAATAGCAGCTTCAGAGAAGGCTCTTGTGGTTCAACCCCAATGGCATCTCCGACTTCCAGCACGGGATTATGTTACGAGTTTGGGATGGTATGATATAGTGCGAGTTCTATTCTGAAGAAGGCCAAACCGAACAACATTGTAGCTTTTATATGACTGGCCAGCCAGAAGAGGTAGAAATGGGGCACAACATCCTAGCACTGGCAGACAAGAGAGGGCATCTAATATGATTTACCCCTTGCCTTGAATTCTTCATCTCAAATACTCGAAGTACTTCAATATTACAAGTCCAGGACCTCGACCGCGACACAGATGCCTAGAAGAAAGGTGAGGAGCCCGAACCTCCCAGAAAGGGCAGCAGTGACTCGTCTTCTGCTCTATCAGGTGTTACGTATATTACATAGTGTAACATTTCTTTGCCTATTGGATCACATTTTGCTATATATTATCTGATCTGTAATTATACCTACCCTTGCACATTTTAGTTAATGGATATCGTAGATGTTTCTTACTTGAGTATTGTGTAGCAGACTTATATTATTTATTTTGCCAACTCTGAAATTTACTTATATTGTGGATACAATTTATAGCCTTGTATATGCATTTTTACCTAAGTGCGTCGGCGGGCACACTCCATTTCTAGAAGCAACTGAGAAACGGAGCATTACAAAGTAGTACCAAATGAACCTCTACCAAACATTTCAGTTAAGTAATCAGAATCAAGGCAAAATAGTTATATTGATGAGAAATGCGTACTAAACAATCTCTGTTTACTGGAACCAACACTCTCTGATGCATGCTATCTTGGCTAATGGGTAAACTCCCTCCATATATGAGATATGCGTGAGAAATTTTGCAGGAAACAAACCCAAATTATTTTTTTTGAACTGTCAAAATGAACAAGCAACAAGACCGATATTCCTATCCCTACCCCTGCCCCACCCCACCTACCACACCCCTCCAAAAAAAAATGAAAGAAAGAAATAGGGGGAAAAAAACTATGGAATGCTTAGTGGGAACTCTCCTGCTACTGTTTATTTCCCACCGGTGTTACTTTCATCATCCTAAAGGTATAAAGGAGATCATACAAGGTGCTCTGACATAGCTACAGTCCAGACTTTATTTCAGAAACAGGCCCTTATAGATCTTGCAAAGAAGCCAACCCCTCCAACATCCACACAACAGAAAAGTACTACATTTCAGATGAAAGAAGCAAGTCTCTGGATCTTACCATCTAGAAAGAAAATGAATTAGATATTAAAAGGATTTCCTTAGCATAAACCTTAAGTACTTTCAGTAAAAACATATGTTTCTGTGCCCATAAATAATTAGTGTGAACCTCAATTGCTTTATCCCACAGACACTAGCAAACCAAACAGATTTCTGTGCCGTTCCATATTACTTATACAGATGTACCTATACCTCATTCTTAGCTTTTCCGCCAAGCACGCGTAGTAAGAGGTTCAGCATGCAATACAATAGTGGCTTTTCTACTCAGATTCTTGCCACTTACCACTGGACCAAAGGAGAACCGTACTAATTCTTTAAGCATATCTTCTCGTCAAACGAGAACAATGTGGTTGAGGACTTAAGTGCCAGATAATCAAACTGATGGTGACATGACTCTGGGTCATTAATCAGCTCCTTTATGAAATGGTCAAATGGCCGTTATCCTTACCTTAAAAAAAAAATTTTAAACCCCCCCAACACACACACACACCCCATATCTCCTGGTTCTCATCCTAGCAAAATGGTAAATATTCTCACCACATTGTTCTAAAGTTCAGGTTCATTGATTTTCTATACTTTAAGCAATATTTAACATTCTATAGTACTTGAATGAAAATTAATATAAAGGAGAAAAAAATTGATGGCATGGAGGGGAAAATAAAGAGACTAACCCCAAAGGTGACCAGGCCAGGTCCTCTAGCATTTGGTCTTAAACCCTCAACACTGTCATTCTCTGTTGGATCAGACCTGCATAAGAGATGCCGAAAGAATAAATAATCAGATAGAAAGGCAGAATTGCCAAAAAAAAAAAAAAAACATTATCGGTACTATATGTAATTTACTGACCATAATAGGTCCATAAGAACAACTGATCCTGCTTCCATTGTAATAGGGCGCTGTAGGTTCTCAATCTGCTCTATATGGTTTATAGACCGACCAATACCTCCATGCATACAAATGATTTTCTTTTCAATTAGTGCAGCCAAAGGAAGCCAATTAAATAATCGATTTATGCGATGCCAAGCCCAGATTCCATCTGGCTCTCCCTGTTCCCATGTGCAGATTATTAACAGGCTGCAGTAAATGACAAAAAAACAAAAAAAATACAGGATGATTATCTACCATGCGCTCTATGCATTCAATCCGAAAGCCAAATAAGGCATTGATATCTGCTGCCTCATGGTTTCCACGAATTAAATGTACATTATGAGGATACTCAACCTGACACAAAAAGGGAAAGCAATCGGTTCATTAGCACACGGCTTATGATTAGACATTTATAACTATAAGAAGGCAGTAAGAAGGCAGAAGTTTGCATGCATGCCAAAGTAGTACCTTCAGTGCAAGGAGAAGAGAAATAGTTTCCAGACTATGCTGACCCCGATCAACATAATCCCCTAAGAAGAGATAATCAATATAACTGAAAGAAACAAAATGATATTAGGATAGAACAGAAAGACCAAAAAGGCAAAATATGTATATGTCAATATTCAGGAATAAAGTACGAAAGTTCAACTCATCATAATAATATAGCTAATGACACTTTTATTTATGCAGCTGCTGAATGCCTTTCCCACAGAAATCCTATTTCCCAAGTCTCTCAAAAGAACCATGCAATACTCCAAAATTGAAGTATGTTAAAACAAAGAATTCAGACATATTAGCCCATATAAAAAAATATTAAAAAAAAATAGTTCCATGTTTTACAACTTTCTGCATTTGTTTGGATACAAACAGCAAAAAGATCTTGTAAAATTATTAGCTACTTCAACCAATATCATGAAAAATGTCAAAAACACTGTATTGATATACATATATACTAGCAATAACCACAGTCGAGTGTGCACTTATTTGCTTTAAAATAAGAATCAGATAATCAGATATTTAAATGCAACGAAGATACTTCAGGAGAAAGGCCATATGCAGAACCATTTTCTTCTGCCAAAGGGCACACACGTACCCATGTAGGGGAAAAAGATGATAAAACAACAACGGAGACCTCCACAGAAAAAGATAGGAGATTCTGTAAATAGCTCTAGGCTAAAACTGAGGCAAAAAAATGAATATAAAAAAAATCCAGAACACAACAGAGAAGTATTGACAAGTTCCATGTCTATAGGAGGAAACAAATTCAGAGTTTGTAGTAATTTGCATGGCAATACTTACGCTATGTCCCCTGCTGTTGAAGGGGCTCCATACTCATCAAATAAACGCATGAGATCCCCAAACTGACCATGTAAATCACCAAATATTTTGACAGGAGCTTTGATTTGTAAAACACTCGGCTCACTTGTAAATATTCTTTCTGCACTGTCACACAGGTCTGCTATTTCATTGCAATCTAAAAAGAATTGTCTGCGAACAGGAGGCTTCCAACCACGGGGCTTTAAGAGATGCGCAATGACCTGATTACATTAGATAGAGGAAATAAGATGACCACACCAAATTTCAAATACAATACAGGTACAGATGGTAAGAAACTTAAGACTCATTTTGTTTCACTAAACAAGCATCATTTTCTTAAACCTTTATGGATATTATCAACAAAAGTTAAAAAAACAAAAAAACAAAAACAAAAACAAAACAAAAAAAGAACCTTTGGGATAGAATCTGTTGTTGGAGGCAAAGTATACCAACATACAGTCCCACTATGCCACAGAGCAGAGACATTTACCTGATTTATGGACTTTGTCAGTCTGAGACAGGTCCAAATATTGCAATGCAAGACATGGATCATTGGTCAAAAACCAAAACCGGAACTTTTAGAATATCTTTGGATCTTAATAGAACTGACCATGACCATAACCTAACTTAACACCCAAATATATTGTTTACAAAATGGTCATTTCCAAACATGAAATGATTTATGTCCGCCTGAAACCTTATAGTTCCGATTTAAAACAAAATACCCATATTGTAAACAACAAATATTATATGTTCAAAGGCAATGGCCTCCCCCCATAGCAACACAATAGCAATCTATAATTAGAGATTTAGCTTCTAGCAAATTTGTGATTAAATGATAGCAATCTAATATAAAAGCCTAACCTGCAGTTCTCACTTCAGCATTCCCAACCCAATCAAATCATGATCTATCCCTCTTCTCAAACAAAGACCAGGCCGTCCATCCCCTTTTCTCTCTTCCCATGAAGTAATCATAGCATATTGATTATGTGGAAACTTGTCTAACATCCTTGACTATAAATATCAGTAGACTACAGGCTTACCTAATTAACAACTAAAATTGCTGATACAACATCTGCAGAGGAAAAGTTTGCTACAGTTGAAAATGTATAACCAACCTTTTTAGGCACACTGTTAATGGACTATAAATATCAGTAGACTACAGGCTTACCTAATTAACAACTAAAATTTCTGATACAACATCTGCAGAGGAAAAGTTTGCTACAGTTGAAAATGTATAACCAACCTTTTTAGGCACACTGTTGATGGACATCTGCCGATCTAATAGTTTCCTAGCTGCAGTTGCACTCTCAGGAGTACCATAACTAACTCTCCTGCCTTCATTCTCAAATTGGTCGATGGAGAGCTGCCGTACCATACCTCCCAAAGCACCCCCTGTTTCTGCAGCTACAACCACCTACATAAACAAATAATGGCTCGTTGGAAATATTGTATGCAAAAGCCATGTTAAGTAGAAGCTTAATCTTGGTACAGCATATGAACTAACAGAGCCAAAAGAATAAACTCATTTCCTTGTCCATTACATAAAAGGATCCAGAAAGAGCTATAACTATGTTGATAGTATATACTGACCGCTCTATGGTGTAGCCGAACCCCAAGTGGCCCAGAATTATTAGATAAAGAAGGCTCTGGCACTTTAATTAGGGGTGAGATCTGTTTCCCACTAGGACTATCCTCGGCCCCGCTATCTCGATCAGACAGTTCTTCAGATCCCCCGTTAACTTGCCGGGCCTTGGCAGCAGCTAAAGTAGCACTGATTGCCTCTGCCTCCGCTGCTGAAGCTTCAACCAAGTACTCCACACCTCTACTTAATCTACTGCATAAAGCACATCCTTAGTTGCACATTCGACAAGTTTCCAAAAATTATCATTGAATAAGTTAGGCAGGGTAGAAAACTAGCAATCAATATCAGAAATTTGTTTCAAAAATAGAATGCTGAAATATATGTTCATACTAAACATCATGATAGAACTACATATCAATATGTATACTACCTTGGCCCCTGAAGCATGACATTTTCAGTGCTTATGTCCGTATGCATATCCCCATTGACAGGAGGAGCAACTGGGGTTCCAAGTACAATTGCACCATCAGGAACTGTTTCAGGATTAGCTTGCGTAGTTCTTTCATCGCTGGGTGTGTATCTTCCAGGTGATCTTCCAGGTTGTAGATTGGATGCTGCGGCAGCAGCAGCTGCATGAGAAGCTGCACTTGTTGTTTCAGCAGCAGCCAGATCTTCAGCAACAAGCAGATCACCAAGAAGCACTCCTGTACCAGAAATCAGAGAGGAGGGACACAGATGTTACTTATCTACACCAAACAAGGTAAGATATCAGACGAGATATCTGCCGTTAATTAAGCAGGATGCAAGTAGCCACCAAAACTCCTGACTGGCCATTCCATAGCCACACTCAACATTGCATCTAAAGATGCATATGAAAAAATAATCAAAATATTTGACACCCTCTAGCACAGCACCTAATGGTTGAAAATTGAAATACATGCGTGTTTTAAAAACATCACACAACCAGTTGGACCACTTGATGCATCGGCCAAAATCAAACCATCTAATTTTTCAACCATAATACATATCATTATGGAGAGTTCAATCACAGCATTCTACCGTTACATCAAGCACATTGATAGTTTGTGTGAATTTCTGCCTTCCGAAAATCATTAATCCACAAACTAAAGCATTAATAATAATGGTAAGGATTTGCACAAGCCCATCTACACTATAGAACTTTTGCTAGACAGCATGTCGGTGAACATTGGCCAAGCAAATGCCAAATTCTTCAGTCTGTTAAAAAAACATCAATAGGTAAAACCAATATGCACCCAGGAAATGCATGGCTATTCTTTCAATGCTACATATTTTAGTATTTAACATGGATGCATTTGAAAATTAATATTGTCGAATTACTCCTCTCTGTTAGTTGTCACAATCTCTGAGTTCCAGAGCACGTTAGTTAAGCCATCTCTCATGACCAAAGCACATAACAAAAATCAACCTGTATCGTGTGAATCTGAGGAAATTTTGCATGTCAGTACCCTGAGACAACCTGTATCCTCAACCCAGGTTCGGGGATGGTGGGCAGTAGGTGGGGAAGTCTGTTCACTTTTCTGTAGGCTTTATGCAAATTACATAAAGGACCTGTGCTGCACTTAGCACTCGACGAAAATGTAAAAGAATAAAATGAGATTATATTCGCAAGTCCAGCTGATAGCATTCAAGAAACCTAGCCAGCTGAATGAGTAGAAACATGAACACTTGCATTATAGGAATTGCAATGTGCAAAAGCTGATGAAGTAGAGTCTTTCCAAAAGGTCACCAATGCTATAAAAAAACATGATAGGCATCAAATGTCCAAAAGCTATTATATCACACACAGAAGCGCGCAAAAAAAGACATAGTAGAAAAAGGAATAGTAACAAGACTTTGCAACTTCAAACACAATGAATAGTCAGAAACACCCGATGCAGATAAGCCATTCTCATGATAAAGATCAGCACAACCGTCCACATATTAGAAGAGAAATAAGATTCAATCCTTACCGCCACGTAGCCCTCCATAAATGAAAATCAAATCACCCACTGCAGCTGCAGCATGCCTACAGCGCCTCGTCAGTTCGACGGAAGCATCACCACCAGCTGCATCAGCACTGTATCTTCCTGTCCTCGGACTAGTGACCACTGATTTCGTATCACACCAAACTCCAGCAGCAGTATCCAGTACTACAGAAACAAAGTACAAATAAGCCTTAACATCTTTGTGAAGAAATAAATTTCAATTAGACCATGCAGACCCAAAAATAGAACAAACTCCAGTCTGTTATTTGCTAATTATTTGCCATTCCACATTTAGTTACTGTCAGTAACAACAAACCACCTATGCATGATAACTGACACATGTGTAACTAACCATTTTTATATTCTGACATCAACCATAGCCTTCCTTATTATAATAGGAGAGCTCATGTTTATACTTTCTACTAACTATAATTCAGTCTCTTTAAAAGAAGAAGAAACAACCTTGCCCATTATACGATCAATTCCACATTGAAAGCCTTTCCTCGTCAAATACAAGTTTAACTTTATTAAGATTCGAGAACTTGAAAAATTAATGTTATACTTAGAACTCTTTTAAGATCCCCAAATCTGATTCCTCTCATTTCTATGAAATTTGTATCATGTCCATGCAAGATACTATACTAGCTACAAGACAGTTTCAAATTCGAAGTGTATGAAAAACATATTCTTCAATTACATGACAAGTAATATGACTGGTCCAGCAAGTAGTGGTTAAAGTATTAGTAGATAAAGTATGATTTCTCACGCCTGTGTGTCAAAAGAAACGACATAATATCGCCTTTATCCCAAAACCTTCAGTGTCGACTACATGATTCCTTTTCTCCCATTCATCTCTGTTAAGGCTGTCTTCTTGGATATATTAACTATTACCATATCAAAAGAAGATTACAACCAAAAGCTCTGCAGTATTCAGATTAAAAGCAAGTTGAGGTATTGGAAGAACCATAGCAAAGAGGGAGGAATGTTAGATTGGGAAAGCCCATAATTTAGGCCCAAAAAATGATGGGTACAAACTTCATTTCTGGAGAAATTTGAGATACCCTCTGGCTAGACTGTTCATTACACTCAGGGAAAAAAAAATGATTGGTGACGGTAATAAAGTATGTTATATACTGCATCAGCTAACAGGTAAAATGAATGTCCTCCTAATATTCTAGTGATTGGAGCAACACTACTGACATGCTAGGAATATTTTTCCTCTCATAAACTTTGGATGCATCTTTCATGTTTGTCTGACCAACAAATCTACCAATATAGCAGCATCGAAACATGAAATGCAGACCTGCAATGCTTGACGAATCTTCTACCATGCGGCCACCTCCGAGAGCCCCTCCAGACACATGAAGGCGTGCATTTACAAAAACCTAAATAATGATAAGGTGTAATCAATCATCTGAATACCATGCAATTAAGAAAGCATAAATAGAAAAAGAAAGTAGTATTTGTCTTACGGCAGCATGTTGGTATCTAGGAGATGGAGAGACACCAGGAGCAATAGCCCATTCCCACCGTCCATCCCTATGTTTAGCAAGACCATATGCACTTGCCAGCGGCTGAATAGAAAATAGAATTAAAATACCATGTGAATTGGCAACTTTAAATATGAAATGATCTCTTGATGAAAAAAAAAAAGTACATGAGAAGTGGACTATACACATTATCATTCAATTTACTAAACAAGCCATAAATCAAGTACATATCTCATAAAGTGGATCAAAGTTAAGAAACTTATGTGTATATATACATGCACATATAGATGTAGATGTATCATAGTGTTTGTGTGTGTGTGTGTAAATATACAAGTGCGCGCGCGCACACACACACACACACACATATATATGTATGTGTGTATATGTATATGTGTGTGTGTGTATGTATATATGTGTGTGTGTATATATATATATATATATATATATATATATATATATATGTATGTATATGTATGTGTGTGTGTGTATGATATACCATTATAAGCACGTAAATACATGTGTATACATACATGTACATATGCATGTATATTTATATACGTGTTTGTGCATGTACACTTGCATACATATACAAGAATATTAATACTAAGGACTAAAATCACTAAGGACTAAAATCACGAATACGAATTGGTTCGATGGTTTGTGGTATCCAAAATTAGTATCGATCAACAAAATCCATAAATTTTCAGCAATATCGATGATATGCTTAATATCATAATGGATACTCTAAATCTAATACCTGACACATACCAAATTTCGGCCAATATTTAAAACCTCGATTTATACCTATATATGTGTTGGGTGCATAGACATGTATAAGCGCAGATAATAATGGGTATTAGCCCCAATATGAGGAAGATTTTCTCCTGTACAGGAAAAACTTAGCAATCACACCCCCCCCCCCCCCCACCCCCCCACGCCCTCGGCCAAAAAAAAAAATAATAACTACACACATACGGACGGAGGGAGGGAGGGAGAGAGTAATCGATATCAGCCAAGGAGGTAAAGAGACTAATCGGTATCAACCCCACAAGAGGTAAATTTCCTTCTGTGGAAGCAAAACCTCCACCTTGCCGCCTATTTACTTTCACTGGATCCTACTGTCCTGATCTTCTTGCATATGTTGAATGTATACCAAGAATAAGGTCCATCCTGTGTGGTTTCCTCTTGTATCAGTTAAATACAAAATTCACAACATTCAACAAAAGAACATTTCCCACCTTAGAACCAAGGATAAACCTCAAGACATACACCTAAATTTTGGTGTACATACGTAATATGACATGAAAATCAATATGGTGAGGTAATTCTAAAAGGATTTAGAGCCAAATCATTTCCGTTCAATTTTAGTGATAAACCATTTATGTGGAAGATCCACTTCTTTGAAGCAATATTAATTTAATTTTTAAGCGTTGAAAAAACCAAGAGTGAATTATTTTATAATTCAATGCATAAGTATGATAGGTGGACAAAATAGCAACTAGGCAAGTTTAACAGTGTAGAACATTTAAGACCTAACAAAAATTGATTTAACAGTTTATGGTGTTTAAAACATTATCAAGTCCATTAATGTCTATGCCCTAAATGTAGATCTACGCAAGCATCCATCATGTGACTACTTGATATGTGGGCAATAAAATTTTTGATTTTTTTAGGTACTTGAAATACCGTAGATCAACTCATAAAGAACAGATCATAAAACTGGATGACTTGTCATCAAATTACAATGAAAGAGTTTGCCTCCAATCTGTCCTAGAGAACCCCACCATCCCGCCCTTCAGTTGCCAATGTGTTTTTGCAGGTAGTTGAGCATATATGTCGCATAAAACAGTTCTTTCATAGACAATTTCAAACACTAGTAGGCAACTATATGGAATTTATATAGAGTAATACAAGTATAGGTTCTAAAGATAAGAAGAAAAGGAATCATTAACTCAGAAAATTACTAAAATGTTAATAATCCATAACTAAGTTATTTCCACATGGAAGGGAAATGGTACCTCAAACCAATGGCATTTGCATTGATATCCAAAAGATTCCTAAATTGTTAAGAATGCATAACTAACAGTTATTACCACATGGAGGGGAAACTGTACCTCAAACCAAGGGCATTTGCACCGATATCTACATCAACCACCTATGAGAAAAGATACTTTGTACTAAACAAGATTAATAGCATGGCTTGACGTATTAGCCAGTATTAGCCAATACCAATGCGTATTGATTATATCGTGTTGAATTTCAGTGCATGCTGATTTGAGCCAAAGCTGCTCAATGCCAATAATTTTAATCCGAAATTGCCAAAACTCTTGATACCACTACCAATAACAAAAAACCAAAAAGCAGCCGATATCAAGACTTTAAATCCTGATTAATATATAGAATATTTGTTCCAAATTACATTTCCTCCCATGTTTTCAACTTGACTCCAAGATTTTAGTACAGGTTAATCAGGGTAATAAATAATATTTCCAAGCAACAATTACCATCTACAGCATAAGTGAACTAATTGCTACTGAATATCCTTATAACTTACCAGCAAAAAAGATATCCTCATAATTACCTGAGCTCTTTTGGAGTTGAATAAAGACATTGATGCCAACTGCACTTGCTCTTGACTAGCTAATACTTCTTTGCTCTTTCTATCACCAGATCACCCCCCCCCCCCCCCCCCCCTTCTTCTTTCCTCCTCCTCCTCAAAGTCCTTTCCTTAACTTCCAAAAACAAATTACTTTAAACTGAATGATTGTGGGAGGAATGCCAAACAGTTGGGAAACTCCATAAAGTAATGTTTCTTTCTAATTTTCTTTTCATTTATTTGTAGTTATCTTTTCTTGTAACAATCCCTAGAGTACCTTGGTTAGTCAGGATTCTACTCCACTCTCTTTTGTTCCTTCCTCTTCCAACTGACCTCTTCTTATAGATGTTCGGTTCTTAGGTATTTGTAATTGTAAAAGCACTAACAGTTTAGATATTTTGCAACAGTCTAAGAAATGCCTAATATCCTTTCTAGTGCTAGCCTAATTCTCCATGTTTTATGCTGCGATCATATAACAGCCACAACCAAGACAATCCGAAATCAGTTTTTAAAAGAAGTAGCACAATGTCAGGGACCTTCTTTGCATCAATAGGTCGCACAAGAAAAAAATATTGATCAATCAATCATATATTCAAAAGAAAGACTTGATATAATTAGATTTATCTAAAGAAAAAGACCAATTAATTCATTGCATGAAACAAAATTACAATGCAATGGATCATCGATGAGTCAAAAAGAAAAAATGAAAATATATTAAGGGCATGATCTGTTATCATTTTTATATATTATATAATTATATAGAGAGAAAAGCCTCCATAAGAAGTTGTCTACAGAGTCGCCCCTAAATCTCAATATAGATGGTTTACATAGATGATCAAAATCTGTTGGTCATTATAGCGTTTCTATTTAGATTGTGTATATAAAATTATGTATTTAGACACTTCTTCATCGGCAATCAAGATGTCTCATTTTTTTATATTGTTGAAAAACTATTTATTTTGTAACTACTGAATATATGATCAAAATATATTGAAAATACATGATTTTCTATACAACGCCACTTTAGGACAAGATCACAGCTAATGGGCGTAATTGTCCATACACACCTACATTAAAACTTAGAGGTGCCTCCATAGGCAACTCCTCGTGAAGACACCTTGCATACACTTTTCCCGTTACATATATAATGGGAATAGTAGGGACACGAATATTTCTAGATTAATAATATAAGTAGAGGACAAAAAAGATTCATGTAAATACAGCAACACTAAAGCCTGAATCATTTTATAGAAAAAAGATCTATTATTGATATGGACAAAAACGTGGATAGTAATTTTTTTGATTGTAGATTTCTCCATTTTTAACTTGGAAATAATGTAGATATTGAGATCTAAGCCAATAAGCATATTCGTAGATCCAATTCTTGTTGGATGCATGCCAATGGTAACACAATAAGGCTATTGGAATTGGATTTGTATCAATTGAATTTCATAATCCATTTATAACAAATTGGTATGGTATATTATACCATAAGATAATAGTAAGAACTAAAATTGATATCAATATTGAAACTCATAGAGAAGAAAATGGATTTATGGATAGACTCAAATATGCAGTAATTATAGAAAAAAGTATTCAGATATTAAGAAATTATTATATACTTCTAATGTCAAATCAGGATCAACTAGGGTAAAAATAAAACATTAGGTCAAACTCTTCTCTAGTGTCAAGGTAATACATGTGATGGTCATTACCTCCTAGGAAAAGGCAGAAGAATGGAACTAATATGGGACATACAGTGTTGACGCTCCCAACAATGTCAAGATAAGGAAGGAATGGATATTCTTTTCATAAGGTCCAAACAGGAGCCCTAAAAAATTGCCAAAAGAAATACATTTACCACAAACAAGCAACTCTTTCATCAAACTCAGAGACTAGTTGCCATGCCACAATAGAGACATGTCATCTATGTATGGCTCCAAGTTTCTATAAAAGTTTCTGGTACTGACTCTAGTTGTAAAATTATAGGAATAAAGTATCAAATGTTTGGATTTTGCTATAATTCAACTACATGACACATGCATCAGAGATGCATGAGATTCCAAACGCAAATATTTATCAAGCTCTGTTGCCAACTAGTGTTCTAAATATTGACCGGTATACCAGTATATCGGCTGGTATATCAGATTTCATGAACAATCGATACGAGAAGCATAATTTTTTGTCGTATATCGTTTTTGACTGGTATTGACTAATATATCGGCCGATAACGGTATGTAAAAATACCGATCGGTATTATAATTTATCAGTTTTTTAGTTGGGTTTTAGTTGCGACTAAAACCCATTAACTCGTTGGAAACCCGACTCGATAGGCTAATTAAAAATACAGAATCGGGCCGCAATTAGAAAAACCCATAGAATCTCTCTCTCTCTCTCTGGTCAGCAACTCGGCCCAAACCCTAGATCTAAAAAACCCACTCTTACCACTCCTCGATCAACCCCCCGAACACAAAAGGCGCTTCTGGCCCTCCGATCAAAACTTGCTCCGCTATCGTTGGCTATTTCTTGAACGCCCGAGCAGGCCGATCTTTGAAGAGGCCAAGTTGAGCTTCGCTGGCCATCTTCCTCCATCTCTCTCCTCTTCGCTGGCCATATAAAACATTTGGTAAGTCAATATCCTATTTATCAATTTTACATATTTAATTTCATGATAAATTAGTATTAGGTTACAAATGGTCAATTTTTTCTTATAATTGTGCTTGTTTAGATGTATATTATTGCTTTTTTGTGTTTCAATCATCCATTTCTCTGACTTTTTGTTTATTTTTGAGTTATTTTCAAGTCATCGACATTCAGTGAATCAGTGCTCGAGTCGGATTTTATATAGAATCCTAGGTTTTATGTTACAGAAGTAGCTAGTTTTGTTGACTATGGAGGATATATAATGTAGGCTATGTAGCCAGTTTAATGATTTTTTTTGCTAGTAAATCTTTATGTTATGCATATTTTGGAATGTTATATGCCTCTTATTGAGGCTAAAACTTTATAGTTTTAATTCAATATTTTTTTAATCTAAACTATATGTTGGATGAGAATTAGGGTTTTATTATATTTGCAAGTTTGTAATGTTTCATCAGATTCATGTTTGCAAGTTTGTATTTTTTTATGATTTTATTATTTGAAAAAGTTTTCTTGATGTATATAGTATATTGGCTAATGAATATCTTAAGTATACTTTATTGATGTTGAAGGGTATATTAAATAAATAATAAATATTTTAAAAATTAATGTTGAGTGCAATAGTTATTTTTCTCTCAAATCATTTATATTTGTTAAATTTTATGCAATCTTTTTTTGAAATTTTGAGAACAGTAATAACTCCAAAGATGTCTCCTTCTGCCGCTTCTAATGTCCAAGAAAAAAGAGGAGGTAAGGATCCGGCTTGAGATGGGAAAAGAAAACACCTAACAAATCAAAATAAATAGAGTGCAATTTTTGTAAAAATGAATATGGAAGAGGTATTATCCGCTTAAACGAACATCTAGGACATGTCAGCAGGAATGTCAAGAGATGTCCTTTAGTCTGGGATGACGTGAAACAGAAGGCACTAGCTATATTAAAAAAGTCTGAAGTAGCAAAGGAAGGAAAAGCAACAGAATTTAAGAACTTATAAATGAAGTTCGTGCTGGGGAAGATGAAGATGAAAAGACTGCTCAAGAGAAAGAGTCATCTTCTTGAAAATTCATAGGTCAGATGAGGGAAAAAGGACTGATGGATCAATTTACTACTCGAACGGTAGAAGAGGCAATGCAAGCAACCCAAAGACAACCTACCGTATCATCCATCTAAAAAAAAGGAAAAGATAATGCAATTCGCTACATAACCATTTTTTTTATGGAGACTTGCTTTCAACCTTGTTACTTTGCCACTCTTTCTGCAAATGGTCCATGCTTTTGGCAAGTTTGGACCAAATTTAAAAACGCCCACACTGTATGAGCATAGCGTGACTTTCTTTTATAGAGAAGTGGCCGTGACAAATACAACTCTTGATTTATCCAAACAGAATTGCCGAACAAAAGGCTATAGTTTTATGACCGACGCTTGATCAGACCGAAAGGGAAGAAGTCTAATAAATATTGTTGTGCATTGTCCAGCCTTGACGGCCTTCTTATTATCTCAAGATGCTTCCTCCGCCAAGCATGATGGTAATTACATTTACAAATTTGTGGGGAGGAATGAATAAGGTTGGCATTGAACTTATTGCACAGATCATGACAAATAATGCATCAAATAATATGGCTGCAACAAATACATTAGCATTGATACATCCAAATATATTTTGGATATCTTGTACGGCATATACAGTCAATTTGTTGCTATCGGATATTGCGAAAATTAAACATACCCAAGGTGCGGTTATGATGGGAGGGTCAGTGTCGATGTACATATACAACCACACCAAGTCCATAGACATAATGAGAAAGGCAATTGGCGGAGAGCTGATAAGGCTGGTTACAACTAGTTTTGTCACGGCATTTCTTTCTTTATCATTAATAAAAGAGAAGAAAAAAGAGTTATGGCATATGTTTATTTTTGATGAGTGGATGGATTGCACTCTGTCCAAATCAGATGCGGGCAAAAAGGTGTTTCTTTATTAATTACGTAAATTAATATAATTTGTTTGTAGATATTTAAATTGTTCAAAATAAAAATTGTTAAAAATGATGGAGAGATCGATCGTGATGTTAACTATGGAATCCAAACTGATTGGTTGAAATGGAGAAATGCAATAGGAATTTTATGCGGCCGTAACATTTTGTTAAGACTGAAGAAGAAATTTCATAGAACTGTTATTAGGCCAGCATTATTACATGGCACGGAATGCTGGGCTATAAAAAAAACGTCATTTACAGAAGATAAGTGTAAACAGATGTGCATGCTTCGTTGGATGTGTGGTAATACTATGAGAGGTAAAATGAGAAATGAAGATATTCCTGCTAAGATAGGTGTAGCATCCATTGAAGAGAAGATGCGAGGAAATCGCTTACGATGGTTTAGTCATGTGCAACGCATACCTACAAATGCATCAGTTTGACGAGAAGAGCTTATCAACATAAAATAAGTTAAAAGAGTAAAAGGAAGATCGAAGAAAACATGGATGGAGATGATACGAAATGATATAAATTCTAGAGGTTTAAATGAGAACATATTACTCGATAGGAATGAATAAAGAAGGATTATTAGTGTGATCGATCCGGCGTGATTCTCTTTTGGTTCATATAGCCTAGCCCAAGTACTTGGGATAAAAGGCTTAGTTGTTGTTGTTGTTGTTCGTAGATATTTAAATTCTACTTTATTCATAATTGTTTTCTTAAATCTTTTTGAAAATTTAGGTTGCGGAAATAACAGCTAGTAAAAATTCTGGAACATAAGTTTTGTGCTAAAAGTATTCACACCGTTGGTGAAAGTTTTGTGCAGAATTGATGGGGACAAGGTGCCATCAATCAGATTTTTATATGGTAACCAAGAGATTGCAAGGAGGAAATAAAAGAATCTTTGGGAGGTGAAGAGAGGAAATATATTTCAATATGAAAAATTATTTATAAGAGATGGAAGGACAAGCTTAAGGGATCGCTGCATAGAGTTGGGTATCTCTTGAACCCATATTACTACTATACGAAGTAGTCTGAGATTAATGTTGCACAAAGGGCTTTGTTGAGATGATGCATAAATTTTATCATGAGAGAAGTGACAAGATTACATAATAACTTCCAAAAATGTATCAACACTAAAATGAATCATTTGGAATGAATTTTGCAAAGGATGATGTAAGAAGAATCATTAATCCATATACGTATTTCAATTTAAGAAATGCAAAATTCTGTTCATTTTCAATTTAAAAAATATTTAACTATTTCTAAATATTTATTACTAGCTCAATGGTGGCAATTCTACAGGACAAATGCTCCCGAATTAAGGAGTGACAATGAAGATTTTGAGCCTGATAACCAGTTCTTCGGATTGTGAACGGAACTGGAACACATTTGAGACGGTACTACGATTAGCTTGCTAATAAAATATTTCTTTTTTTAAAAAAAATATGTTTTCATTTCGTTTTATATGATTATCTCTTATTTAGGTGCATAAGAAGAAAAGGAATAGACTAAGTTCTAAAAAATTACATAACTTAGTGTTCGTCACGTTCAATGCAAGGCTCATGAACAAATTTGCTATTCCAAACAGAGATCCTTTGGTTGCCTACAATGAAGAGGAAAATATTACCGACTGATTCGTGCCAGAGAAAAGGAATGGTGACTCTTATGAGACTAGTGATGATGAGGTCATTCCTAAAGAGCAACTAACTTTTCGACAGGTTTCAATTGTCATGGGTGCTAATTTGAAAAAGAGAGTGAAAGAGTCGAGACATACAAATCTAAAAGTATTAAAACTTCTAAATAGAAAGCATCTTCATCTTCTAAGTCTTAACAACGGCCGACATCAGATGATGAGGAAGAAGAATTTGAGTTATCATCATCAGATTCATCGTCAGAAAATGATGAGCAAAGCATTCTTTTGAATGAACCATTGGAGTCTGAATCTAACTAGAAAATGAACGAGAAAGATTGTTATTTAAAGTTTCTAGCAAGTTTTGTATGGACTCATTTCAACGAAAATGTTGTATATTGTATTACTTTTGTTTTGTAGAAACACTTTTTTTTCCTTGATAGCTTTTTTTTTAATTTTAAATAGTTGGTTTTTCGTAAATAGAATGCAAATAGGCCAAGGTTAGTACCCTAAACTTATTTTAAGTATTTTAATATGATCTATATAGGCAATGATATGTTCATCTTTAATCCGTATGACACTAATATGACACTCACGTATTTAGAGTCATATCGCGTTATCCCACTAGGTATCCGGTATGTAATTTGGTCGACCGGTATATTACTGGTATCTGATATTTAAAACACTATTGCCAACAGTTCACTCTAAAAGAAAGCCAAAGCCGCAAAAGAGACTTGATAACATGTTGACAACCAGTCATGAAATCTGGTCAATTATATAGCAGAGCCCTCACAATTAGGACCATTTCTCCATGACCAACCCACTTTTGATAGGATACAGGTAGCTTTTTCGTCTATAGGAAAGGAATTTGATTGTGGTGGTGGTAAATTACAGAACTACTGGGGCAAATGTTGTTCTTAATGAGAAATGGAGCCATGAAATTATATTATAGATATGCTATAAAGAATGGATACAGATACAGGACACAAATACGACATAACATGGACACAAACATAGGAGCACCGTAAACACTAAAAAAGTAGGACACAAGGAAATAACGATATAAATATGCATGTATTTATGCATGTGATGCATATAATGTGAATCAAAACTCGTGACATGTTTTTCTCGAAGTAGAAAGAAAAGAAAAGAAAAGAAATCTTAATAATTTAAAATATTGATTATAGACAATGCAACAACAACTAAGCTATTTTATCCCAAGTATTTGGAGTAGGATACATAAACCAAACGATAACCACGCCGGACCGCTCACACTAATAATCATTCTAGTAGGGAACGCCCTAACGAAATTCATTATTTGGTTTATATCACAATATGTGACAATGTTTTATGTTGGTTGTCTCTGACCTACCACAACCCTCCTTTTTTTTATTATAGCCAATATTAAAAAGAAAAAAGAATTCTAGTTCAATCCAAGATACCTATATCTTGAATAAAATATTTAAAGCCCATACTTTTGCATAATTGAAGTGCCTACTCTTGAAGTAGAAGACATTTGAGATCTATTTACTTAGTATCCCTTTTATATCAAAAGAAGTTAGCTTAATACGCGATCTCTATTATTTTTTAAAAGCGGGTATGGCTCTGATAAGCAAGTTTTGAGTTCTTAAAATCTGATACAGTATTGATGTGTCAGATACAATCAACAAGTGTCATTGAAGTATTATACGTACCTGACATGGATACAGCGCTTACTTTGAAGTGAGTGTGCTTCATAGTAGCAATGTAAGATACACGAACATACGGGTGAAACTAGGCTAGGTTTAACATATACACTTGAATGCAAGCCATATAAATTACAAGTATAAATTCAAACAAGCATAATATTAAGAATTTAAAGAAGACAGCTATTTTCTTGACATTATAAAAAGAAGAAAACAATTACGACCTACACGTAAAAGTAAGCATTATGACTGAAATGCTAAAATATATTGGATACGTCAAGAAATTGCAAACTATATTCCTATGATATGTTTGCTACTTAAGTTTTACAATATTATGTTGGCATCATGTAGTATGGATATCATGCAAATATGGCCTACATTCTGCTATGATATAGAAAAGTTAGATAATGGTGTGTTTAATCATATAAATATGAAAGGTGATGATCTTTTTGCTTCTGTTGAAGTAATGCAACATGTCTTAAGATAATCAGTATTCAGAGCAACTTTAACGCACCACACTGTTTGCATCTCTCCCCCCACAAAGCAAAAGAAGACCATCAGAACGTGCGCTTGCTGTCGCATACCTACTCAAGAAAAAAGGAGGATCATAAACGGGCTATATGCTTTTGGTGAATGTCAAGGAAAAGAAAAAAAGAAAAAAAAAAATGAAGCCCTCAAAACAGCAGCATATTTAAGCAGTTTAGCTGGTTAGCAGTACGCCTTTCGTTTGTACCTTTGTGGCATGAGTATAGGGAAGAAGTATGATAACTTAGGTAGTAGACAGCACGGAGGGGTAGGCTATGTAGGACTGGTATTTATTGGTGTAAAAATTGCAAGCCTTTGTTGGCTTACGTGTGCTCATACATATATAGATGAAGATTCAAAGGCTTAGAATTAAGAGTTTAATAACTGTAGTAGCTTCAAAGTTTTAATATCTATATAGCCCAAGTTTGATAGATATAGTCTTAATATCTATATAGCCCAAGTTTGATAGATATTCAAGAAAAAGAGAAGCAGCTCTGTTTAAGTTTAAAAAAAATAGATGATCACAGATCTATTTAAATTAAAGTTGCTCCAAACCTTCAAGCAGATAGACAAAATTACAAAAACTGAAATAGATTTAATTAAAAAAAATTGTAAAGTGCAGAACAGCAAACTGATAAATTAGTCTCTAGTTCCATCTTTAGCTAGAATCACCACTTTTAGCGAACTAATCAGGAATGCAGTATGACCCAATTCAGAATTTCATGTTACAGGAGACAATGCTACTGGGTTGAAGATGTTACCAGTGAAAATTGCTCAAGAAAGCATGTGAAAGAACTAAAAATGATAACCTCATCAGGAAAGCAATAAATATTGTAATCAAGTTCTTCAATAATATGAGGATGTCCGTATAGTATTAAATATCACAACAAATCCACATTCCTTTTTTTAATATCAAAATGTCACTAAATGCTCAAGAAAACATGGAATATGTACCGAATAGGAAATGATTGCTAAATAACAGTCTAGGAAAGCATTAAATGCTAAAACAAAGTTCATCCCATTATTGGTTCCCATTATGGGTTATGTACCTTACAAACTTAATGAACAATCAAATAGTAATAATACACAGTGAACTACAGGTCACAAGCTGTTGATTGAGGATCAGTACCTCTAATCATTAAATTTTTATGCATGTGATATTTCACATAGTCCAGAATCCAGATGGCCCTTAAGAAGAGCTTTCGAATATTCCCAACAAAGCATTATTTGAGTTGATAAAATCGTTGAGGGAAAGGCTTCTCTGATGTTTGTCAGTGGTGATTCAGATATTTCCAGGTACCAACACCACAGTGATTAAATTTACACACAACTTTGGCGACGTCAGACAAACTAGTAGTTAAAAATTTTCGTATGGAATAATTTTTCTTCCTTATATGGCATTTAATGTTTATTTCTTGTAATCTAGGAAAAGCTAATTTCTCATATTTGCTTATTTTTATAAACACAGAACCATGATGCTTATGAAAGCATCAGACACGACCACGTGTCCGACATGCAGAAAATCCTTAAATAGACATGTCCCCATATCATAGGTTGTTGCCTTCGAATACCAAAGGTAAGACTATAACTCTAGTGACAATTCGCCTTTTTTACTTAAAAGTGAATTCAAATTAACAGTAGAATTATTCACTCAGTTAGCAACCAAACGATGAAATTGGATGGGAATTAAAATTCAGGAAAACAAACAGACCTAGATAACAATTACTATAATATATTTTCATTTCTATCAATTGTGAAGGCAAAATTCCACAAAATCCCCTTGTACTACTACAGGGTCTTCACATTTAAAACCTCCTTAGGCTCAGATCCAACAATGAACTCCCCTCTGATATCCTATGGAGTTATGCTATTTCACTTCCATCTTCACAGTCTCAAGTCACGACTATCAATGCTACCAACTTCTGGATTTTTTTTTGAAGTTTTTATCATCAACTGGGTGCAGGATCTTTATAATTTAGCACAAATGCTTCAAAGAAATGGAACCATATTTGAAAATATTTGATACTTAGACATGTGGATACTTGACCTGATAAGTGTTGGATATGCCACATGACGTATCCAAAAATATGAAATATATCCAAGATGTGTCATATCCATACATAGACATCTTTGAGACTAAAACATTAAAAATTTAAATTATGAGTGTATCCATAGAATTCCATTTAATTTGTAGGTGCATTGAATTTATATAATTTTCCTTGTTGCTAAATAAAGAATATGACTGTATACACATATTAATTTAGACAACTTGAAAGTATTTCATATAATGGAGATAGAATATTAATACACAAGAATGATTTCGCTCTTGGTTTATCCTAAATTATCCGCATCGTATCTCTATCCTAAAGTTTCAATTTTGCCTTATCCATAAATCATATTGCTAGGTATTTGTATCAGCGCATATGCATTTGAGCACGTGTATGATTATAATTATACATTGTTTGGTGTATCCATGTCATCTAATTTTTCAAAATATGTTGCATCCATCATAACCATATCCCATGTCCATGCCACTGTCCATGCTCCACAGGTTTTATAACTAAAAGACTAACAAAAATGTTAAGTTAGCACATGACTACGTGAAATGAGATGAGATATGTCATGAAAGTTAGAAATAACCTACTTGAAGTTATGTTGGTTAAGTATGGAAAATATAGGGAGACATGGGCCCTACATTGCGATGTATATAAGATCCACATTATGTCACACTTGTATCAGTGCCCATGCATTTGTGTGCGTATGCAATTAGAATTATGTATTGCTTGATGTAACCACATCATCTAATTTTTCAAATTTTATTGTATCCGTTGTAGCCATATCCCATATCCATGTTAATGTCCATGCTTCATAGGTCTTGTAACTTGAAAAACAACAAAAAATGTAAAGCTGGTCCATGACTACATGATAAAAGACATGTTATGGAAGTTCAACATTATCTAAATGAAGTTTTGCCAACAAAGTACGAAAAAAATAAGGTGAAGAGAACATGACAATGCGAGATGGTTCAACAGATTATGTTTCGTTATATCCAAGAAACGAAGAAGGGTCTTCCAATCCAAGATCCATTTCAATCAACCCAATCCGAAAGCCTATGATTATCTGTGTCCAACGGATTAAATTCAAGGGATCTAAGATTCGAAATTTTAGCGAACCATAATACTAAATATGACTCAGGATTATGGCATTAGGCTATGAGTTTCCACTTTGGATGTTTTTTGTGTGGTGGTGTCCGAAGAAATAGTCCATTATTTGTTGTTTGTCAACATATTGGACTTATTAATTCACTTAGCACTAACAACACAATTCTAGCCACTATATCGGAAAGTAAACATCTCGATCAAAGGCATTTAACAACATAAAAAAGAGTGTTAATATTGTCTGATATATTCTTGCCTCAAAACATAGGCTTGAGCTTTTTGAGAGTGATTTACAATATCTGAGACTGCGTGTCTATGTGTCAATTGTCTTTGATTGCGTCTCTTTCTATCATTTTCTCTAATTTTTTTCACTTTTCTTTTTATAACCAAATTCTTTTTCTTTTTTCCACTTTGTTTATTGTTTTCATGCACAAGGTTGGTGAGTAAACCACATTTAAAAGTAGGACTGGCGTCCGAGGTGTCGACCACCATAAATAGAAAGAAAGAGCAAACAAAACAAAACGGAACAAGAACTATCTGGAAATGGAGTTTTTAGAAATCTGGAGGTAAATTCTTTGCGAAGTTATGGGATATCCAAATTTTACTTTGCAAGGCTCTAATTTTAATTTTATAAGTTTCAATTTATAAATTTAGTTTGGTGGTTACTGCCTAGCAATATATCAGAGGGCCAAGTGTCAAGATTGCAAGTTAAAGTTAACTTTTTAAATTATCCCCATTCCTTCTACCTTTCCATGTGAACCACCTTTTAGTTGGAGACCTTCTGGCATGATCCATGGGAAACAAAGTTAGATTATTAGCCCAGCACCCATCCACTTTAGCTTTTGATATAGTAGTCATCCCACGGACAAAAGCTTCGATTGATTATGTTTGACAATTTCATAAAATACTCGATTAAATAATCTTACATTTATCATTCTTCCAAGCTGATCAATTCACGAGAACACAAAAAATATAAAGATATCTTTAAAAACAAATAGCTAGAACACTTGATAAACATGCAGGCACTATACTTATCAAAAGAAGGTTCGGCAAGGTAAATACTGAATTTCATAGTAACTCCACACAAAAACTAAGCCAAATAGATTATACAAATAAATGGCATTATGTGGTACCCATGTTAGTGAATACAGAAGTAACAGGCAAGATTACTCACATGCATGGAGGAGGGCCTTCACCTTCGGGTTCCAACTTTCTCCATTCATAAGGTTTGGCAGCAGTATCTAGAGCCCAGACATCAGCCAAAGGTCGCTTCCCTAAAAGCAAGACTCAAGCTCACATTCCAAACATATCAAAGAGAGCAAAAATGCAAGTAATGATTGTTTTGCATGTGGTGACATGCATTCAACCATAAAGAGAAAGCAATAGTACCATCATTTCCACCGATCGTCAAGAGAAACCTTTGGCCCACTAAAGCCATCACATGACCATACCGTGGTCCAGGGCCAGGTCCTTGAACAACCACCCTTCGGTAGAGCAAACAACACATCAATAGAAAAATGAACATGCTTAGAACATAAGAGACACTAAAATGTAATCAAAACCTGTGCCAACGCGGTTTTTGTTGTGTTAAGTCTAGAACATGCAGATCCTCCGCAGACAAACCAGCAGGACCGATTCCACCCTAGATTTCATTGGTAAAAAGAATAATAATTATGGAAAGGCTCCTTCTTTTGGAAGGAATATTCTTCGGTGTTTATGGCAATAATTAAGCACGCTACGTAATTAAAATGTTACTACAGGACCAATTAATAACTCGGCAAGTACCTGAATTACAACCATAGTTCCCACAGCTGTCGCGACATGTGCAGCTCTCGGAGAAGGGGGCTCTCCCAGAGGAGTGAGCCTGAAATCATCACCCAGTAACCAAAACATTACTTACTATCAATACATTCTATCATCACTACGTTAACCTAATTTATTAAAGTAACCACACTTAAACACACATAGCCGAACAAAATCACCAATCTTACCTCGACCACTTATTCGAGAGCACATCATAGCAATGAACGTCAGCTGTAGCTCCTGCAAGACCTGCAAATTCCAACAGCAAGCAGCAACAGTTGTAAAAAGTTTCCAACTTTAGCTTGGATTCAAAGATCTAGGGTTTAATTGTGACTTCAGGGTTTGTAATAAACAGCGGAATCGAAGAAGAAAGAGCTTACGGATGCCAGCGCTACCGGCGGTCGAGGGCGGGGTAGCGCTGTTCCCCTCGAGGGCGGTGGCCCCACCAAACAAAATCAGGCGGGGACCAATGTAATTCGGCGTTCCCTCCTCTCCAACGGCGGCGACAGCTGTTAACGTGTGCCCGCACCTCGACCCAGGCCCATCCTCCTTCTTTTCGATAATCGCGTTCACCACGGAGTACGTCGGCGCCGGCCGCGGCCCCGTGACGACGGTCGGCTGCTGGGCCTGTGGGCTACCCTGCGTAGCGGCCGGCGGAGCTGCGGAGCTCGTCGCCGACTGCGGAGGCGGCGACGGCGAGGGGTCCATGGCAGGATCTTGGTTGTTGGCGGCGACCGGATCGTGATCGGATTCGGTCGACATCGAGGAGTCCACATCCATGGCGAGAGATCGGAGGCGAAATTCGAGCTTCAAGATTCGAGATAAGCATTCCGGGTACGGGGCTCCGCGGTCGTCATAAAGGAATCCTCACCGCCGGTCCGACCCGCTGCTGACGTGCCGGATCGGGCACGATTCCTCCCCTCCTTTCCTCGATCCAAATCGGATTGAAGCTCGAATTCAAACTCGCAAAATTGACGAATTAAATTGGAAGAGAAAAAAAAAATGGAGGAAACTAGAAGAGATAGAGATAATATGAGATTTTTTCCCCCTTCTTTTTTTTTTTTTTCTCTATCTCTTTCTTCGCTTTTTATGGCTTCAACATTTCCTCTCTCTTTCAACGAAGAGGCCGAGGAATAAACGGGCCGGAGAAAATCACAAAGGGGGGAAACGGAAAGAAACGTGAGAGCACAAAAACCACGGTCCGCTGTTCGCTGGACCGCTCCGCAGCGGTTCGATTCTCTTTCCTCACCGGCTGGGTCGGTCACTTGACAGCCTCGCTGGTGGCGGCGCCAGAGAGTGGTGGGCCCCGCGGATGGAGAGGGACAGAGCTGATGCTCGTTAGCGGAGGCGATGATGCAGCAATGGATGGATACATTGGGCTGCGCTGAACTAGGCTTGACTTTGTTCTTCGCTCATTGAGTAAATTTTGACTTGGCTTGACTATGTCTAAATAGTTATTATTAGATAAAATTCTTATATATGACCTGTTCATTGGATCGGTTCGGATCTAGCTCTAATACAAATGCCATTTGTATGTACAAACTAAATTAGGTATGGGTTTACGAAGAATATGTATATATGGAAAACTATGATCCACGTGTGTATAAACTAATTTAATTTTGAAATGAGTTATGAACTTTAATGTGCACTAGTAGTGAATTGTGTTTATCATGTTCAACATAAAAGATCACTTTCTAAATAGTGTTGTGGCGATAATATATATGTTCATTTATCTAAACTTCAAGTTAGTTAAACTTACGTAGATGTATATTTTTTTGTAACATTACTCAAATTAAATTTTTATTATGAGTCGCACCCAGAACCTCTTGCAATTTAGAAAGAAGTGATACCTCATGAGGCTCATTAAAAGTTGTACTTCTGGATAGAAAATAAGTGATAGGAGTCCTCATGATATTAAGAACCATACATATAAATATTGTGACTTATTTGAATTACAGTTTTTAGTTGATAATAAGGTTGTAACTTAATTAACTGTCTAAATTAAATCACTTGATCGGTAAAGTTCGGAATTGAATTATTGGAATCGAATATGAAATTATTCCTTTAAAAGTATAGAATGTTATTGACTGTACTAATCGCTTTTGATTATTATACAAAATGCTTCAATAAAACAATAGAATCTCTTAAAATTTTACAAGCCATGGCATAAAAGAGAACAATATGAATGTCACTACTGACTGCAATCAACTTCTAACTGTATAATGCTAAGGAGGAAACTGAACACACTTTTTCTTTAAGGTTTGTGGGAAATCTAGGATGAAGTTCAAGTAACAAAAGGTGTAAATTAAATTCATGTGCGGGAATAAATAAATTAAATTTTATTCAAGACGTATGTATCACATTTCTAAGCAACTGATGTCGAACAATATTTTAATTGGTCAGTGTCCCGAATCTACTAAATCTACTGTTTAGTTTAAGCAATTGATCATTGAAAGTTGTTGTTGAGAACTTGGCCTCAAATTCAATCAACACATTTTGGAAAGCATGCTAATATTTATAAATATGGCCCCTTTTTTAATTTTCTAATTACTTATTAGAGGAGAGAGAGCATCTCTTTTTCTTTTCTTTTTTTTTTGGGAATGCATGCCAAATCCTTACTACTTTTCATGATCCATTTTACATGAACAAAATGGAAAATAACAATAAAATTAATTTCCACTAAATCTCCAAATATTTTCTATCTAACAAATAACAACTCAGTTGGTAAAATATTTGGCAAATAACATTCAGTGTTATAAATATATTCTATAAATATTTGAATGCAACATTTTCAAGGGAGTGTTTCTTTGCATGGAAATAGAATAAATGTAGTGGAAAAAAACTGCTTATATTACTTTAAGTGTTTGGTTGTCTAATAAATATGTCAGAAGTTACTTCTTATATGATAAATTAACGGTCATGCAGTATATTACATAAAAAAAATTTCCTGCATTTTTTTTTTTTCCCCTTAGAAAACCTTTGAAAGTAAAGTTCCTTCAACGGCAGGAGACCAAATAAAATTATTACACGTGACGCCACTTAAAATAACAAATAAAAGAACTCTTTTAACCACCTTTTGAGTGGTGCCACGTGTAATAATTTATTGGACCACCTAAGCAGCGGTGAAGTAAGTCCCTTCACCGCCGGTGAATTTCTCATTTCCTCTATGTGTATAGTGAGAGAGAAATGGAAATAAGCTGTCGAGCCATGTAAATTACCTGAACTGCAGTTCATTTATACTATCACTTATAACTTCTTTTTTAATTTTTTTTGGATTATAATCTCAAACCCTAGAGTTCCTCATACATAATTTCTTGGATTTTAGTTTTAATTTGGTTTTCTATCAAGTAGATACAAAATTAACAGTTTTCGGTAAATATAACTTTTTGTATCAATTTGATGAAGGGCAAATAAACTCCAAAATCAATAAAGTTTTACCATAAATAAGTCAAGGAGGAATAAATGATGATCCTAAAAGAATTTTGAAAATGATAATGAGATCATTATTTTATTGCCGGTAACTCACGTAACTTATCTTAGCTGACGGCTCATTTATATATGAGTCACCAGCTGAGATAAGTTACGTGAGTCAGCCGATAAAAAGTAATAATCCTATTATTTTTTTCAATCCTTTTCAAGGATCATGACATCTATGTTATTAGATTATTTTATGATCAAATTATTTGAGTTTTGAAGTTTATTTACTCTTTTAGCAAGTAGATATAAAATGCTATATTCGCTGAAAAACATTAATTATGTCTCCACTTGATGAAAAACCAAAATCAAAATAAAACCTCAAGAAATTCGGTATGGATTCGTAATTTCTTTTTCGTTTCTCATGCCTTCATTTTCGAAGTATATAAGACTCTCTTTGTTTATCTGGAAGTATAATGAAATTGTTAAAATAAGACTACTTTTTAAATTTCAACTGCTTGTTTGACTTAAGAAGAAAGTTGAAAATTACATCTTGGTGAGATGACGCCACTATAATATTTATTTCCAATTGTTCTTCCTCTGATTTGCGAGTAGATGAATATGATAAAAATTTATTATTTTTTATTTGTACGTTATTATTACAAGTCAAAAGTTATATATATATATATATATATATATATATATATATATATATATATATATATATATATATATATATATATATATATACACACACACAAGTCGCCAGCTAAGATAAGTTATGTGAGTTAGCGGAGAAAAAGTAATGATCCAATTATTTTTTTTTCAAGGATCATTGACATCTACATTATTAGATTATTTATGATCAAATTATTTTAGTTTTAAAGTTTATTTACTCTTTTAGCAAATGGATATAAAAAAATTATATTCACTGAAAAATATTAATAACATTAATTCAATCTCCACTTGATGAAAAACCAAAATCAAAATTATAACTCAAGAAATTCGATATGGATGAATCTTAGGAGGTCGAGATTATAATAAGAATTAAAACAATAATAATTAGAGAGGGTAGAAATAGAGTCATAGATTGTACTTTAGGTAAGTTATGTAAGGTATGGTCTATTTTTATTATATTACAAAATTAATTTTTACGTCTCGAGCAATCAAATAGTGGAAGTGAAAGTGGTATTACTTGCATTACTTTCTTTCTAAAGGAGGCGAGCTCCATATAGTCTCGTATTTAAAAATATAAAAAATCTTGGCGGTTCCGTCGCGGAAAACTATTTCTGGGAAATTCTAAATGGGCACCATATTGTACTGGTGAGCACCCTTTTCCCGTATGTTGTAAATCATTTACTTTATAGTATGTGGTGCTCACTAGTAAAATGTGGTGGCATTTAGAATTTCCCTGCCCTTCGTTTCTCTCTGTCTCTTCGTCTATTCTCCAGTCTCTCTCTTCCCTGCGGCGGTGTCTTCCCCCATTAAAATGATTGACAAGCAACTCTATCCTCTACTCATTAGTTCACAAAGATCTCAGCTTTTTTTTTTTACTCTCTCAACATATCTTTTGCATTCTTGTCAGTGACGACCAGATATAGCCGTGAACTTCACATGTCAACTCGATTCACTCGAAAAATCCCTAGAATTCAAAAAAAAAAAAGAAGAAAAATTCTACACAAAAAAAAAGAGAGGATGTTTCAAACTCGCTGCTAGTCAAATGTTCAAGGGTATCTACCACGGCCTGCACTGCCACGTGGCTGGCATCCTCGCCGTCGTCGGCGTCGATCGCATTCATCGTGAGCATCCCTTTCTTCTTTGTATATATCTCTTATCAGACTCTTTTTTATTTTTCTTGTTTCTTGGAAAATTTCGGGAAAGGTCACTGGTGGATTGCTTGAAGAATCGAAGGAGGCATCACCGATGGTCAGAGGTGAAATCTCCTGAAACTGTGTTTTCTTGGTTGCACTCAAAATGCTTGATGAATTGTCTCAGTGAACTTGTCCATTAGACTCATTGGTTTGCGTTCAAACTGTTTGATGAATTGTCTCAGTGAACTTGTCTATTTGGTTCTAATACTTATGCATTTGGACTGTTTGATGAAATACCCAAGTTAACTACTTGACTCTTCTTTTTGATTCTTGTAGGATGGCTATTCTGTAACCTTGGGTGCATATGACAAGATACAAGGTGTTGATTCTCACGTTCTCTGGCTGGTTCTTGTCTTTGAGTTGAGTAGGAAGTTAGTTCTTAATTATTATTATTATTGTTTTAATACTTGGGTGTTCTTGTTTGTTGTTGGCTTCTTGTTATTGTAAAGGAGTTTGAACAGAGTGGTGTCCCGGAAGGGCAATTTTCTGGTGCTCTGGCGACTAGCTGAGGAAGGAGTTCAGAAGGGGAAGGTATTGCTGGACTTGCATCGGATAGAGGTATTTTTTTTTCTTCTTTTAGCAAATAAAATTCTGTTGCTTTGCCTGGAAATGGATTCTTATTATATTAGCTGGATAAGGAAGATTTCTTAGTAACCTGATTATTTGCTGGGCATTCCTGAAATTTCATAAGTACATCTTGGGAAATGTTACATTGCCTCTCATTTTGAGTTCTATATGTTACAAGCATAAAGACGGTTTTCAGAATTGTGAGGGTGCAATAATCCTATTAATGCTATTGTATCTGCGAGAATATAGATGACACGAAGAAGTTCTGTCCAGGTTCAATTCTCAAAATAGTGATATGAAGAAGAACTGTTAGGATCCCTCCTACCTGACTCCAATGGCTAGGTTAGTTCTAACTACTTATCTAATCAGCCCAAAACAATACGCTATCTGCAACCCAGCCTATGACCTTGCAATAGGCCATCTATAGCTTATGAGAGGGGGGCAAAATTGTTGTAACTTATGAGATTTGAGGGGCAAAATTATAAATATGAAGATTTGGGGGGTAAAATCATAATATTTAAAGATTTGAGGGACAAACCAGTAAATACCCCTTATTATTATTGTTTTAATACTTGGGTGTTCTTGTTTGTTGTTGGCCTCTTGTTATTGTAAAGGAGTTTGAACAGAGTCGTGTCCCGGAAGGGCAACTTTCTGGTGCTCTGGCCACTAGCTGAGGAAGGAGTTCAGAAGGGGAAGGTATTGCTGGACTTGCATCGGATAGAGGTATTTTTTTTTTCCTTCTTTTAGCAAATAAAATTCTGTTGCTTTGCCTGGAAATGGATTCTTATTATATTAGCTGGATAAGGAAGATTTCTTAGTAACCTGATTATTTGCTGGGCATTCCTGAAATTTCATAAGTACATCTTGGGAAATGTTACATTGCCTCTCATTTTGAGTTCTATATGTTACAAGCATAAAGACGGTTTTCAGAATTGTGAGGGTGCAATAATCCTATTAATGCTATTGTATCTGCGAGAATATAGATGACACGAAGAAGTTCTGTCCAGGTTCAATTCTCAAAATAGTGATATGAAGAAGAACTGTTAGGATCCCTCCTACCTGACTCCAATGGCTAGGTTAGTTCTAACTACTTATCTAATCAGCCCAAAACAATACGCTATCTGCAACCCAGCCTATGACCTTGCAATAGGCCATCTATATCTTAATTCTCTTTTCAGGCCCAAGTAGAGGGTTTTTATTTAAATTGGCACAGTAGAGTAGCTGTTAGTGCTCTCGCCGATTGCTACAATACGAAGCTGGAGAAGAAGAGGGAAAGGGGTAACCTGGTAATTAATGGTGTAACTGAGCTGTATTTAAGCTTGCATTTAACTCTTGTAACCCTATGTTGAGTAAATTAATCCTTCCCTTTTCCCCTAAAATTCCGCTATTTCCTTATCTCACTTCATCTTCTTCTATCTCCTTCAGTCTCCGTCTATCCTCTTCTCTTATTGCAGGCTCAATGATGAAGAATCACGTTGGAGTAGGGTCTTCATCGGCCATCCGATGGGGACTCTGATAGTGGTATCCTAGGCTCAAGATGATCCCGTGAGGACCTGAGGGTTCTGTTTCTGCAATCGCTACCATCGCCATCGACATGGACACAGTCCAATTGGTTATTCTCCAATATTCAGGGCAATTATTCGACGTGGTTAGTGAATTCTAGTTGATGACCGAGGAGCTAAGGAAGATAAAAATCGATCGACAATAACTATTGGATGGAGAGGATTAATGATGAGGAGTTGAAATAATTAATTATGAGCCTCAACAACAGATCTGGATCTGAATCCGTGCATCGATCCAACCTGTCCACACCACCATCAATCACAGAGTGATTCAGATCTCCTCACCAGAGGGAGGAGGGACGTACCTAGAGAAGGATAACCACCGACACCCCCAGATCATCTCTTTGGGCAAGTATCACATTGTTCGGGACAGATTCCTTATTCTCTCCAGGACGCCATCGGGATCATGGGTATGCACCGAAACCCTGGCTAGAGTTCTTAAAATTTCAGGGAACGATATGTAAGGGTGGTAACTACTAGAATTCTATAATATCTATGTTGGCCAGAGAGTCAGACTGGCAGCTCTTCCATCTTGAGGAAGCCCCATTGTAGCGGTGCAGATGGATCCTTCCAACCAAGAAGACACACTTGTCATAATTTAAATTTGAAAAGGGTCTAATCTCTATGTACGATGGTCATGCTATCACTGATTACTTCGACAAACTCACCAAGTTTAAACAAGAAGGCAATATGTATGAATTTTATCAGGAGGAGTTTATGAGACTCTCTCATCTAGTCCAAAAGACTTCCATAATTTTTTTTTAGTTAGTTGCTTTATTAGTGGAATATAGGATGTGGTAAAACACACAAGTTATTAGCGAAGAGGCCTTATTCCATTGTCAAAACTATGAGGTTGGCAAATGTGGAGGAGGAAAAGGCAGCGACACTGAAGAGATCTCAGAGATGGTTATACAACCAACTAACAAACTCAACTACCACCCAGTACCCAAGGAACTGCCAATTCAAGAGGTAATAACAACTAAGGGAATAGAGGAGATAATACTCAAACGAACACTAGCTCCTTACATATGAAGAAGCCATCTCCCCAAGAGATTAGGGAAAGGAGGGAGAAGGGTTTGTGCTTCCATTCAAACGAAAAATATACTTCTTATGTTGGAACCAAAGAATACTCTGATTGGAGATCATACCCGAAGTAGAGGAGGGAGAACGAGAGTGGGGCTCTGAAGAGGAAGAAGGTGGAGAAGCTTGACCTCCCATTAAATTATTATCAACTCAATGACAGGTGTGATAAGTGTTAGTTCTGTTCGACTGATAGGAAAAATTTTGGGAAAAGAGGTGAGATTTTTCGTTGATACTGGGACTACCGATAACTTCATTGACCCCATTATAGCAAGGTATTTGAATTACAAATTAAGGAGATGAATGTTTTTGAAGTAGAGGTAGTAGACGATGAAATGGTGGCTAGAAGGGAGTGATGCAAGATAACTAAGATAAATATTCAAGGATTCGAATCTAGCACAGATGTACTGATAGTTCCTTTGGGAGGGTACACAGGTGATTTTGGGAATCATCTAGTTGAAAGGCTTATATCCAATGCTTTGGGATTTCACCAAGAGAATCCTTCACTTCTGGAAGGAGGGGAGAGCAATTACACTATACAGGATATACTCAAGCCGTGTGGATATTGTCGAAGGAAAATTACTTAGTAAAATATTGCAAACCGAAGGAGTAGCATATATGGTTTAGTTGATGCCCTCAGTAAAAATGCACAATGAAGTCATACTTGGGAGCTTTACAAGGGGTGCTGAATGAGTTTAAGGAACTGTTCGGTTCACCACACGTGCTGCCCCTTCCAGGAAGTGCGATCATCTGATTTCACTATTAGATCCTAAACTAGCTGTCAACACAGAACCTTATGGCATCCCTTTCATCAAAAAGATGAAATCGAGTGGCAAATTTGAGAGATGTTTGAAGTAGGAATTATGCGTCCTAGCTCAGCCCTTTTGCTTCGTTGGTCGTGCTAGTGCGTATAGCAGATGGTAGCTGGCGCCTATGTGTGAACTACCGAACTCTCAACCGCAACACCATTAATGATAAATTCTCAATTTCCCTCATTGATGAGTTAATGAGTTATATGGGGCGAAGTACTTCTCAAAAATGGATTTATAATCGGGTTACCACCAAGTGAGAGTAGCGATCGAAGACATACCTAAAACAACATTCAAACCCTCGTGAAGGGTACTATGAGTTTCTAGTCATGCCGTTTGGTCTCAAGAACACGCCATCTACGTTCCAAGACTTGATGAACCACCTTTCCCACGTCCGGAAATTTGTACTCATTTTCTTTAATAACATCCTAATGGATGATCACATTGAGCATCTATGGATGGCTCTTACAGTGTTACATGAGAACCAGTTATTTGCTAAATGCTCCAAGTGCAAGTTTGGATGTCTACGGGTGGATTGTTTGGGGCATATCATATTTGAAAATGGTATTTCTGTCAATCCCAACCAGCTTTTCTTTCATTTTTAGTTATTATTTTTTTAATACAAGATAACAAATTGAATTGTTTTCACTGATGAATCATCTTTAGCATTAATTCTAGTGGTTATAGTTCTTTATCCATTTTTTTATTTTTTTATTTTGTTTATGTTGAAATATCTTCTAGGAGAGGGTCATATATCAATAATGTTGCCGTGTCACGACCTTGGCTGACTATATCCACTAGGGTTAGGATACCCATTGAGAAGTTTAGTTCACGGTATAAGCAGATTATACTTGTTCCCACACAAATGTTCCAGAACCTGTTGAACAGTTCAATTTGAAGTCGTTTTAATTTGAATGAACCAACAATCTTTTTCTTCCAGTTCTCCCAACTTAAGAAAGAATGTTTGGATCATCCTTTTGACCTCGCAGAACATTTGTACGCACTCTTATCTGGAGCTTGCTAGTTGCTAACTGATTCCTGTTACGTTCGTCATAACCAAAAGAAAGGTAAACTACTTTCTGTGGAGTATAAGGATTTTCCTCCTAATAACTCTGTATATTGTATTTTCTTCATTGCGACATGCTTTTCACATTTTCAGATTCATCATTTTCTGTACCTTATTGGAGACTTCTTAAATAAGATTCAGTATCATCCGTCATTTGTATTCCATGATCTACAACTGATACTAGCCCCTCTTTTCTTTGAATGGTAATAAAATCTGCTAAACTTAGCTGATTGTTCACAGCTGCTCGTTGTTCAGGCATATTTTAGAAACTCCGCAGATTAGCAGCCTTCTATTTTTTTTTAATGTACCATCTTCCTCTCCACTCTTTACAGCCACACTGTTACACTGAAACCAAGACTTTTAATATTTTTTCCAACCTTTTCTTGGTGCATTTTAAACCTGGTTAGATACAATTCTCCCTTAACTTGAGGATACCTATTAACAGGGTGGATTAACTAACTTCTTTACTTTGTAGCTTTTTGTATTGAATTATACCTGACTTCTGGGGATTTAGTTTATAAATTTACTTTCTCATTGAAACTAAAGATAATAACTTTTACCCATCTTAGTTTTCTCCCTGTATTGTGTTCTATGCACTATAGACACGTTCCTCATGAAGTACGATGACAGAACTTGATTACAAAGCAATTTTCTTTCCCCATGGCTTGGATGATGCTCTTGTCAAAATAGGCATTGAATCCACTGAATATAGTTTGGCCAATGTATAAAGAGAATGTATAAAGAGAATGAACAAAGCAGCCTGTTGTATGCAACAAGATCATGGTAAAAATTTTAAATAAACAGATACCTGAAGTGACCAAGCTTTATTATTTTGTGCTTGATTTGAAACTTGGGAGGCATCAATGAATTTGTTTTAATCTACTTCACTTTTCTGTCCGTAGCGCTAAAGATATCCTGTAGCATTGCAGTGGCAACAAATTGGATGCGGGCTAGTTTATTTTTTTTCTTTTCTCTTACAAAATCAGGTCTTCTTTTTCTAAACTAAAACATGGAAAGACATGAGGACACTATCAGACCCATTTCTTGCTTCTTGGGACGTTTTGCTATATTTTCTGTGTGAGGTTAGTAAAGAATATTTTGATATAGGTGCATTGCTTATGTTATTTTCATGTGCGTATTTTATGCCTTATTTTGTGTGTCTTGCATTACTCTCATGATTTGTTCTGAATTACTCTATGAAAGAGACAGCATTGCTTGTTGTGCTGACGCGTTGCTTTTCTGGATTCTTTACCAAAGCCTCCAAGTTTCACTTGAACCTTACAGTAACTGATTATTTTGCTGATAATTTTGAGGCCAGAGACATTTGGGCACATATAACAGTACTCTTTGCTTATAAGCAGTTTCATGATTTCATGCTTTTCTAACTGCTACTGTAGTTGTGCTCATTTTCAGCCCAGTTTCATCTATAATATTTTTATAACAAGTTGGTAATTGCACGGATGGGTTTCAAAAACGTACAACTATTACCTAAGTTTAGTTTTTTGCGTTGTTTTAACTGCATAAGGTTCCAGTTACATGGGGAACCAAAATTGTGTTCATGTAATAAGATTGTACATTTCATTTTGGTTTGAATGGAGGCCCATTTAATTTCTATTTAAGTAGAGAAATAACAGGAGCCATTCCCTTCATCTTTATATATATATATATATATTTTCTAAACAAGTAAGCAGACTTGTTATTTCATGCACAATTCTATTACAATTTATGCTCATCTGTTACTTGTTTTTGTCTAAATATATCAAAAGTTTGAGGTGCGCATATCAAAATTTAAGCTTTTTTCCATTTTTGGATTTAAAACCTTTTTTGGGTAATTTTTGGTCCCATATTTCTCTTAATTTTGGACCTAAAATCTGAGGTCGTTTCTTCTGTCAACAATTCACCAAAGGCTGATCCTTCTCATCAACACGATCGCCGGAGGTCCCTGTTGCTGCTGGTAAATTTCCAAGCTTTCTCCTCCATTTCTAATTTGTTCCTGTTTGGGTCATTTCAAAATCTCAGGAGAGGAGAAGGGAGACTTTTTATTTCTTTTATTTCTTTTTTCCTTTTTTGGGATTAAAATTGGTGAATTAGGGGCAATGGGGAGGCCAACAATGAAGAAGAAGAGGCACTCCTTAAATGGCAGAACAACCGATTCAAAGCAAATATGTAGCCCCAGGGCATTTGACGAAGACACAACCATCTTCATCGACATGTCACACGACATGAGAGAAGAGGGCAACAAGTTGTTTCAAAAGAGAGATTACGAAGATGCCATTATAATGTACGAGAAGGCTATAAGACTCCTTCCCAGGAAGCACACGGATGTTGCCTACCTACGGAGTAACCTTGCCGCATGCTACATGCTCATGTCTCCCTCTGAATATCGTCAGGCAATCAATGAGTGCAATTTGGCCCTTGAAGTGTCCCCCGGGTACACTAAGGCCTTCTTGAAGAGGGCCCGGTGTTTTGAGGCTATGAACCGGTTTGAGTCAGCTTGCAAAGATATTGATTCGGTTTTGGCCTTGGAACCAAACAATCTCACAGCGTTGGAGATTTTGGACAGGATCGAGAAGGCAATGGAAAAGAAAGGGATCAAGTTAGATGACAAGGAGATGGTAATGGCATCCCCTCTGGTAGTTACGGAGCCGAAGGAGGAGAAAGTGATTAAGAAGAAGAAGAAAGGACAGAAGGCGGAGGACATGGTTGACCTCGAGGTGAAGAAGATATGTAAATATGATAAATGTGAGAGTTTTAAGAAGTTAAAACCTACAAAAACTGTGAAGCTTGTATTTGGGGAGGATGTAAGATGTGCTCAGATACCGGCACATTGTACAATATCACAGTTGATGGAGGGTGTTCGAAATCGATTTCCTAGATTAAAATCTATGCTTATTAAGTATAAGGATAAGGAAGGTGACATGGTGACCGTAACCACATCGGAAGAGCTGAGATGGGTTGTAGAGTCTGCAGATCTGCAGGGTTCAATCAGGTTCTACATTGTAGAGGCTGATCAGGAAAATGAGCCATTGTTTGAGGATGGAAGAAAAGGGTTAGAAGTCCAAGGGCTGGGGAGGAGCTTTTGTAGCTTTGCTGACACTGGAAGCATGAGACATTACAAGGATGATGATACTTCACCATGTATTGATAATTGGATCATTCAGTTTGCTGCAATGTTCAAGAATTATGTGGGTTTTAATTCTGATGCATGTTTAGACTCTCATGAGCTAGGAATGAAGCTTTACTCTGAGGCAATTGAGGATGTAGTTACAAGCGAAGAAGCCCAAGAAATATTTGAAAGTGCTGAGAAGAAGTTTCAGGAGTTGACAGCTCTAGCCTTGTTTAATTGGGGCAATGTGCACATGTCTCGGGCTAGGAAGAGATTGTTTTTGCCAGAAGATGCTTCGAAAGAATTGATACTTGCACAAGTCAAGTCAGCTTATGAATGGGCTCAAGGAGAGTATGTTAAAGCTGGAAGCAAATATGAAGAGGCTTTAAAGATGATGCCATACTTCTATGAAGGTCTCATTGCACTTGGAAAACAACAATTTGAACAAGCAAAGCTTTCTTGGTGCTATGCTATTGGAAGTGAGGTAGATTTGGATTCCTCGATCTCGACGGAAGTTTTGGAGCTTTTTAACAATGCTGAGGATAATATGGAGAGGGGCATGGAGATGTGGGAAAGTATAGAGGGGCAACGAGTGAAGAATCTCTCCGAATCCAACAAGGAAAAAGACCTTTTGGCGAAGATGGGTTTGACTGGGTTGTTTAAGGACATATCTAATGATGAAGCCACAGAACAGGCTTCAAGTATGCGGTCTCAGATAAATGTTTTGTGGGGAACTATGCTCTATGAACGATCAATAGTGGAATTCAGACTAAGTCTTCCAACATGGGAGGAGTGTCTGATGGCAGCCATAGAAAAGTTTAAAGTGGCAGGAAGTTCTGAGACAGATCTTGCTGTTATGGTTAAAAACCATATTGCCAATGAAACTACTCAAGAAGGTAAATAAGTTTCTTATTTGATTTTGTGGATGATATCCTGTTTCCAATCTAAATTTTGATCTTTATAGCTGAGAGACCAGCTGTTGATTTTCATACTGAATGAATCAATGTTACATAAATGTCCAAATCTCCATTTACATTATTACATGTATAGCAATACATATAGAAAACATATATCTGTTTTAGTATCGATATTGATTCCATGCAAATTTAAGTATTGATGGTAACACTATTAATAATAATCTTCACCATACATATTATCATATGCCTATGCTAGATATCATACTAGAATACTAATATTCATTGTTTAACATTGATAACTTGCATTAGAAGTCTGCAAGTGATATTGGTTTTAACACCTTAATCTGCAACACTTCCTATGCTGATACTTATATAGGTAAAGTTTAAAATATGATATATAATACACAATTACTATATTTTACTGGCCTTGTCATCAGTTCTATTTATTTAAAAATATTTACGAGAGTGAAAAAAATACAATACCCATTGGGTTTTGAGGGCCAACACAACTGTTCAAAGAACTTATTTCTAAAGAAAATATTCGAAAAAGAGGGTTTCTGAATTAGGACACTTTGTATGTTTTGGGGTTGGAACCTTGGATTAGTGTGACGTTTGACACTTGGCCTGAGTACTCTTACATCCAATGTAAACCGTGAATGTCTTCCTATGTTCAAGATAGCTTGGGGAGAAATTTACTATCAGTTGCTCTTTATGGAAGTAAAGACCATAACTTATTACCTAACCCATTTTGCAAGCTAGGCCGCGTTAATGTGTTTGTTATTTAAGTCCTTCAGTTGTTTTCGAGGTTGTATCCTATAATTTTGTTACATTTCTTAATTATTTTCCCCCTCTTTTTTCATTGCAGGTTTGGGCTTCAAGATTGATGAGATAGTTCAAGCTTGGCATGAAATGTATGATGCTAAACGGTGGATAAAAAGTATTCCATCTTTCCGACTTGAGCCATTATTTCGACGACGAGTGCCAAAGTTGCATCAAGAATTGGAGCATATATGACATATTATGGAGTCAAGATCACCATGGATTATGGGTACTGTGGCTTATTTTTGGCAATATTATAGGGGTGAGTTAGAACCAATGTAGTTTGGATATTCTGTTACCTCGATTAAATTGTCATCAGTTGTATGAGTAGCAGTAGTAGATCTTTTTGCATATTTCTAAACTATTGCTGAACTGTATTCCATGAAGTCATGCTCCATTTTACCTTGTACAAACTTCCTTATGACTTTTATTATGCAATCAAGCAATAATTTATTTTACTTCTAAATTTGTGGCGTGATGGTGTTTAGTCATACACTTGATAGCATATATAACATCTATGTTGTCTACTTTGTTTAAACTGATTTGGTAAACCTATATGCAAAATATCTTTCAAAATAATAGGAAAGGCATTTCTATGTCGTATACTCCCATGAAATATATTAAAATATGTGGTTATTATGATATATATCCTTCAAATATTTAATCATTTAGAAAGTTTCTCTTCAAAACATCATATTAGCTAAACTATCCTCTTAATCTTGAATAGTCAGAAAAATGCCCTTCCCGTTATTTAACTAACGGAAGAACATGAAACCCCTATCATACCCTCCGAACCCCATCTTTCCTATTTCCAGAGTTTGCAGGTTTTGTTTCAAGGAGGAAGAAGAAAAAAGAGGGTAATATATATATATTTTTTAATTTAAAAGAAAAAGGAAATGTCTGCCTGACCGTAGGTCATAGTCACACTGGGGCAGAGCGGTCAAGTAACATTTCTCTTACTTTCCTTCTCTTCAAATTTCCTTTTTTTCGGCTATTATTTTCATTTTAATTCACATTGAAATATTTCTGTGTGCTGATGTTGTCTATTCATTCATATCTTGTGCTCCGCTCCAACTTATTGTTCCTTTCCCTTAATTTGAGCATCTGTTCCTCCAAAAGATTGCAAAAGGAATTAAACACTATTGTTTTATTTTCCCTAAAATCCAATCATCTTTCTTCCCCTTCTTCCCAGGACCTCCGACCCCCACCAATACAAACACATTACAAAAATAAAATGAAAGAAAAGAAAATGGACTTCAATTACGATGTACAAACTAAACTAGGGGATCTTGGTTCGTACAGTGGGTCGTCAACTTTTAGAATAGTGTCAAGGTTTAGCCAAGGAAAACATCAACTAGGGAGGGGCTAATGAAACATCTCATTTCTCATCCTGATGGAATAGTTAAGTGAACAAAGAGGTCAGCAAGAGGGGGTCGACCGTCACTTGCACTCATCAAGAGGGGGTTAGAGTTTTGAAGGAGTGGCATACATCGTTGGTGTTATCGGACAGGAGGGAGGAGTGGAGGGAGGATTCATGGGCAGAGGAATCTAGGGTTAGGGTTTTGGGAGGAGATGAGGTTGTTGTATTTTGGGGTTTAAATGGGTCGTCTCGAGGTATCAAAAGAATATTCCTTGTTATTAACATTTGACTAACAGCAGAGGGATATTTTTTTTTGACTTTCCAAGATTAGAGAGGTCAATTAGCTATATGATGTTTTGGGGGGTAATTTTCTAAATGTTAAGATTTGAAGGGTATATATCAGAATAACCCTAAAATATATTATAGAAATTCAATAACTTTTCCATTGTAGCTGTATTTTTTTTTTTTTTTTGGAGAAAGAATGGTGGGTATATCCACCCTTGTTTCATTAATACGCAGCTGTGCACATCTTAATGTTAATAAGGTGAATGATTACTTATTTAGAAAGAGACATTTGAAATTATTGCTATTTACCTAGTTTATTTGGAATTAATCTTCGCTTAGCAACTTGTATATCTTTTTCCTAGTGCTCTCATTGCTCTATGGAGTTTTTCCTAGATATACTAAACATTATATTGAAGAAATAGTTAAACAATTTTGGAATATTCTTTAGTAATATGCTAATTGATAAGTTGTAGTTTTTTTTTTTTTCCTGATAGAATCACACCTTCCTTTTTTTATTTCCAAAAGTCACCAAGTTTCTTTTTATTTCTAAATTCTTGCACACTTAAATCTTCCTCACTGTTTTGGCCATTTTTGAGATGTTTGTTCTATGCCTACAGGTCTGTTTCCCTACCATGTAGCACATCAGATATGCATGCTCTTCCAAGGATGAAGCGTGACCCTGCTGGATTTTATAGGTCTTGAACTTTGCTATTTATCATTCTTTGCTCGTTTCACCCTTCTGCTCCGCTAATATTTTTCTCAATGTACATTGCTCACAGAAGCATATACTTAAATTTTATCAGTTTTTCTTTTTTAAGATGGACAGTTCAAGGCTGTGCTTGATATTTCTTCTTCTTCTCCTTCTTTTTTTAATTATAAGTGTGTGTTACTGCCCCTGCCCCCATATAGATGGCTCGGTTTGGAGTGTGGTTTTAGTGTCAGTCAACTCTCTGAAGTTTGTATATTCATCATCTGTAAATATGTGACTATTTACGTTCTATAAGAAACATTTCCACAATGTATGCTTTATTATATGATAAAGATGGAGGGCACTGGAATTAGTTGTTATTTCTATTTTTCTCTTTTTTTAAAAAAAAATGATTTTGATTGCAGTGTTATTGGCCATTCTTGTTTTATATCCTCTTACTCTAACCTCTACGATTGTAGTGATTATTATTTGGCTTAGTTGCATACGATTTACTGTATGGATGATGGAGTGAGCCTCCTAACTGGCAAGGACATGGTGAAGCCTTCTATACAGTTTAAACCCATTCGAACACAATCAAAACTCTAGTCTTGTGCGATGATCAGCTGGTTCATTCTTTAACTGGATGATAACTGCTTGCCAATGCGAGGATAGGTATTTCCCAAGGTTTAGTTGAGTCTATAGAATTCTTTTTTTTGACGGAGAATATCATTATTACTTGTTTTTATCATTTTTACACTTTAAGCAATTAATATGTCGTTTCCGTGATTATTGCTCAATAGGTGTGGCATTGGGTCGGAGATTTTTGTGCAGCAAAATACAAATTGAACTTCACCTAGCAGAGTCTCCTTTTCATCCTGTGAGTAAATATGTAAATCCATTTTTTTTCCTTCTCGTCTTCTGCTCACTGATTTCTTCATTTCCTGTCTACAACTCCTGTATTAACTCCCCTGTCATGACTTGAGGGTTTGTTGTTGCAAGCGCTGCAGTTGTGAGTATGCTTTCTTCGTTTTTATATTATCGATTGTCTTTCTATCTAATTTCTGTAATTTAAAACAGGTAGATTTTATATTCTTCTTTTGGAGTCAAATTTGTGTGATGTAGGATTACACACAAGACGGTACTAGAAGGCAAAGATTGCATATGATCTTTGCTTTTTCTTCCGTATACAAGTACAATTATATGAAGTAATTGGTAGGTGTATTTAATGCTTGGAAGTGTGTATACAGGATAATTTACAGCCATTTTATCATTTTCGCATTCGATCATATATTGTACTCCTGTTTCTATTTCGTAAATTATTTGGCAGGTTGTCTGTGAAGTGTGAGCCTGTATAAAACATGCAATTAAGTAGACAATCTAACATGTAAAGGGCTGAACACTGGAGCTTGTGATTGTAGAATAATAAGTTTTGTAAGATTCTGTTAGATATGGACGTAATTTAGGATATGCATAGAGTAATAATTTGGGAGAACAATCAGAGGTTCAACTAAGTTGAAGTTCCGTGCTAAGAAATTTTTCTGAACTGGTTGGTTTTTGTCCATCAGTAGGTAAACTCTCGTCAAACCTTGTTCAGAACTCCATTGATCCTCTTGATGGCAGAATTCATGTACTTTAAGCTCAGTACTGCAAATGCAAATATATATAAACACCATGATTCTACTATGTTATTGTCACCTTGCAACTTATCTATCTGTTACAGATTCCCATTCGGAATCTTTGTTGAATATGCTCGTTAGATAATAAGTTCAATCTAATATGCCATGAGACATTCAGATACCGATAATGTAGTTTCTTATATTATGTCTGCTTAGTTGGAAACTTGGAACCTTATAAAGTGCCTATCTGTTTTGTTTCTCTGATCTATTCCAATCTAGAGGTGTCATCCTTTGTTTATGTACTATGTGTTCCTTTGTAATTGCAGTTTCCCACGTATTGATGATCATTGCTCGGCTTTTGTTTCTTACTGCACTAAAGCATCGAATTAAGGACATCACATTGTCTGTAAGTTTCAATGCATAGCTTGTTAGATTACGTTCATCTTCTTCCTGCATGAAGGGGTTCGAGAATAGTTAGCACAAGAAATAAAATGCTCTCTACGGGGTATTCTTAGTGCATTTATTCTTTTGCTTTTGGTTACTCGAACAATTTCTTGTATGCTATTGACCTCTGTGTTGTCAAGATTCAGATAAAACGGTTGCCTTATCTTAGCGAATGCCAATTCCATTTTCTATAGTGATATATTGGAGGGCTAACTCCGACTCTGGAGTCTATTTCTGGTTGTCAACGCCACCATCTAATGGTCAACACGAAGAATTAAACTTTGGGATTTTTTTTTTTTTTTTTCTTTCTTTCCTTTCCTGCAGATTTATAGTTTGTCTGGGATTGTTCTGGACTAATTAGATCCGATTAAACCCCTACTTGAACAGTCGGCGAGTTTTGCAACTAAATGGTTGAAAGCAATGTTCGAGTAATGTTTCGGCAGTACATTTTCAAGGGGCAAACAAATTAAAACTTGTATTTGCTGTTACATTGGCAACAGTAAACTGAATTAAACTGTAGAGATCTATGTGGGGTGTTGCTACCAAAGCCAAACAGAGCCATTGGTTCTTGCAAAAGGCAGGGATCTATCCCACAAAGCTGAACTGACATGCAAGTTGACCTCCGATCAAATATGACAACAAAATCTATGTATTATATATATATTCATTCATATACCATGAAAAAAAATGGAAGCGTATAACATATGAAAATAGCAAGCAACAATAATATCACCTATAAATTGAAAAAATAAATAAAATAAAATAAACCAATAAAAATCCCATCAAATTCTAAGCAAGTCTCATTTCGCGAGAACGATCGGAAGAACGATGATCAATATGATGATGAGCAGCAATAGGATGGCATAGCAAGTCCACTTCCTCGTATTCTTCTGGTGTTTCTTGGCCACCACCAGCTGCTCCGCCCCTCTCTGCACGAACGACCGGGCCCTCTCCACCTGGCTCTCGATATCGTCGAGCTGCTCCCCCTGCGCCGCCACCAGCACCGCCATGTCCATGAACACCTGCTGCAGCTCCAGCAGGCTCCTCTCCAGCTCCACGGCCGCCCCGTGCCTCTCCTGTATCTCCGCGATCACCTCCACCACCGTCCCCCGACCCCCCTGCTCCTCGATCGCCCTCTGCAGGAACCTCTCCCCTTCCCCTGTACTTACCAAAGCCTCCACCGTCTCCTCGTCCGCCTTCTCGCCCGTCACCGTGTAATACCTCCTCCCAATTGTCTCGCGGTACTCCGACGCCACCTGCTTCCTCAGCTCCTGGAAGCTCTCCATCTGATCCTTGAGCTTCTTCCGCAGCCCGGCGACGACGGAGGTGCGGGTGCGGTCGGTGGAGGAGCCCGGCCCGCATTCGGGGACGGAGCGGTTGGCGGCGTTGGCGCGGTCGAGGGCCTCGAGGCGGAGCTTGATGAGCTTGGCCTTCTTCAGGGCGAGTGCCACGTCGGCGTCCATGCGGGAGCGGAGGGAGTGGACGGCGGCGGCGTTGTGGAGGGTCTTGGAGCTCTCGTTGGAGTCGTGGAGGGACTTGTGGAGCCGTTCCACTTCTTTCAGCTCGTCTTTGATGGATTCCACGTCTTCGAAGAACTTGTCGAGGTTCTCGCCGCCTGCCGCTGTGGCAGGGTTGTAGGAGCTTGGGTTTGCGGTCATCTGGACGGTCTTGTTCGATGGGGAGCCGCCGTCGCCGCGGAGCCAGGATGCAGAAAAGAGCTTGTTCATGCTTCTTGATATGATTGGATTTTGTTGCGAACAATAACAAGTAGTTTTCTAACTTTATATTTATCGCGAGCAGAAGGAGATTTTGGGATCGGAAATGGGGAGGAAATTAGGATATGAGACAGCAGAGGAAGAAGAAATGAAAGAGAGAAGAGAGCTGGTCAAAATGGTGGCCGGGCGTTGAGTGAGAGTTTTCGTCGATTTGAATCTTGGGGTATTTACTCGGTTGTAACTCAAATCTTTATATATTATGATTTAGTCCCCCATATCTTCATATTTAGGATTTAGTCCTCCAAATCTCCTAAATAACTATAATTTAGTCCCTCTCTTCAAATCCCTTAAATTTTTGACCTGATATTACCATTTTACCTATCCTTATACCTCCACTCTTCTCCTCCTCTCTTCCTCCTCACTTCTCATTTTCTTCACTATTCTTCCTCTCTTCTCCTTCTCTCTTCCTCCTCTTTTTTTCATTGGGGGAAGAGAGGAGGAAGAGAGAAGGAGAAGAGAGGATGAATAGTGAAGAAAATGAGATGTGAGGAGGAAGAGAAGAGGAGAAGAGAGGAGGATGAGAAAAAATGAATAAGAAGGGGTAAAACGGTAATATTATGTAAAAAATTTGGAGATTTGGAGAGGAGAACTAAATTGTAGTAACTTACGAGGTTTGGAGGACTAAATCCTAAATATGAAGATATGAGGGACTAAATCATAATATATAATATTTGAGGGACAAACCAGTAAATACTCTTAAAAAGAAACCACCAATGATTTGCGCCCGTTAGTGTGTACCCCAGAACCGGATGTTGGCAAACGGTGAGCTGGATTATTTTATTTGTCGGGAATTTCTAGATACTCCCCATATTTTTTTTATAAGTACTATAGCTAAATAAATAAATAAAGAATAAATAGTTACAAATTTAGTATTAATTTTTTTTTTTATAAAAAAACTCTTAATTTCTTTTCTTCTGATGACGAGGCTATCGTAGCCATCGTCTCCTCATCTCCTTAGCTGCCGCTGTTGTTGGAAAAGAAGGAAAGGGAGAGGACTAATCCGAAAAAATAGAAGAAAAAAAATAGTTCATCTATATTTAAATTTTTACGGGCTCACTAAAAATTTGGGGCTTAGTAAGGGGCATTTAGAAATTTCCTTATTTGTCCGTACGCGGGAGCTTACGTTAAAACGGCAAATGGAACGAGGAGAGGAGTTATAGTTGGAGAGTTTTTTTTAAAGTGCGAAGCAATTGGGTATCCTTGGGAGTGGGTCGGGTCCGGTGGAGGAGGGCTATCCCGATCTGATGAGGAGAGATGAAGAAAGTTCAGTTAATTCTGAAATAACTAATCGAAATAAATTTGAATAAGTAAAATCGAACTAAACCCAAATAATTTGGTCGATTTTCGGTATGGAGTTTTGAAAACCAAAACTAAAGACCGAAAATAATTATATATTTATATGCAAACATGTTACGTATATAAATATAAACATATATGTACGTATATAAAGACACATATTTATTTATATACATATCATACATAATAAATTCAATACAAATTAGATACTTTGAAGAGAAATGTTTACTAAAATAATTAAAAATATAATTTTAAAATATTTTTTATTCAAAATGTGGTTCTAATTGAACCAAACCGAATTAGTTTAGTTCGGTTTTGTCAAAAATATTAAAAACCAAACTGAAACCGACCGATGCTCACCGAACCATGCTCGCATCTACGGTGATAAGGATTGAATGGGCGCATATTATGATAGTTAATCGGATTTGTTGGAGTTTTAAAAGACCTTTACTAAATTAATTAATGGTTATGTTATACTCTTGAATCATTTAAAAAATCCATTTTATACAGTCTATTTAACATTTTTAATAATCTTTTCTTTTGGAGTGCCCACAGGAATGAAGCATAGAACGAAAATGAAATTACTCGTTATGCTAAGTTACATTACGATTGTCATGAATTAAATTGCTTATTTTTTTCATTCATTGAGTTTATCTGACACGAACTTTTATTCGGATCTAGCAAACTTTGCACATCGCAATCTCTGTCGGTGGCGTATTACAAGTTTTTTGACTCTCTATAAATCAACTAAAAGGAAGGCTCCACATGCGATACTGATGGGGAGTCGAACTACATGAGGAAGCACTAATGCTGATTAGAGATATGCTCAGGTGTAGGATGCTAATAAATGTGTTTATGGACTAATTTAAAATTTTATATATAAAGAATCAAATTTTAGCTCATGAAGGTATTTATTATCATCTCCACTTAGGTGAGACGCTGGTATGATTTAACTCGTGTACCTAAAGGGAGTTTCAGTCGGGTGTGTGTGTGTGTGGAGATAGACCACAACCCAGTCCCGAGTGGAGCATACGCAGAGTCGTAAAGAGATGGCTGCTGCTTGAGGGCAGCCAAGGGGCAGTCCCATGCGCATCACTCTTCCGTTTTCGAAGTATGTTCTCTGCTTTCCCAACTACATTAACCAATCGGAAACCAACCGAAAAAAAATATTACACAAAACTATATATATGAGGAAACGGGAAATTCACCGACGGTAAAAGAAGAAGTTCCTTCACCGCCGCTTAGATGACCTAATAAAATTATTACACGTGGCACCACTCAAAGGGTGGTTAACAGAATTTTTTTATTTATTATTTTAAGTGGCGCCACGTGGGTGGTTAAGAGAGTTTTTTTATTTATTACTTTAAGTGGCGCCATGTGTAATAATTTTATTGGGCCACCTAAGCGGCGGTGAAGGAACTCCCTTCACTGTCGGTGAATTTCACGTTCTCTCTCTCTATATATATAAGCAAACGGAAAATTCAGCGACAGGAAAGGGAGTTCATTTACCTCCGCCTAAGTGACCCAATACAATTATTACACGTCGCGCCACTTAAAATAACAAATAAAAGAACTTTCTTAACTGTTTTTTGAGTAGTGCCATGTGTAATAATTTTATTGGGCCACCTAAGTGGCGTTGAAGTAACTCCTTTCACTGTCGCTGAGTTTTCCATTTACTTATATATATGAGAAAAATAGAATTGAGCTGACAGCTCACACAAGTTACTTGAATTGTAATTCATTTCCACTATCTCCAATAATTTTTTAAAAAAACTTTCTTTTGAATTATGATCTCGATTCCCTAGAGTTCACTCATACCCATTTTTTTGGATTTTATTTTTGATTTGGTCTTCCATCAAGTTAACACAAAATTAATGGTTTTCAATAAATATAATATTTTGTATCCACTTGATGAAAAAGTAAATAAACTCTAAAATTTATTAAATTTAATCCAAAAGAAATTAAGGAGTTAGAGATACTAATTGTAAAAAAAAATTGAAAAAAAATCTTTAGATCATTATAGTTTTGCCGCTAGCTCACTTAACCTTTTCTGAGCTGACAACTCGCCTACATTAATCCATATATATATATATATATATATATATATATATATATATATATATATATATATATATAGAGGAAACGGGAAATACACCGGCGGTGAAGGAAGTTCCTTCACCGCCGCTTAGGTGGCCCAATAAAATTATAACACGGGGCGTCATTCAAGGTAACAAATAAATGAATTCTCTTAAATGACATAACATGTAATAATTTTATTGGGCCACCTAAGTGGCGGTAAGGAAACTTCCTTCACCGCCGGTGTATTTCCCGTTTTTTCATATATATATATATATATATATATATATATATATATATATATATATATATATATATATATAGGATTGCTGTAGGTGAGCCGCCAGCTCAGGAAAAGTTACGTGAGCTAGCGACAAAACTATAATTATCCAATTATTTTTCTTCAATTTTTTTTACAATTACTATCTCTACATCATTAACTTCTTTCGGATTAAATTTCATAAATTTTGGAATTTATTTACCCTTTCATCAAGTGCATACAAAATATTTTATTCATTGAAAATCGTTAATTTTGTATTAACTTGATGGATGATCAAATCAAAACTAAAACCCAAGAAATTGGATATGAGTGAACCCTAGGGGGTCGAGATCATAATCCAAAAGAATTTTTTTAAAAAAGATTATTGGAGATAGTGGAAATGAACTGCAGCTCAGATAACTTGCATGAGCTGTCAGCTCATTTCCATTTCTCTCTCTCTCTATATATATATATATATCTTTCTTTTCAACGCTATCTTTCCTACGATATTTTTTGAGACTGATTCTCTAATTTGATTTGAGTCGTTTTTTGTTCTTACTTACAAATACATAAAAAAAGAAATAGCATTCGTACTCATAACTCAAATTGGGCAATTCTGAAAAGGTGCGAAGGTAACTCTTTAGTGGAAGTAGGCTCGTGCTTCCATGATTGGGAGCATGAGTCGAAGGTCTTTCTAATCCGTTGAAAAGCTAAGACGTCGCGCTAGATGACTCACGAGCTAGCTTTTGTGTGTGTATATATATATATATATATATATATATATATATATATATATATATATATATATAAGTAAATGGAAAATTCATGGGCGTTGAAGCGAGTTCCTTCACCACCGCTGAAGTGGCCCATTAAAATTATTACACGTGGTACTACTCAAAAAGCGATTAAGGAGTTATTTTATTTGTTACCTTAAGTAGGTTCACGTGTAATAAATTTATTGGGCCACCTAAGTGGCGGTGAAGGATCGGTGAATTTTTCATTTTCTCTCTCTATATATACTTTCTTTCTTATAAATATAGATATTTGGATTTTTGGGATTTCTGTGCAAATAGAAATTCGAAAACGGTAAATTCACGTGCAATATGTTGATGTACATTGAGAATACAACAAAATCGTATGTGAGTTCTATCTTCAGTATAAACAAGCCACTTGCTTAAGCAATTAGTTTGGACTTTGATTTTCTTTTATCCTTCTATAATAGCATATAATAGCATAATAGGTTGGGATTGCCAACGGGACTTAGCAGTGACATTACTTCTCTCCAATTAGCGTCGAGGTTCTAAATTCAATTTCCGGTGGGAACTAAAAAAATAATAGGGCGGCTGTTTCCTATTATTCTCTTTTTTTCTAAATCTATTCTCTCCTTTTGTGAGAACTTTCCAATTATACCTAGAATTTTTTTGAAAGAAGGGAAAAAGGAAAGAGAGAATAAGAAAGGTCAGTGGTTGTTGGTGAACAGTCTCTTGCCTAATTTCGTTTAACGAGTCGTTGGCATCGCTTTCATCAACTTAAATGTGGATTGTTTAAGTTGTTGTTATTATATATGGCAGCATGGGATAATTGAAGAAGATGCTGCAGCCTGAGTCTGGTCAGACACAAATCAACAACTTAGTTTCTGAGGATTATACACGACTTTCTCATTCCCTTGTATTTCTTTCATTAAAATTCATTTGTTTCCCATGTGTTGCACGTCTTGCTAGCTCTTTCTAAGATGTTTTCCGGTTGTTATTTTTATGTATGGTCTATTGTAGCTGAGCTGATAACTCAGGAAAACTTAAATGAGTTAGTGGTAAAAATATAATGATGCAATAATTTTTCTTCAATTTTTTTATTGGAATTAGGATCTTTACATTTTTTTTCATAAATTTTGAAGTTCATTTACTCTTTCATCAAATGAATTCAAAATATTTTATTTACCAAAAACCATTGATTTTTAATTAATTTTATGGAAGACAAAATTAAAACTAGAATTCAAGAAAGTATGAGTAAATCTTGAGGGGTCGAGATCATAATCTAAAAGAATTTTTTTTTTTAAAATTATTAGGGAGAGAGTTGCCGGCTCATTTTCATTATTATCTTAATATATTTATTTAGTTAATTTCTAATTAATAGAGTATAGGAGACATTAGCCTGTGACATACGCTAAGAAAAAGTCTAACTAGCTATCGTGTCCATCTCATCTGACACGTGGAGGATAGAGGAGGGCTTGATTCCATTTTCAAGTGGGTGTAGCCTTCTAGAAATTAAGCCAGTTGTCAAGACCAAGCCGAGGAGAAATTGTGGAAAAAGTTCCAGAGTTGTGAAACTGAGGTGAGGTTTTTATATATCTGCGCTCATCATTATATTTATCTTTTAATCTCTCTCTATTCTCTAAAGTCTATATGTCAAAGTTCTTGATTACGTAACCCACCTAAATGATCATCAAATATCCATTGTATATATATATTTATATCTCGATATTTCAAGTTTTTTGGTTGATTGGCGATTTAACTACGATGCATGTTATATTTTAGAATTAAACTTGTTACAATGTTATATTTCATGTTATATTTAACTACAAATTATAGAGATTAGAACTTGTTACAATAAACATCTATAAATATATTTTATAGTTGTGAAATCTAAAATATCGGTCTTCGCACCGACGCGACGACTGCCCTGGCCCCTTTCCTTTTTCCATCCAGCCTACTTCGTTACTTTGTTTCGTCAGTCCAAGGCAAATGCGTCGACGTGGTTCATTTACTGGCACCCGTCAATCTTATTGATGATCCGTTTCGAGCGACGCTTTCGCTTTAGTTTCCGACAGACGATCCTATGACGTTTTTGTTTTTGAAGTAGTTTTTCCTTGTCCTACTATTGGAAAGACGAAAGAAACGACAAAGAAATTGTCCTACTGATATGTCGCCGGCTTATGTTTCATTGACAGACAATGCAGTCGAGCTACCTACACTTGTCTAGTCCGATCGTTTGGCGGTTTTTTCTAAGAGACGAGAATCTAAATAGAAACATCTCCGAAAAAAGCCTCATAGTCAGCATAACAATAATGACATCTATCGATATGCCACTGCCTATTTACTAAAATCATCATATATTATTCATATATTATTAATAAGTGTATTCCATTATCGCCAAAGTATTCCCCCCAAGCAAGTTTAATTATAAAATAATAACAAAAGGGAAAAAAAAAAAAAATTAGAAGCGAGAAAAATTTCAGGTCTTAAAGGGTACATTCTAAATGGGCACCGCTTTCCTCTTAGTGAGTCCCATTTCCCCTGTGGTGCTAATCACTTTACGATAGGATGTGGTGCTCACCAAGAGGAAAGTGGTGCGCATTTAGAATTCCCCGTCTTAAAGCCCCTCCACAAAGTAGCGTTGTGCACGTGTGGGAAACTCAAAGGTTTTCTGACAGCGCGCGTGTCCGCTTGGCCGCCTGCTCTCCTCTTCCACCTCTCCAATCCGCTCCGCAAGTTTTGTCCTCTTATCTGCAGGTAATCCGAATGCGAGACCCCAAACAAGCACCTCATCATCCCATTTACGCGGGCCCCGCTGTCTGTCTCTAGCGACTGCTGATTGTTATTATGTCGCCGTAGAGGCGACGGCGGCGAGCATGAGCCCTTGGATTTTAGGGCACAAATTTAAATTCAGTTCGCTTACTTTTGTGACTTGTTGGTTTTCTCCAGGAGTTGGGTTCAAGCGATGGCCGATGGCAGGTGCCTTCTCAAGGTATGGTTTGATTTTTGGTACTTTTTGAGGATGCTGCGTTAAGTGTTTGATATTTCGTGCGAATGATGTTGTTTGCAGTCTTAGCTTCCCTCAGGGCTACAGTTGAGATCAATCTGTCCTTTTTTAGAAATGAGTGTCTAAACTTGTCCAATTAGTCCGTGGACGAATTCTAGCGATTGGATTGTGGAAGAGGAAATTTTTATTTATTTTTAATCATTTTGCTGCATAAGTGTTCGATATTTTGTCTGAATGATGTTGTGTGCAGACTTAGCTTCCCTTAGGGCTGCAGCTGAGACCGAAGCTGTCTATTTTTAGATAGAAGTGTCTAAATTTGTTTAATTAGTCCATGGATGAATTCTGGCATTGGATTGTGGAAGAGGAAATTAAAAAAAATTTATGATCTTGTTGTTTCATCATTTTGGCGCACAAGAAATTCAATATCGTTTATGTATATATCTGGGTATTGCTATGGGACTTTGGGTTTGGATTAGTTTTAGCAGCAATTTTTAGTTGATAGAAGTTGCCCTTTTGCTGTCAAAGTTTACCTTGGATCCCAATTCCCCTGATGCCTCATAGGTTTTTTCTTTAATCTTGAACTCCAACTATGATCAACGGCATACATTGACGGTTTATTTTACTCAAATACAAGGAAACAAATAACAAAATGTCTTTTTTAGTATTGCTTGAATGGTACTTCTGTCTGCGCCTCTATGGTTTCATATGATGCACGAGAAGCTGTTGTTGGTTAACATCTATAGTTAGATGATTGCCAATGCAAATACTTGACAATCTTTGCTGCTTTCTTGTGGTGTTTTCTGCTCAGTATTAACTGAACGTTTGTCCAATGAGAATTCTGATCTTGTTCAAATTGCAACTTAACTGCAGGGAGGTATTGTTGGAGATCAGATTTGTCCTGTAAGAGCTTATCAGTATGTTTTCTCTAGTTATCACAGGCGCCTCCATAGTATTTCCCCTTACTCCAAAGGGCGAATTGCTCTTCCATCTGCTCTATCTCTTAGATACAGTCAGCTATGTTCTACACCTACAGATAGTTCCAAGGGCCTTTACAGGCATTCAAACTGCACGGTTTTTGGTTGGAGAGGTCATTTATACATCTGCAGAAAAGTGTTCCGTGAAAAATTTCGGACATATGCCGATCTTGATGTTGCCAGTGCTGTTGATGTAATCAATGATTTGGGATTTGATACTCTTACATTTTTGGTGGTTACAGTTATGGTTGTACCTGCCTTTAGGATACTTAAAGCTAGTCCGGTGAGTAATTTCTCAAGAAGAGACATAATATTTGCATCATTTAGCCTCTTTTATCATGATTCTCAGAATCTTTTCTTTGCTTGCAATTTCTCTTTACCAAATTTTGTTAGTGATGCAGACCTCGAGGGAATCACATCGATCAAAATTTATGTACTATATGTATAAGAAAAAGCTTTACATGCATGCTTTATAAAAATTTGTAAAGTTTGTTACTAACCCTTTTTTGTAGCTTATAATGATAATAACCAAGTGACATCGACTTTTTGCAAGGGCTTGTTATGCTCCACTCTCAATGGTTCCAAATCAAATGACAAAACTCTATAATTCTTTTATGATAGTTGATAATCTTGTCCAAAAAATATGTATGCATATACTGCAAAGGATGTATTTATCACATAGGATCAGTTTATCTCTACAGTCATTAGTTGGAGAAAAGAGAACATGTCTAAGGAAGAGTCTTGCTCCACATAAACATCTCTGGTGCCATATGATTGTGCTCAATATCAATGAAGTATAACTAAGGGTGTGTTTGCTTGCATGGAAGTAGACTAGAAGTAGTGGAAGTAAGCTTACTTCCACTACTTCAAGTGTTTGTTTGGCTAAAAAAGGAGTTGGAAGTTACTTTTTATATGCTGAGGTGGTGCCTATGTAGCAGGTTACTTCCAAAATTTTCTTCCTCACAATTTGGTTTGGAAGAGCTCTAGGAAGTAGAGGGTCAAGGTAAACAAAATATTTTTTTATTTGCATATCATTATTACAATTCAGAAGTTGTATTTTATACTTAGAAAATTAATAAAATAATATAATTATTGTTTTAATTAATCAATTAAATTTTACTCACATCCCACTTCCTAATACACTTTTTTCTTCCAAAAATTAGCAAACAAACACATGAAGTAATTTCTTCTTTTACTTCCATATTGGAAATTACTCCTTAATTTTCTCCCTACTTCCACTATTTCCAATAGCCAAACACCCCTAAGAGGACAAGGCAGCAGATGAGAAGCAAAAAAATTTTCTTGTTAAATATGAGATAGAAGCTTTTAAACTTCAGTTGCAAATGAAGTACATCACAGTGTGAGGTAATTAGCATAAGCATATTGGACAGGTTCAATAATGACTCCTAGAATAATAATACTAAAATATGGGATCACTTATAGATCTTGATATTTTAGCACGTAAGATGTTCCAAATCAAACAACTAGACATCCCCAAACTTTCTGTTTTATAGACTTCCATCAAAATAACTTGCCAGCTTCTATTATGTTTTCCATATTTCCCAGCCTCAATTACATAATTAAAAAAATATATAAAGCAGATCATGTACCCCATACCAGCACTTCTAGTGAAAAACACAAAATAGTTGTTGGAAACTTTCCTTCTCGTATCGCCTTGACAATTGAAAGCCTAATTCTACATGTAAAGCACCTAAGAATGTTTGGATTGAGCGTACATGGTTCCATGAATGGTTGTATATATATCCATATAATATATTTTGAAATAAAGCAATGTCATAATTGCAAAACTATATATGATCATGCACATATTAATATAAGAATAAGATTTTAACTTCAAGTAATATCAAATATGATGTCATTTTAATTTTTATCAAATAATCAAACATACAAAGATTAATAGTAACTACTAATTAACAAATATTCAACTGATCATAATTGCCCACAAGGGGCCGAAATCTGTTATGGATAAAATATTCTGTATCACAAGTACTTGCAAAGAGCCCTAAATCCATTATGGATAAAATATTCCGTTACAATATTACCCACAAGAGGGTTTGAATCCATTATGATAAAGTGCCACATAAGCCTGAATCCCGAAGGATCATATGCCCAAAGGCATGAATCATGAAGGATGGTTACCTTGCTTGAAGGGCTAATCCCAAGGATAGTTGCTTACAGATTTAAATGATAGCAGATAAATAATTTAGGACATATACTTTAAATCCTTAAAATGCCAATGTAAATTCTCAAGAAAAATAGACATGGTAAGATAAAGTCTCATATAAATTCTAATTTTCTATATACATATACAAATTACTTGGCATCCACGAAAAACTAATAACAACAATAATAATAATAAGAGATTAGGAGAATCTGTGGCTGGATTGAATCCTGAGCGATGGAAATGCCCTTGCCTACTTGACTACACTGACGCACCTGCAATGCAAGGCAACGGATGCGTCATGTTGAAAGTCGATGTTTTCCATTTTCCTTCGTTGTTCATCAATCGGAAATCAAGACAAACCGGGCACTATGGTGAGACGTGAAAACACCCGATCCCATTCTGACCTCGATATGTGGAATCGTCTCACGCTATATGTACTGAAATTGTTCAGGAGATTACTGATACATTCATAATCGAGATAATTTTTACTTTTAACACAAGGGATAAATTATTACCAATCATATGATATGAACTAAAATAACTTTCTAGTATATCCGAATGAAGTGTAGTCCATAATACTTAAACAGTAAAATTCAGAATTGATCTAAACAAGCTAATTAAGACACTGCAAATTTAGCAAACAACTTGCCTTTAAATCTCAAGCTTTCCAAATCTCAATCCAAATCAATTATCAAGATCCTTAACAATTGTTATTCTTACCAATTAATCAAAATATCCAAATTTATACTAAGCATGACTCTTATTTGCCCAAAATCACTAGTTATCTTTTCTACTAATATAAGAACTTAAAATCAATATTGTAAACTACAATAAAGATTATTTCAACCACTTTCAAAAATATATATCATATCTAGACTTGGATATCAAAGTAAAATTAGCTCAAAAAAATACATGAGAAGATTTTTTTTGTTTCTCTTTTCCTTTTTAGGTTCATGCCTTTTGAACTCTAATTCCATCACTCTCTCTCTTCTCTTCTTTCTTTTTCCCCTCCTCTTTCTTTCTTTGTTTTTTTTTTTTTTTCGTTTTTGCCTTTTTCGGTGCGGCTCATAAGAGGAATAAAAATACGCTATTTCTGCAACCTTAGTTTGTATTCGATATATCTTTATATAGGGCCATAATACGTAAACCCAATAACTATCTTGCAATAAAATATATTAAGTTGTTATATGATCCTAATCCAATAACCGAAAGTCCAGTTAACTTAAATTCACAAATTTACAAATAAAACCTATTTTTAATAAGCCTATAATAATGGGTCCACCCAATTCATTTATTTAAATTTTATATAAAAAGAATTACTAGTCTAGGAAAATTCAAGATATTCCAAATTGTTTACTTCATATATCACATATCTCTTCATAAAATTCCTACAATGAAGTGTTGTGTATGATGCCTTTCTGGACTGAGATACCATTTTTCAAAGGTGTGTTTATGCCTCCTTAACCTTCCATATTTGCATACTATCCCGATCTTCAAATTTTCTATTTTGCCCCAAACGTTAAAAAGGATAAGTTTGCCCGTCATAGATTTCTTTCGGCTCAAGCTGAAATTTCCTTTTTATCTTCGTTTTCTTCCTCCTCTACCTTCTCTCCAACCATTAAAAGAAATGTAAAATTTTGGAATCCGATCCAATTACTGGGAGTAGGTTTTGAGTTTTATATGAGGTAGATTTTAAAAGTAAAATGGGTAAATTTAGTCTTATTAAAAAAATAATTATAACAAAAAAGGAATATTCCAATTTGATTCCCTTAATCCTAATATATTGGGAAAAAAATTTCTGTTTTTAGTGATTTGTGGAGCAAATTAGAAAATATGAATTTGGTTGGTAAGTTTGAGAATACAAAAGATTTGGGGTATGTATGTCAAAAAATTTAATAAATTAGATTTTGGGGGTATATAATTGTTGAAAAATTGAGTTTTATTTAAGTGCAGCTTTAGGTACTGTAAGATTGCATCTAAAAAAGTATAACCACTGTTCAGCATGCATGTCTAGGTTCATCAAATAGTTTAGAAAAATGATCTTGAAGATGTTGGAAAAACAATTATATTAGTGAACAAATTAGAGATTATATATGCCAAAAAGTTTTAAATTGTTGTGTGCTTAATTAGAGAAGCTTCCGGTGTTTAATTCTTTCCCCTAAGAGGACACTTTTGGGAGGAGGTAAAATCAGAAGGTCAGCCCCATAGAGTTGAGTGAAGGCTTGATGGTTATGGTCATATTAAACCTTGTATTTAGAAGTTTACAGATGATTTCTATCCATCTTCCTTTCGTGTGCTATGGACGAAATTAATGGTATTAAAAGTAGTTGCAGCTTTTACAATAATATAAGATGAAAAAGAATCCATGAAAGCATGTCAGTTTCTTGCTTTTGCATAACTTTGGTGGCCAAGTGTTCTGTGACAATTCTAAATATTATTGGGAATAAATTTCATGATATCACTTTATAATTAATTGTTTCTCTTCAAGTTACTTTCATTGTATATCTAAATATTCATATGAGTTGCACGCTACAAGTCTTATTCCATTATTCAGCATTTTTTAATTATAATCTCACTTTACTGCTGAGTAAACTGTCACAGTTACTTTCAGATACTTGGTTTCTTCTGTGCCGGTGTCATACTAAACCAGTTTGGCCTTATCAGAAACCTCACAGATGTTAAAATTCTCTCAGAATGGGGCATTCTTTTTTTGGTATGTTTTCTTTCATTATATATATATATATATATATATATATATATATATATATATATATATATATATATATATATATATATATATATATATATATATATATATATTCTTTTTTAGAGCTTTTATTGCACCATCTATTGAGAGTTCTTTTAGATGTGCTACTTATCAAACATGTTTATATGTGAGAACATATAGATCACTCAGTAGATGGCTTAGCATTGGTTTTAGCCTTTTAGGTTTCTTCTTTGATTTAAGTATAATAATCATTTTCTGAATTTTTGATTTATAAAATGAAGAATGGTTGGACCAGGCCTTCAATCATTTGCTTCGACCTCACCGTAAGGACTAGCGTAGTGAACCTGAGATTTGTCTTATTGTAGCCTACATGCTTGTGAGAGTTCTTTCGGAACGGTTTTTCCCCAGTTATACGCACACACATATGCACAAACACACACACATGCACACACTTGTCATAATTTTTCACGTTGCAGAATGCTTAAATAATTATGTTTGATATATTCTATAATGCATTCATTTGTCTGTTTGATATTTCTGGTTTTTAATTTAGAAAACTGCAGCTTTTTGAGATGGGGTTAGAGCTTTCGTTGGCACGCCTTAGAGCTCTCGCAAAATTTGCATTTGGCATGGGATTGACCCAGGTATGATGTTGGCATTTGTTTATGGTTGGTAGTTATTGGACTTGGAACCATTTTATCAATGAGTATATCTTTATTAAGTGTGTAAATTATTATCATATATATGATCCTGGTGTGAGCAAATAAGAATTACTTTCATTAAATTGATTTTATCCCTACGTCACAATTCTCAATGCCATTTCTCTTGGGGTTTGGAGATGATGGGATTATTCAGGATGCATTCTTTTTCTAAGTCATTGTTGAACTTGTCCGTTTACTTCTTTCAGTCTCTGGGTTTCCTTTTGTATGGCACTAGCTTCAGAAGAGGAATTTCAAGGGACTAGATCTAAATATTCTTAACTGAAGATAGATTTTCAAGGCAGGTTCTTTGATTGATTTCTTCGATATTTCTCAGAATTTTAAACTTTTGTTTTTAGGCTCAGGCCCTTCAAATATCTCTGTTTTGCTCCTCTCACCAACACAAGTTTTTAGTTTTTTGAATAATTTTTGAGGCAGTGTTTGCAGCTTCTGCTTTTGCCCTAGCTGTTCTTGTGTTGATTATTAAGTTCCCATCCTTTGTTCAGATTGATGTTTAGCTGTCACCACGTATTGGTAGTTGTGTCATTACCTTGCAGTGGGCATGACAATTTCTTGGTCATGACAAAACTGAGTGAATGTTGTTTCACTTTTATTGACAGTAAATCATACCACACTTCCCAAATGTTTTTGTCTTCTAGATCTCATGCTACTAGGAATATGCAATTCGTCAAAACTTACAAGTCATTAACCCATACAACCTTGCTTGTTTGTAAATGCTTTATGAATTTGAGTCCTGACTTCTGTACCATCAATTGTATGACCACTTTTCTTCTTTTCTTGTCTACTCCAGCTCTCTGAATACAGGTCATATACCATTACCCTTGTTTTAGGTTTACTATTGATTCAGCTTAAATTAAGGCATGGTCATCTACATCTGCATCATCATTCTTGTTTTTGCCTTCCGTGATAGATTTTTCTGTAGTCATAGGGTTCTTCTTTCATATCTTGCAATTATAGTAGCTCCTCCAAGATATCTCAGACAGAAAACATGATGGAAGGATCATGCATTCAACTTTTCTCCGCCATCAAGGTGGCCATTCCCTGAAGCTTGAATTTCACGAATGGACCTTCTCTCCTGGCATGTCATACCATTCAAGTGCAAGTAAATGCTGAAAACGAACAGCCAGTAAAGGAAAGCCTTGGGCCACATAGCTCCAGTGTTGTCCTGAAACAAGGCATATCTAACTTCATCTCCTTGATGATCTTAAACATCAGAAGGCATTTAGGGAATTAAGGTGAAGATTTTGAATTTGAGCTGTTTAATAGGCTAGTGACCCAGGCTAGCTGGTTGTGTTCATACTTGACAGGTTTCTGGTGGATGATGAGTATGGGAGTTTGAACTTGAAAGGATGATTTTGATGATATGGTGATCAATTGTTAGTGAAATCAAATTCGTGTCTCCGATCTTGATTTTCTTAAACAAGAAAAGCAGTTCAGCTTGGTGTTACAGATCGAATAAATGCTAATCTGTTATAACTGCATCTGTGCATCACAACTGTTTTTGAAATAGAATCTCTGGGGACTTCGTTCTATGTTAAGGTCCATAACAAAGTGCATTACAACTGTTTTTAGAATAAAACCTCTGGGGCATATTTTGTTCTGTTGAGAAGTCCATAACTAGTGTGTTCTGCAGAGCTCTCTCCCTTCAATGAAAACATACACCCTCTCCATTTGTGATTTTTAGTTCAGTGATGCTAACTAGTCTTGGTTCTTTTTCTCTTTTGAAGGTTGTATTGTCTACCCTTGCCTTCACAGCATTTGAGCTTCCACCTAATGGAGCTATTGGAACCAAAATTCTGGAGTTCCTTTTTCACTCAAGACCTGATCTGGTGAGATTTTAGTCCTTACACTTTCATACGAAACTAAAACATTATTATTATCTCTTTTGATTTGCATCTTACCACTGTTCTCAATCTTTCCGAAATGTTTCTTGGAATCACAATATGCATTTTTGCTTTTGATAATAGACTTCATTATGCTGCAAACTTGCATCTAAATCTGATGAAGGTTTTACTATTTGTTTCATTTTTATAAATCAAAATTCTCAAAACTACAAAAAATAATTGCATGTTACTTCCTTAGTCACTAGAAGGTACAGGTGATATAAGATGGACAGAAATAGACAACTCTTTTTTCTTTTCTTTTCTTTTTTCTTTTTTTTGAGAAGAAGGGTTGGGTCTCAATCTAGAGATCTCCAGCCTCTGTCTGATAGATTGAAAAAATTAGTACAACTTGTCAGATCCAATGACCACGTGAATACAGTATAACCTACTTATCTAAGGTGGTGAGGATCCTGGCTGAAAAACCAAAACAGCATAGACTACACAGATAAGCAGCCTAGTGCAGTGCAAAACTCAAATAAATAGACAAGCATAGAAACTAGTTTAGAATGTAAACTTCAGTCCCGTTCCGAGTAATAGTCTATATTGATGCATCTAAGAATCTTGTTACCAATGTTTAAAATAACAATGGTAACGTAATGTTTTGTCTCTATTAGGTTATATAGCATATAGCGTAACGCATAATGTAGGTTACGCGATTTTCTATTTATTTAATTAAAAAAATATAAAACTATATAAAATAAATTTTATAAATTGAAAATTGAATTAAAAATTATAAAAGAAAATATAAAAAAAATTATATCCCCATATTAATTTTAAATTTCTAACAAGTTTTACAGTAATTCTTATATTTATCTTCATAAATTAAATTACATTCACACCCATAATTTCAGTTATCATCTAAATAAGAAAACAAAATTTTAAATTTATTTTCAATTATTATCAATATTGTAATTTATATTTTGTAATGCTCAATTTATATTATTTTAATTATTTATTTTAGATTAGCTGAGAATTCAATTTAATCAGTAAATAAGAATTTTCAGTAATTGGAAATGAATTATAAAAAAAAGAATTTCAGTAATTGGAAAGAAATTATAACAAGTAAATACGGATGTACAATCTAACAATGTCACAAGCAATCAAATAAATAAACAACAAGTCTTCAAGTGAAAAAACTACAGCAATTCACTAACAATCAAAATAAGTAATCGAAATCAATATAAAAACTCTTAAAAAATTATTGTAAATAACGTAATTTAACATAAAGTAACGCAAAATAACATAAAATAATATAAAAAACGCACCGTTACGGTGCATTGAGTTATTTTCGATTGTCAAGTAATATTGGTTTTCTGTTAGGTTTCATAATGCGTTATTTTCAACATTGCTTGTTACCAGAGTTTCATCTTCGATAATGAACCCCCCCCCCCCAAAAAAAAAAAAACAAATACCTCACATCAATTTCAATCAGAAAGACTTCTTTGCAAGTAATGCAAACGTATCTTGAACACTTATAATGGTATTCAAATTCATATGATCAAAATTGATCATCCTATTAAAAATTGGTTCAGATGCTACAGTTAATTTGTTTGAAATGTCCACCATAGATGAGCTCTAAAACCTGGCCATAACGGTATCTAAGTAACTATTAGTTGACTAGTTTCTATCTCTGCAAAATTGATTAGACATCAATATCTATTTTACAATACCGGCCTGTCTAGTCTTAATTTGGAAGGTTACTTTTCAGAGACTCAAACAAAATCTGTTTTGGGTAGTCTTATTGAGGTTTGCATTTGTAATCCTCAAATAAGCTGCTTTGAGAGTGGCAATTTTGCCTTTTCAAGTAACTTCTTTGACATAATAGGATCTTTAAAGTCTTTAAAAATATGTGAAGTATACCACATCATTAGATGTTGCTTAAGTTTGAAGAAAATGTAGGTCATCAGCACTTTAGAATTTTATTTGGATGCACTGTGCCTCATTTGTCACTTTAAGTGCCAGGTAAATATTAGGAGTGTTGATGAAGCAGTTGTGATTGGAGCTGCTCTTTCATTATCCTCTTCGGCTTTTGTTCTACAGGTGTGCATCTTATCCAATAGTCAATTAGTAAAGTAGTGAATTAGCTGGATTTTAACTCTTTTCAGTTTGATATTACCTTTTTGCTTTAAAAAAAATGCTTGATAATATATTGGTATGACTCCCAATCATAGTTGCATCACATTGTTTTTGACAGATACGTCACATAGTTTTTTGACAGATACATTCCCTTTTCCTCCTTCGAAGGGCCCTCTACAAAATTGATATATATACAAATGATCTAATAGACTTGTTTGGATTCAGAACCACAGGCATGATATGACATTACCGTGGAGATATTGACTGTTGCTTGATTTGACCGTTTGCCTAACTGATAGACTGATAGTGATAGGCAGTGGAGAAGATGATCGTTATCTCCTCTTGATATCTACATGTTTCCTTGCCTCCTTATTGTGGCCTTCTACAATGTCTAGGTTATTAGTCTTTTCCCTCTTCTTTTTTGGAGCTAGGTGAGAGCTTCATCAGGGATGCTCAACTTGAACATTCCAATAGTACCATTCAATGATTAACTGCACTTTATGCATAATGCTCTAGATATAGTGGAATCATACTCGCCCAACCGAGTTGCCTTCCTCCATTCTCCAACCACAGATGGTTAACCATACTGAGCGACACAAGATGGTTAAGGTCTAAAACTTCCAATTAGTCGCCATACGCTTTACTTCTAGGCCAAACAGTTTGGAGCAGAAGCAGGGCCAAATGAAGCAAAACGTACATGAATAGGTCCAAAAAGAAATGCTCAATTCAAGTATTTTTGCTTCAAAGCAAAAACCAGTCATAAAGGATGGTAATGTTTCTATTGTTCTAATTTGAAAGAGAATTTTGGACCCTAGATCACAATTTATGACCTTATTCATCTTTGCTTCCTCTTTAGTGCTTAGCTTAGTTTCTGTTGCCAAAATTACATATATAACCATAGAAGAACACTGTTGTCTGATAAAATCAGTATAGTTAGATCTGTTTCTGGCATGTTAATGGAGTTCCGTAAAAAAAAAAAAAAAAAAAAAAAAGTTGTAGGTGTCCTTGTTATCTTCCAGTTTCCCACGTATATTACATATATTTCTTGTAGTTTTTACAAAAAATTCCAGACAATTTAATGCTCAACTGGCTCATGACTTATCCAGTTTCAATCTTCTATCTAAGCTTTTGTCTCTTCCTTGAAGTTTACTTTCCTATCTTTGATGGAAACTAAAATAATGCATTCTCTAGCTTGACATTGGGTTGTGTACCGTGTAATGCTTGATATTTATTTTCAGGGTTTTTCAAGCTATATCACCAACTCCATTGTGCCTATAAGAGTATTCATAACCATGAAGTCCAACCCCAACCATTTGGACTCTAATGATTTTCATGAAATGCTAAATCTATTGTCTCATAAGTTTTTCTCATAATGTTTTCTTACTTGTTTCTTATCTTACTTCATCTTTCTAGGCTCTCTCTCACATATTATATTACCATTTCTTCTGAGATCTCCGCATCTCTTCTGTGTACACACTCATATCATCTCGCATAAACTTGCCCAACTGCTGCAACACAGACACATAGTATGCTCTTTTGTTCCTATATCCTCCATAGATCCCTCCATAGATCTTCGATAAATTCATCTCAAAATGTGAATTTTATAGCTCGTTATATTGAATCCTCTTGGATACATAACATTTAGGCTATGCAACTTTCTTTACATAAAATTGTCTCTGGGCTGACCATGCATTTTAATCTTTTCCAACCCAATTCAAGTTCTATCTTATTTATTTCCTTGTAAACTATATTCAAGGCAACAATCCGGTCATACTGTCCACTAATTAGACCATCACTTCTAATTTGAACTCATTCGCACATTCATTTCCAATTAATACTATCCTTGTATTTACTTCTTTTCTTCTAGGGTTGTTTTCCGTAGATGTAATTAAGCAATTTTAGATGTTGTCTTGCTCATAGTTTTAAATCATGCTTTCTATAGTGCGAACAGCATAAGTCACAGCAATTTCATCCAGTGTTACATAATAATTTCTAGTAATAGTCAATAGCACAATGATGGATGCTATATATAGATTTAGGTTGAATTTTTTCTTAGTTTCAATTTGAGTTTGAGGTGTAGTCTTACTTTAGCAAAGTTTTATGAGAATAGATTTAAAATATAGAGTCAGTATTGGCCAATCTTTATTGGTATTAGAATTGGCAATATCAGCCGTACATATCGGCAATAATCAGAAGGACATTGTACAATGTCGTATATTGGCCAATCATTTATGGTACAGTTATCAAAATCAGGGATACATATCAGCAATAATCAAACAATACTGTATGGTATGTCGGGCATTGAGTACCTCAAAATTTGTTATGATACTTGTGATAATATATTGGTATTGTTCAATATTTAACACCTTGCCTCAGAATTTATTTTTACTACACTTTATATTTGTTAATATACAATTTTTAGAAAAAATTTGCACAACACAATGGAGGGAGACCTCCAGGCAAAAGATAAATAATGTAATATTCAGTAATATTGTTACGCAATATAAATGTTAAAATTTCCTTGCTATCCAAATTATCGTGTCTTCCCCCGCTCTAATGCTTCTAATCTAGTTTTCATAATACCGTCTCCTGGTCTTTTATTTTGCAGAGAAACTTGTTATCTGCAGGCCTGGCAACATGTATAGTAATTTATGAGGAGATTGTTGGACTATTATTTTCACTAATATTCTTCTCGTCCTAAATAATACTCTGCATGTGGAAGCAAACACACCCACACGACGGCACTCACAAATGCTACTTACCTTACACTTGGAAGAGAATGGATGAGCCTTTCTCATAACCAAAATTACAGATGATAATGTTGAAATAATATGTAGGACATTATGATTAGAATTTCTGTTCCGTAGTATTGTCAACATCAACATCAACAAAACCTCTATACCATTTTGCAATCAGCTACAGGAATCCTTTTCTGTTCTATATTATCATAAGCATAAATGTAGTGTCGTGCTATCAAGTTGGCGTGCAATGTATTAGTCACCAAACTTCTCATGTAGCTTCTTGCAGAAAAAGGTGAGCTTCCAACAAGATTTGGTTCCGCAACTCTGGGAATTCTTCTCCTGCAGGCCAGTACTCTTATCCAATGTTTTATCTTATTGTACCATTACATCATATGAATAACCTATGGTGTTTCTGAGCTTTATAACCTTTTTGTCTACTCGCTGCAAACTGATTCGTGAGTGATTAATTTCTTTTTCCCAGGATATTGCGGTTGTTCCTCTTTTAGTGATACTTCCAGTGCTGGAGAGTCAGGTAAGCAAAGGTTTTGCCATCACGAAAACAAACTGTAACATAAGATAGACATTGTGCATATCATTTTTTTTATTATATATATATATATATATATATATATATATATATATATATATATATATATATATATATATATATATAACTTTCACTGTGGATTTTCTCAACAAGTGATAGTTTTCACCATGGAGCTATTATATTACCTTTTCTGTTAACATGTTTGATATTAATTGATTTATCATATTTTATTATCCTATTTCAAATGAAACAAAAACGTAGGGACATGCCATCTGAACTTAAGGCATTTTTTCTGACAACCCTCGGAACATAATAGAATGAAAGTAAATGGTGCAATTTGAAGGTAGTTAACAATTTGTGATTGGCTAGCATCTTTTCTAATGTGAATTGGCAACATAACTTGATATCTAGGTAATTTAATATCATAACCAGAACCAGTTGAACTTTGATACATAGTTCTTGCATTTATATTATTACTTGTAAAATTCTAAAGGTATTTCACTGTTTGAGCATGTAGACATTGTGTTTTGCTTACTTGTATTAACTATAGCACGTTCGTTATCTGTAGTGACATTAGCAAGTTCTTTTTTTTTTTTCTCTTCTTAATATAAGTATTGTAAGCTAGATAGAAGTAAATATATCATGTCAGTAATTGTACATGTGCTTACAATAATGTATCCCGTAAAGAAAACAAACCTTTATTACATGAATATTTTCCCTTGAAGTTTCTGTGCAATTTCTTACGAGGGGTTTCACATGTACTAATACATTTTAAGCAATGTTTTCTCTTTCTTTTTTAATCAAAAGAGTCTGAACCCTGCATGAGTCGCCTACAACTATGTTTTGTTTAATCAGATTAAATATTGTAACCTTGCAATTGCATACATCCTTTTGCTCTCTCTCTGTAATCTACATGGTCTTTAGCAAAACGTACATATTTGATATCTTTATCACCACACATGCCAAAGTCATTCCACATGGATTTTTGCCCACCCCTGATTTCTGAAGGTTAAGACTCCGGCGGCACAACTTCTTTTGTTTCATGTTAAAAAGAAGAATATTTTCCTGTCACATGTCCTGATCAGAATTTTTTTTTTTGTGATTGTATATCTTCTTCTTTCTCTGTGAGTATTCCTTATGTGCATATGCCAATGGATTTTAAGGTTTTGAAGTTAAGACACTTGAAGATAACTGAGTCAATGCATTTTCGTATTTCTTAAACCTGCCAGGACATACAAGCTATATTTTGGACTATATTTTCCTTAATGTTATAATATATTATTATCTCAGTGTTAGTTTGTGTTCATTTACAGAATCTTGCAACTGAAAGCATTTGGCCGATGCTAGCAGCTGAGAGCTTAAAAGCTTTAGGTGGGCTTGGCCTCCTCTCCCTCGGAGGAAAATTCTTATTGAGGCGTATTTTTGAAGTATGTATTAAAATTTCTGTAGTAATGCAAGCTCTTCTACAGAATTTGTCATCTGATGCATGACAGTATTTTATCTGGTATCAATGCCTCGATATAGGTCGTTGCAGAGTCACGAAGTTCCGAAGCTTTTGTTGCTCTATGTCTGCTTACAGTTTCTGGAACATCACTCCTCACTCAGATGCTAGGCTTCAGTGATACAGTAGGTTTTTTTCTTCAAGAAGTTGTTCAATATGGGTATAACCCTATGAATTTTGACTCACTAATCTGTTGCCACATAGCTAGGAGCATTTTTGGCTGGAGCCCTTCTTGCCGAAACAAATTTCCGAACTCAAATTGAAGCTGATATAAGGCCCTTTAGAGGTTTGCTGCTTGGCCTCTTCTTTGTTGCCACGGGGACTTCCATTGACATGCAGGTAATTTTTTTCTTTCTTCAAGTGTACTTTTATTTTTAAATGTTCAATGTTCACTGATAAGTGTACTTCTATTTTTATACGTTCAATTTTTACTGATAAGAAGACTTTTTAAGAATTCAAATCTATATTTGCTCTTCATTCAGGAATTATAGAATTTTTCTTAATGTTGTGTAGGGGCTTGCTTGATTGGTTACTTATTTATTAGGTTGGCATGACACAACACAAAAACTAATTAGGGTTTTATTGAAGGGGAAATTAGGGTTTGATTGTGGAATTTAGGAATTTTGGCAGAATTGGGGAAAGCAAGTTAGGGTTTGGGCCTCAACACCCAAGCAAATCCAACCCACTTTCAAAAAATCCACGAAAAAAGATTTCAATAAGAATAACAAGTTAGCGTGTTAGGGTTTAAATTTTCAATAACATATCATTTTTTGCTTGAAAATTTTGTTAAGAAAACAATCAAAATTTAGTAAAATCTCTAACAATAAAATCAAAACTAAGAAAATCTTTTATAATAAAACCTAAATCAAATCTAAAAAAATCTTCAACAATAAACCTAAATCAAGTAAGATTCCTGAACAGATCTGGTCTTTATTATCCAAATCAAATAAAATTGCTAATTAGATCTGGTTTTTATTATCCCATCACATGCAGTTCTAACTGAAACAAATATGCAAAATATGCAGCTTTGTGATGATTTCATCAGTAAAACTAAGCAAATGAGTCAAATCATGTACAGTTATACAAGGGCTAGACTAACGATAATGGTTTATCTGTATTGTTCAATTCAACATTACATCCTACCCAGTGGCGCATTCTTTTTATCTATTGCCTGTTAAATCACTAAAAACTTACAGAATATAGACCAAGCATCACGACACTGGTCATTTCTTCCGGTTGCATGGTGCATTCTGTTTCAGAAACGAATAAACAGTAACATCAGCAGCAGCCAGAATAAACGAATAAACAGTACCCCCCTCCTCTTCCCAAGTCTGGACCCAGCTGCTTTCATGTATTGCATTCCATATGGGCTGGATCTTCTACTTGGGCCAGTGCTTATTATTTCTATGCATATGAGAATGATCCAACACCCACAAAAAGATTACTCATATTTTGGGCCCATGATACCTATGCTTTATAGGATTGGTATGTTTTCAGGAGAACTTGCCTTATTAGCTTTTGTAGATTTCAAACGCACTTCAGTTAGAAACGAATTGCTGAAAGAACCTCAGGCATTCTATGTTTGCGGCTAGAAACTATTTACAATAAAGGGAAGGAAATAAGTAATATAAAGAACTACTTATGATAATTAATTAGAGTAAAGTGCACCTAAGGTGTCTCTGTAGATGCAATCTATGGAGGCATCCATGTGCCACACCCATAGCCTTTCATTTTGGACTAATTTAATTAAACAACAAGCTAGAATTTTTGCTAATTTTAAACCCCTCTCAAATTAATGGGATATGGATTAGCAGGCCCATCACGTCTCTTTTTCTCTCATTTCTCTCGCGGTTGAATTATTATCTCCTTTCAAAAGCCTATCTGCTCTCTATGTCTCTTCCTTTCAATCATTGGCAGCACTCCTACAATCGAAGCAACATTAGCTGCTGCCGCCTTTGCCCTTCCCGCCGTACGCCTCTTCCTTCCGGACAAGCACCGCCGGGCTGCCATTGTTTAGAGCAACTCTTCCTGGACAACACTCCTTTCAAAAGCCTATCTGCTCTCTATGTCTCTTCCTTTCAATCATCGGCTACACTCCTACAATCGAAGCAACATTACCCGCTGCTGCCTTTGCCCTTCCCGCTGTATGCCTCTACCTTCCGGACAAGCACCGCTGGGCTGCCATCGTTTAGAGAAACTCTTCCTGGACAGCAGTCGTGATCTGCCTCTTGCAAAAGGAGTAGTGAACCTTCAGAAATACATTTACAGCTGCAACTGCCACTGCTCTATTTAGGCCAGTTACCACTGAGACTGTTGAAGAAAATCTTCAAGCCATTGTTCAAATAGCCAAACATACAGTGGTTATGACTCATCAACAAATACAACATACAGTAACACCAAAGTAGTACTATGCCATTCCAGCCTTAAACATCAGCCCAGAAGATATTAGTCAGTCATTGTTCTTGACTTGAGCAACATAAAGAGGGCAGAATTCTCTGCTTGTGTTCTCCTTAAATTATCAAGGTAATCCTAAAGTACATCGTCTGGCCCTTAGTTACTATAGAGGAACTCTCAAAAGATAAATGCGCAGTCTTGGCCATTTAATAGAAGATTATGGACATCAAAAAAGTTTTGGCAATGATAAATATCTCTCCTTATGACCAAATACATCAGCACTTTGCTAGACGTAGATGGTGTCAGCTCATGGCTATGCACTAGAATATGTTTAGAAACCATACAGGCACCATTATCCTTACTAATTATCTCAAATATAATGCCACCAATCTTCTTTTTACTGGATCCTGAATTATCACTATTGCATCACCCCGTGTTCTCTTCCAGAATAGTGTTAAACATACCAATTTTAACATCTTCATCAAGCAACATACAACATAATTGCTGGAGAAAAAGATTCAAGCGTTGGGTCACTTTCAACTGCAAACAACTCCGTACACAGGCTACTCAACCAACTCAAGCTCATGGTGGTGGTGGGTTTGCAAAAATGGGAAGAAGACAACACCGAAGTCATCATCAGACAATGACTATAGATGTGTTTGATGTATGTACATGATTAAATAGGATTTGCTATCAGGTTGTGGGTATCAAATTACCTATATATTGAACCTTTTAAACTTAGATTTCTGCAGATTACTTTGCTTTGAAAGAAGGTAGATAGATGAGATGTAGATGTCGACTTCTATACTTTGATTTTGCTGGAAGGAAAAGCTGTTGTTGCCTGTGGTGGCTCTCACCGATGGCGGGCCGACAGTGCTTGTCCAGAAGAAAGAGTACGGCGGGAGGGGTAGAGCCAACAGTGGGTGACGCTAATTCAGTTGTAGAAGGAGTGTTGCCGATGATCAGAGGGAGGAGGGAAGAGGCATCCAGAGAGAGCACATAGAATTTTGGAAGAAGATAATAATTCAACTGCAAGCTAGAGAAAAGAGGGAAAAAGAGAGTCATGGTGGGCCCTTTGGTCCCATATCCCGTTAATTTGAGAGGGGTTTTTCTGCATAATTTCTAGCTTATTACTTAATTAAATTAGTCCAAAATTGAAAGGTTATGGGTGTGCTACATGGGTGTCTCCATAGATTGCATCCATGGAGACACCTTAGGTGCACTTTACCCATTTAATTACATATTTAAAGTAGTATCTAAATATCTCGTCTTTTACAAACGGGGTGGACCCAAGCACAACTAGGGCGCAACTGTCCTTTGAGAAAAACAAACCCTCTAATTTCCCTCCATTTTCTAAAATCTTCAACTCTATGGGAAATTCTAAATGGGTACACAATTTGACTTAGTGAGCACCACACTCTAAGTTGTAAAGAATTACAAGTTTGACATTTTATTTTTGGATAAAATTACCCTTCATCCTATTCTCTTCTTCCCCAACACAATCACTCTCTCTCTTCAAGCACACATCCAAACCCATAAATTTCTAAATTTATGTGCATTTAAACTCTAAAGCCCAAACTTTATTTCCCTCGATCTTGAATCCATTCATTAAAATATTTTTTTATGTAAATTAGTTTAAACAATTCATCAATAAGATGTGTTAAACACATGAAAAATGTTATAAGAAAAAAATTCATCTTCTAACCTAACCCTAAATTAGTACTCAATTTCTTTACATTATTTAAAAATCTTAAGGAAAATTCTATAAATTAAATGAAAGAGAAATTAGGGATAGAAAAATTATATTGAAGGTCCCCTTAAAGGGGGTTAGGGTTTGAGATTGGAGGATGAGAAAGTAGAAAAGGGTTTGAGAAGGTAATATTGGAAGAATGGGGTGCTCACTATGAGAGGGTATGCTCACTAAGCAAATGGTGCTTACTGAGTCAAATGGTGGTGCTCGTCTAGAATTTCCCACTCTATACCCCCAAAACAAAATTTCAATTTTATAACTTTACCCTTGAGAAATCCAACCTAGGCTCTTTCTTTTCCTCTCTTTCTCCCTTGGCTGAGAAACCCAAAAGATTTTCTAATCTCTCATCTTGCTCTCACGACTCCAGCTTGAGATCTCTATTCAGCTCTAACTGGGAAATTCTAAATGCGCACCACATTTGATTAGGGGAGCACCATTTTCCCCTGTGCTGCTCATCACTTTACTATAGGATGTGGTGCTCACTAAGTCAAGTGTGGTGCTCATATAGAATTTCCCACTCTGACCCTGGACCTTATTGCTCCATTTTCTACTAAATGAAAACTCCTTTCCCAAATCTAAACGCAAAAAATTTGATTTGTTTGAGGCAGAAATTTAGGCTTTTTTGAGATTTAGATTTGAAAACAAGTAGTGATTTGCTGCAGATTTACTCTGTTTGATTTCTGCTAAAGGTTGAATCATTCTTACTTTATTTATTGTTTGGGAGATTTTTGGCTTAAAAATTGTGGGTTTCATCTAATTATACTGTTGTGCTTATTCAAATTTTGGGGCTTTCTTTTTTACTAGCCTTCCATCTGTCTGCACCTTGTTTTCATCATGTAAACTCTCACCTTTTGTACTTTTTTTAAAATTTTTTTAGCAGTTTACATATGCTTTCAGAGATTATATTCATTAAATTTGGAAAAAATCTGGTCTTTTATATGCTTTAGATAACAATGCATAAATTCTTCTATCAGTTGCAGTTAATGTGCTTTTTATTTACTGTAATTGCAACACAGTTTTGTGCATGGCTGAAAAATCTACATATGCTGCTGTTATTAGTTAATTTAAGGTGAATAATTAGTTAATTTTATATGCTTAAATGATAATAAATTATTTGACTGTGGATATAAAAGAAAATGATACACTGAGTTTATGTGAACCTATGAGTTATAATGGCGTATAATAGTCTGATGCCATACATTGAATGGCTCAATGATTGTATGGTACTATACGTTGAGAAAGATGCTTTTGCACAAGTTCCCAATATAGCTATTATGCAATACTGCCAAAATATGAAAATTCGAAAGAAATAATTGTAGTCATTGTTTAATTCCATCTTTACGTAGATATTTTTTTTTGCAATCTTTGTATTTGAATTATGAAAATTAATGACATTATCTTTTGAACTTTCATAATTAATTTATTTCACATGCAATTCTAACCGCTTGGCTCATGTGCTTGGCCCCACTTCTGTTTACAAATGTAATTTATGTGATCTTCATCATTTATTTTGAGAATTTCTATGTATCTAAAGTTGAAATTGTTTTATAAAGTTTTACATGACAATGTAAAACATTTTATTGTAACCTTTTCAAAGAAAAACACTGCAGTCTGTCTGAAGTAAACGTAAAATATGACCTCTTTTCTTCTATTGCATAGAAGTATAGAGGATTTAAAAAGGATAAACACATGCCTTATCTTCTCTTTTTTGATGTATAAGCTTTTTCAAAAGAATATAAAAAAGAATGGAAGACCAAGAATAGGAATCTGAGTACTATATAAATATTATATGTGTACTATGTGTAAAGTTTTACATCAATATTCTTGAAACTTTATATTTGGCTTTTATTTGTTATTTTAGAGAAGTTGGAAAATTTCTTTGCTCTTCTATTTAAGGACTATATAATTGCAGAGGTACCCACTTTGGAATAAAATTTCTGGCACAACATGAGTATTTCCCAATATCAGAACATATATATTTGCGAATAGGTTGGCTAAGGAATTGCATCCTAAATTATCCGTAGCCCAATATTGTATTTGTGATGATCTATAAGGTTATGAAATCTGTCAATAAATATACAAGAGAGAAAAGATAAGCGCTCATGGGCTTATTGAACATGTTTTATGTGTGCTTTGGGCTCCATTTGGATGCATAACAACAGAATCAAATATTTTATGAGTTGCAATTTCGTAGTTTTAATTTTTTTTCCAATTTTTCTGATATTGTATTGATTTAGATAGACTCTGAAAAATCATAATATATCTTAAAAATTTTAATTTTTGTGTGTTTGACAATCTAGCAATTCCAACGTTTCTCACAAATTAAAACAAACATGGAAATTTCAAGATTGGGATAATAGAAAAGAGGGGAGAGGGAGCAAAACAAAAAGGATAGTGAAAAAAAAAGGAGCGAAAAATTTATGTTATTGAAATTTCTACTTGGAATAGAAATTCTAATATCATGTTTTTCTGGTAAAATCGTGATATTCAAATTGAGATTTGCTTACTAAATAACTTTCATGAAGTTTAAGATTTAGAGTATCATAACATAGCATGATATTTGTGGTTATCCAATGGGCCCTTAATGATTTATGGCTGTATTGCCTTGTTGAGATTTGACATGCATATGTACCACCTAATATGGTATCATATATTTACTTGATATTCAGTTATCACTTGATATATGATATTTCATATGGAATTTTTCTAACTGACATCCTCAATATCTGATATTTAGAACACATATTACATGGATAAGACCTTCATCTACTCTTGATTTCCTATCTTGATCATCTTAAATTTTTTGTAACAATGTTGACTCAATGTATTATTGTTTACTCAAATTTACAACACAACCTTGAAACGTGCATCCCTTTTGTATACTTGAATGCTTCAGCTTATGTATTGTGATTGACTTGATTCGTGTCACTTCCAAACTAGGGCAATTTAGTAATGCCCAAAATTAATATTATCAATAATTGGCATCAAACCATAGGTGGCCAACAATCACTATTCCGGTGTCGTGTGCCCTAAACTTGTTGTTTTCATATGCAATGTAAATGATGTATTACAACTTTTACATCATGACTAGTTACAAAGTCTAATTGATAATTGGTTGAGCTTTCATACCACTTTTTTCATTTTCTGCTGTGCAGCTCCTATTCCGAGAATGGCCAAATGTACTTTCCCTCTTGTCAGGCTTAATTGTTATCAAGACACTGATAATAACAGCAATAGGTCCCCGTGTTGGACTATCTTTTCAAGAAAGTGTGAGGATAGGCTTGCTTCTTTCCCAAGGAGGAGAGTTTGGGTTTGTAGTGTTTTCTTTGGCAAACAGGTCAGTTCATAGCAATCCACAATGATGAGCTACATCACTTGTTATTGGTTCCATCCTGTTTGCCCTCAAGAGCTTTCTGGAACAGGCTTGGAGTCCTGCCACTTGAGTTGAACAAACTTCTTATAATTATTGTCGTGCTGTCAATGGCATTAACCCCTTTGCTGAACGAAATTGGAAGAAAAGCTGCTGAGATCATTGATGAAAAGTTAGGAGTGAAAGAAGTATGCTCTAGATTTATGTCTCCATTGATTATCGAATTGTAAAATTTGTCTTTGTTCAACTTAGTTGTACCTTTCTGGCAGAAAGAAACTGAGATAGTGAACTTTGATGCTGCTGAGCCTGTTGTGATCCTTGGCTTTGGACAGATGGGGCAGGTATTATGATTACCATTATTATTCTTAATATAGCAAAGTGCTCGATACTATTTGCATGATAAAAAATTGTTTTGAAGATTGCATTTTGCAGGTCCTTGCCAATTTCTTATCCACGCCATTGGCATCTGGCTTAGATGGTGACAGAGTGGGGTGGCCTTATGTTGTATTTGATCTTAATCCTGGGGTCGTAAAGGTATTGCAATATTCATCTGAGCCTGCATAACTTACAACATGATTTGAGGATTTTCCTTCATGCTTTAAACAGGCAGCTAGAAAGTCAGGCTTTCCAATACTTTATGGAGATGGATCACGTCCAACAGTACTGCAGTCTGCTGGCATTTCTTCTCCTAAAGCGGTCATGATCATGTATACAGGCAAAAAGAGGACGATTGAAGCTGTTCAACGAATTCGGCTATCATTCCCTGCGGTATTATTTTTTGCAATCATTTTGTCTCATTATATTGTTTATGTATTGTTTTACTTCTTAATCGTGCATAATGTTGCAGCATGGCTTAAAGTATTGGAATCGGTTGATAATTTATGGTAGGCTGATATTTTATGGTATTGAAATATGTGATATTTGGTGTATCATATTGGTAACACCAGCAATATCGGATTGATATGTCATATTAGATAAGACCCTATAATATGGTTTTGCCAATATTGTGATTTTTTCCCATTATTTTGGATATTGTCCAGTACGAGATATCTGATATATGCTGATTTCGGATATCGTAAACCATCGGTCGATATATGGTCGATATATATACCAATTTCGTGATTTTACCCTTGTTAAAACCTTGCTTTGAGGCCTGTAGAATAATAATTATCATATATCTGAAGTAGGAGGGCAATTAGGAGAACACTATTTTGGAGAGATGACCTATCTTAAGCTCTGTAGAACTTTATAGTTATAGTTAAGGATGCAAACTAGGATATGAATCAGATATGAGATTTACCTCATCTCTATCAGATTTCTATATATACTGTTAAAGCATATCCATATCCACCAAAATATAGAAAAATTGGTAGGGGCAAAAACTGTAAATGTACGTGAAAACAATAAAAAATAAAACACAAATGCGAAAGAAAATACATTATCGAGTATGATAATCAAGGTGATCGTTTATTTTACGGTTTATTTTGAGAGTTCTTTGGATGAGATTATTAAATAATTGATGCTATGATGTTGTGTAATCAATTTGAGTTCATAATATATTTAGGATTAATTACACTCAGACCCCTTGTAGTATGGGGGTGTGTAACTTATCACCTCTAAAATTTTAAACTCTCACTTAGACCCCCTGGACCACGAAAAAAATATCTTCGTCTGTGTTTTCCTGTTAGTTTTTTTCTGCGGTCCAGGAGGTCTAAATGAGAGTTTTAAACTTTAGGGGTGATAAGTTATACACCCCTCATATTATAGAGAGTCCGACTGTGATTAACCCATATATTTATTACTTATAAATGGTTTGGGTCTGAAAAAAGTAAATTTTATTGCATGGAGTTGATAATTATCCATTACTATTATAAGTTACAACTATATTGGACTTTGGAGATGAAAATTTTTATTTTAGGATGAATTGGTTTTTGTTGTAATTATAATATTAGAGGGCTTAGAAAATAAATCAACTTAGAATATGTGTTTTAAGTTTTTGGATATCCATATTGCTGTTTGTTTTTATTTTTCATATATCTTACGTGTATCTGTATTTGACTTCAAAATGACAACCATATTCACATATTTGCATATTTGTATCTGCAGCCAATCCCAATCCAAATGTCTGCAGATACCTATATTTTTTTTCATCCCTAATTATAGCTCTCCCAAAAACTATATTTAGTTTTTTTGGAAAAAGGGGAACCCATTTTGTATGCTATATATATATATATCAATGTTTAAAATAGCGATAACGGTAACGTAACGTTTTGCCTTTGTTAGGTTATGTCGCAAATAACGTAACGCATAACGTAGGTTATGCAATTTTCTATTTATTTAATAAAAATAAATATAAAACCATATAAAATAATTTTAATAAATTGAAAAATAAATTTAAAATGTCTAAAAAAATATAAAATTATTTTGTAATACATAATCTATTCAAATATTATATTAAGTTTTACAATAATTTTCATATATCTTCATAAATTATATTAAGTCTGCAACCGTAATTCCAATCATCATTTAAATAAAAAAGCAAGATTCCTATTTTTTATTTCGATTCCAATTATTATCATTGTTGTAATTTATATTTTGTAATGTTCAATTTATCTTATTTATGATTGTTGATTTCAGTTCAATTAAAAATTCAATAAAATCAACAAGTAAAATGTTTTAGCAACTGGACGAGAAATACAACAAGTGGATAAAGAAACAAACTTAAATTATCAAGTTAAATTCCAAAAGCAATCAAACAAGCCAACAATTAATTAAGAAAATTACAGCAATTCGCTAATAATCAAAATAATAATCAACAACATATAAATTACTAAAAAAATTAATTGTAAATAACGTAGTATAACGTAATTTAACGTAACGTTATGTAATATAACGTAAAATAACGTAAAAAACGTACTGTTACGGTGCACTGAGTTATTTCCAGTTGTTACGTAGCGTTGGGATTCCGTTAGGTTACGTAACGCAAATAACGGGTTTCATAACGTGTTATTTTCAACAATGATATATATATATATATATATATATATATATATATATATATATATATATATATATATATATATATAAGAAAAAGTATATCTAAGGTGTCTCCATAGGGAATTGTTTATGGAGACGCCTCTAAATCTCAATATAGAGTGGATGATCCAAACCGTGAATTTTGATCTCTATCCAAAAAAGATAGTTTACAAAAAATCATGTATTTTCGATACATTTTGATCGTGTATTGATTAGGTACAAAATGAATAGTTTTTCAAAGTAGAACAAATGAGTTCTCTTTGATCGATAGTGAAGCAGTATCCAAATTACATGATTTTTTGTACATCACCTATTTAGAGTATGAAGATTAAACTAACTGTTTGGGTTGTCCACATACATCCTCCATATTGAGATATAGGGCGCCTCTATAGGCAACTTCCTTATGGAGGCACCTTAGATATCCCATTATCTTTTATCATTTTTTTTTGGATTATAATCTACACCTCAATATCTTCTTAAGGATCAAATTTCATAGATTTTGGAGTTCATTTGTCACTCTTTCTAGTGAATAAAAAATGATGTATTCAACAAAAACCGTTAATTTTATATTTATTTGATGGAAAACCAAATCAAAATTATAACCGAAGAAATTGGGAATGAGTGAACCCTAAGATTTGAGATCATAATGTAAAAAATTATTGTAAAAAAATTTATTGTAGCTAATGGAAATTGCCTGCAGCTCAGGTAACTTATATGAGCTGTTAACTCATTTCCATTATATATATATATATATATATATATATATATATATATATATATATATATATATATATATATATATATATATATATAATCAGAAATTGGAATATCAAAAATTCGATCTGAATGAATTTGATGTCTCAAAGATTATTGTCTAGATGGAAAATAATGGGCACCTATTTCATGTCAAGAATACAATTCTAAATGGATTTTTAGATCTATATAATTAATTATGAGCAACATGAAATCTGTCTTAAGAAGCCACTGTCTCGATTAATGGGCCAGTTTTAGAAAGAACTGACACAAAACATTGAGGCTGTTTTAGGTTTGCTGGTGTCCTTGATAGAGAACTAAACCTAAATTTGAGACTGATTCGATTAGTTAGTGAATTTGCTCTAACCGAAGAATTTTTGATAGGTCCCTATATATGCTAGAGCGGAGGATCTTGCTCATTTATTGGATCTGAAGAAAGCAGGTGCAACGGATGCTATTATTGAAAATGCCGAGGTAAATTTGGAATATGCATCCATAACCCTCTCTCTTCTCATGGTTTTATAAGGTAGAGTCTGCCATTATTTATCCCTAATCTGTTACGTAATTACTGCAGACTAGTTTGCAACTTGGCTCAAAGCTTTTGAAAGGACTTGGTGTCATGTCAGATGATGTGACCTTCTTGAGTCAGCTTGTCAGGGACTCTATGGAGCTTCAAGCTCTAGAGGCTATCAACAGAACTGAGGACCGAGAAACTGATATTATGAAGCCACTGCAGGTACTTAATTACTCATATTATATTCCATTGAATTTTTCATCAGAAATGTCTATGGCACATATTAATTTTAGTTGTTCCGTGAATGCACCAGGTAAGAGTGACCGACCTTCAGGATGGTGGAGGCAGTCCGCTGAAGTCTGCCAATGAGGTGTCATTAAGCGTGAAGCGGCCAGATATATCTCAAGTTGCTGCTGTCTCCGAAGAGAATCAATCGTTTGCTGAAACTTCAACCTATCAACCTGAAAACTTCGAGGATGATGATGGTGTTAAATATTGCCGCTTGGATACAAGCAATGGTTCATCAAGTAAAGAAGAGGACATCGAAAAGATAAACATGTTAGATAGTTCAGTTCCTTTTGCAGGTAAATCCGAAGGCCCTTAAGTGAAGATTCGAGCTGATATCCTGTCAACTCAGTTCCAGCAAGCCAGCTGTGATGTGTTTCCCCCCGCCCATAGTGGCCTTAATTCTGCATGCCTTGACACAATATGATGTGTTGCTCATTTCTGCATGTGCATGGGCTCAATAAACCTCAAGGAGAGAGTCCGGACATGGCTCTTTTGGCGACCTACATACTAATAGCCTTTGTACAGATTAGTTTTGTGAGATTCTTCCTCAGTAATGTAGCAACAAGATGGTGCATATTTTGTCATTCTTGTATTGATACATAACCACAGCTGAGCTGACTGTGAACAGCTACTCTCAAATTCCTGTATCACTAAAATCCTTGTGAAGAGAGCAGCAACTGCCAGTGTACTTGTGATTTCACTGGCAAATCTGATGACAAAAATGAACAAGCAGTATTATTTATCTAGTTATTTATATAAAAAAGTTCTTGTGATTGTTACAGATTAAATTATGGGACTTTGTATTCTGAACCTGGAAGGAGTCAATTATTTTTTTTTAAGCTGCACTTTTTCCTGTATAACAAAAGTGTTAACTTTGAAATGTGCCAAAGATTCTTAAATTCTTCCCCATTTAAAGTCAGTTAAGTGCTTGTTTTTATGCCAAGTTTTCCGAAGAAATTTATTGAATATTGTCCTGATTATGCAAGATGAGAATCCAACTACCAAAAATTTTGAATTTCAAATGCTATGAGCAGTTGCAGGCTTAATCATTGAAGGGTCCTTTCTGTCTCTAATCAGATAAGAAATTAATGATTTATTTCCAACTTCCTTATTAGATTCTCATATACTATAAAAGATTTGGCTACCGATGTCATGCGACTGAATTATTTTGTGATAACTCGTAAGCAATTAGAATAAAATATTCTCTAATTAGAGTGGTATGAACTAAAAAGAACAAATTAACCATTCAAAATCCCATTGCTTTCGACAGTAACTGATCAATGACAACCTAATGTGATAGATTTACATGCAATGCTTTAATAGATGATTCATTTACTCTTTAGAAAGGTCCTACAATTTTTCTTTGTAAAACTCTTAGGAAAGTCGTGCAGATTTTTAAAACTCATTTGTCAGATTTTACATGATATTTTTGCCAACTCTTCATGGAAGGCCTCCTATTTTTTTTTAATTTTTTTCCCCTTCCTTCTCATATATAACTCAATGTCTCACTGTGTAGCACTTTTTTGGATTAACATGAGAGAGAGAGAGAGAGAGAGAGTGGGGAATCGGCTGTGGCTCATGATGTAGCATTTTTTGGATGAATAAAAGAGCAACTAACTAGCAAATATAAATAAATAAAAAAATAAAAAAAACAGAAGGGCTAATTTTGTTTATTTTCTTAGCTATGCGACAACCAAGTGAACAAAGTGATCTCCCTCCCCTATATTCATCAAAAGAAGACAAAATTTGAGTACACGCCAGATATGCAACTTTTTTGCCAGTTCTCTGATTTGTTTGTCAGCTAACAAAACATTCGGAGTCCATAAGTTAGCCTACAAATAATAATAAACAATAATTCATGAGAAAATGCAAGTAAACCTGCAACAAACTGGAACCGATCCCGACTCTTTTCCAACTGTGTAGGATCGGAGTCCAGATCTAATGGTATTTAGACCCAACGCAATCCCATGAGAGATTTTATTTAAGATCTTGCCAATCTCTTACTATCAGAATAATTTTTTTTAAAAAAAGAAGAACTAATCTAATGTTTAGTGCTCCAACAAAAGGACTCGCCTCCCTCTCCCGCTCCTTTCTCTCCAAAACCAGCAAACCTTTAACATCATTCTCCTCATCATCTTTAGCACCATCGAAACCCATAGAGTACTCTCTCGTCGCCGCTCTCAAGTCCTCCTCCGCCTCCTCATCCCTCTCCTCAGGCCAGCAGCTCCACGCCCTCGCCCTCAAATCCTCCCTCGACTGCTCCAACGCCTTCGTCCGTAACGCCCTCATCAATCTCTACGGCAAATGCAGCCGCCTCCACGACGCGGACCGCCTCTTCCGCTCCTCTCCGGCTCTCATGGACAACACATCTTGGAACACGATGCTTGTCAACTATGTGAAATCTCACCGCAGCGACGACGCCTGGAAGTTGTTCGACGAAATGCCCCAACGAGACTGCATCTCCTTCACCACCATCATAATGGGCCTCGCCCAGAATGAGCACCCGGCCGAAGCCCTGTCCCTGTTTCGGGACATGGTGGCATGTGGCGTCAAGCCCAATGAAGTCACACTCGCCACCGTGCTCTCCTCTTTGGCTCACCTCCGCCGCAGCTTGCTTTGCCCCTATGATTATCTAGTTGCAGCGGGAGAGATGGTCCACGCGGTGGCAAGAAAGACGAGGTTCGATGCGTTCGTTCTCGTGGGTACCAATCTGGTGAATTGGTATGCGGTCGCCTCCAATTTGCAGTGCTCCGAGGCAGTGTTCGAAGAAATGCCAGAGAAGAACACCGTCACATGGAATGCTATGCTCAATGGATATGCGAAGGCGGGACTGATCGACTTGGCACGAGATGTTTTCGATAGGATTCCCGTGAGAGACGTAGTCTCTTGGAGCACGATAATCGATGCGTACTTGAGGATGGGCATGTTTGGAAAAGCTATGCTCGGGTACCGTGAGATGTTGAGGCAAGATCCGGACTCTAGGCCGAACGAAGTGATGCTTGTCGATTTGGTCTCTGCCTGCAGTCGCTGCTCTGCTCTGCAAGAAGGAAGCCAACTGCATGTCGTGACGATCAAGGCTGGATTTGACCGTCATCCCTTCGTGCAGGCAACGCTCATCCATTTCTACGCCGCGTGCAAGGAGATCGGCCTGGCGTGCGTGTTGTTTCGATCGTGTGACAGGACAAACATTTCATGTTGGAACTCTCTGCTAGCAGGATTCATAAGGAACGGCATGGCGGAGGAAGCGTGCAGCCTATTTCAAGAGATGCCCGAGAGAGACGTGGTCACCTGGAGTAGCATGATCTCTGGCTACATACAATTTGACCGCTCCGACCAAGCCTTAGCGCTTTCCTGCAAGATGATGAGGCAGAATGGAGTCAAGCCCAACGAAATCACGCTTGCCAGCATTCTTTCTGCCGTCGCAAGCTGCGGCACGCTGGAGCAAGGGAAGTCCGTCTACGGCTACATAATCAAAAGCACGGACTCTATTCCTCTAACTGAAAACCTTATGGCAGCCGTGATTGATATGTATGCAAAGGGCGGGAGTATTGACAACGCGTTGAGAGTGTTCTCTTATCATCAAAACGCTCCTTCTCTGTCGACGGTGTCACCATGGAACGCGCTCATTTCTGGTCTAGCTAAGCACGGGCACGCTGACACGTGCCTCAGAGTATTCTCGGATATGCAGGCGAGGGGAGACGTGAAGCCAAATGCGATTACTTTCCTCGCAGTGCTGAGTGCGTGTTGCCACGCAGGGTTGGTTGCTGACGGCAGGGAGCATTTCAAGTCTATGACGAGCGTGTACGGAATAAGACCGAGTATCAAGCACTACGGCTGCATGGTGGATCTCTTGGGGCGTGCCGGGTGCTTGGAGGAGGCGGAGAGGTTGGTTATGGGGATGCCGATGGAGGCAGATGTGGTGATATGGGGAAGCATGTTGGCGAATGCAAGGACTCATGGGAATATGGAGATGGGGGAGAGGGCTGCCGAGACGCTGGCGAGGCTAGAGCCGAGTCATGGGGCGGGGAGAGTTCTGTTGGCCAATATTTACGCGGACGCTGGGAGGTGGGAGGATGTATTCGTGGTGAGGAGAGAGATGCAGGAAGAGAGATTGATCAAGCTCCCTGGGTGTAGTGGCATTCTTTGAGTTTTGCTCGGTCGTTGGTTTGTATCTTTAAATTGTTACTTAAGATGAATAAAAAATTGAAAAAAAAAGGATCTCTCTCTCTTCCATTATTTGAAAAAGTTGCCTTGTGCTTATGTTATCGAAATAAATTATCAAACAAAAAACTCTAATAAATAAAAATCGATGTGCTCAAAAGTAGATTTTTTTTTTTTTATTTTATGAGTGATATTTTGAAAGGACCCCAGAGTTTTAACTTTCACTCCTATAATTGAAGATTTTTCCAGCTTTTCAAAATCTCGCTGCTTTCTGCTTTTTCTTTCGTATTCTCCATTTTACTACTGCATAGTTTTTCTTCTTTTTCGTCTTGACATGTCTTCACCGTTGTTGTCTTTGACTTTTTGCTGTATTGTCATCGTTATTGTTTTCGTATTTTACGAAAAATAAATATGAGTATGCCAATAATATACCATATTTAAAACACATCATTAAAAAAAAAAAAAATCATGCAAAGAATATTTTGATATCCGATACAAAATCACAATAAAAACGAAAAGTGAAAAGAAAATAAAACAAGAAAGAACTTACAATGTTTCCTTTATTTATTTAAAGATAAGGTAAAATTAAGAAAATTCAAGATATATAAAACCCAACTTTCAAAAAAAGAAAGAAGAAACACAAAGCAGAACTCAAATCAAGAAAGAACTAAAAGTGTTATCTTTCTTAATTCATGTAGGTTAAAGTGCACGCAGAATTCCCCTCTTTATTACACCTACCTCTATATTCGTAGCAGTGTGTATAGTATCCATAACCCTCTACCTCTAATTGTCTACTTCTACTTGTCCATCCCTAATTGTCTACCCTTAACAATGTTACACTATTTAACCGCTAACTGTCTACCAATATTTTTACCTTAGCTATCTATCCTTGACTATTTACTCCCCACCGTCCATCCTTAATTGTCTACCTCTAACTGTCTGCTCCCTTCTCACTAACTATATTTCACGCTATTATCTAATTTTCTACCAAGTTATTATCACAATTTTTATCATGCTATTAACTATCTGATTAATTAGTAAAGTTATTTTTTTCAACCAGCATTCTTTATAATTAAATCTGGAGCCTTTCTGTTGCGAGCCAACATGTTACTAATGCAGGGTATTATAATATGGGGGCGTTCAGCCGGGGGAATGTTCTTCCAACTACAATCAAAGGGAAGCAGCAACTATTTATTTAAAAGAACAAATAAACATCACATATGCATCTCTGAAGATTAATAAACAAATAAGAACTCAACAATTAACTAATAGCTTCCCATTGTCTCTTACAAATTTCATAACCAAGTAATCGAGTTTGCTAATTGTCAAAATCTGGAAGGATTTTCTAATACAATCAAACATTCTGCATCCGGATACGCTACCCACAGGCAAAATTTTTGAAGAATTCTGGAAACATTCACACAAATTTTAAACAAGGCAGTGAATTGTATAAATCAGCAGAGTGGGAACATACACTACTTCACAGTAGGAGACAGACGAGATAATACTGTACAAGGGCTGCACTCGAACTAACAAGAAGAAATTTATTTTGACTGAGCTCGAGATACACTATCGAAATAAAATGAGAGTGAACATGAGAGAAAGGGGGAAAATATTAGAAGAAAGATGACCAAAAAAAACAGCACTTCCTATATCTCTTTCCTGCCTCCTTTCCCTCTTACCGTGTTCCTGTAAACTTACACAACATACATGGTAATGAGACTTTAAACGTTCTTCAACGATACAAACCATGACCCATGAAGTTTGCAGAGCGATGCTCTTCAAGCTATAAAACAGAGGAAGAAGCAGTTGAAGGGATCCTGCGAGATGTTGAAGCACCTTCATGGGTACCAGGAGATTTGTTCATTAGGCGGCGTTTGTACCGCTTCAGTACAGATGCCAAGTTCTCTTTTCCTTTGGGAAATGCAACATCTCCTGCTGCAGTACCTGTTCTTCCCTTGCGGCCAGATACTGCAATTTCTACATCTTTGATGATATCAAGGACCATGCTGGCAGTGGTCATGGATTTATTGCTGAGCTGTTCAGTGGGCCAGAGAAGCCCATTTTGTAATCCTGGTGGTGTCTCAAGACAGGAGCAGGGGGAAAGATGCTGTCGGGGCTTGGAAAATGCAGGCTCGATTATTCCCTGTTTTGGATGAGAAAAGTGAATGAGGAGAAATTTCCGATTATATTATATATGTTGGCATGAAAATTCACATTACTAATAGATGGTTTGTTATACAACAAATATCGTATAGAGGATAAAAGATCACATAAACCATGGCAATTCAATACAAACTAAAATGTGAAATATATACTATGTACCATGTAGTCTAGATATCTTGGTATAGAATATTGGCCATTATAAATATAACTAAAAAGCCATAGAGTTGAGGGGATGAAAGGAAAACATCAAAGAAATGGCTGTTGGAGTATAGGGTAATAGAGAATAGGGTCTCCTCTACATATGTCAGGATTAGAGTGGGGTTTAAACATTGGGCAATAGAGAATAAGGTCTCCTCTACATGTCAGGATTAGGGTGTGGTTTAAACATAGGGTTCTCAAATAGGGATCTTGAGGAACATCATTTGCTTGTACTGGAATTTGACGGTGCAATACCTCTAGCTCTCCTCGGATGTAAACATCTGCCAAACAGCGCAAATTGATAGGGCTCCACTTGCTTGTGTTCTTTCTATTTAATTTGAATCTCATGCTGTCATAAGGTTCTATCCATAAGGCTACCAAAGGTCAAATCATGATGTGGTTTCAGGTTTCAGTATTTCGATTATAATTAAGTGTCATAAAACCCAATTCCAACTGATTCATTTTGAGGGGTTTATGCACAGTGTGATATTTAAGACTAGAACCAGACCTGAATAGTAAATTAATTTTTCCCTAGTACCTGACCTTACCTTTCAGGTGCAGGTAAGCTTCAAATCATAATGTAGCTATAGCCACATTCCAGATATTGGTTGGCTTCAAATTGAGTGAATAATCATGCCCTTAAGCCTGTTAGAAGATACCATCTCATCACCATCACCATCATCATAATCATCATCGTCGTCATCATCATCATCATCATCATCATCATCCATGTGCAAAGCCTGCTTAATCACATTCCCTTCCTCTACGAAACCACAATATTTGTCATCTATCACACTTCAATGACATCTTTTCTTTTCCCAATTTATGAAATTATTGTTGTGCCTTATTGTTGCTTTCATTACAAGAAATGTTTTCAGATAATTAGAAGGAGCTCTGAAATAGATCGTTCAGACAACCTTTCAGATATTCTGTTCTATCCAAAAAACACAATAAAGAGGGAGGTGCATTATTATTGTGTACGACATTCTAGATTCAATTAAATCCCTCTTAATTGAATCACTAAGAAAATACATTATTGGTCTTCCTTATAAATCTGAGGTTTGCATTACATGTGTCCAGAAATAGTTACTCCTAATACAATAAGAAACTCAGAGCAAATGAGTGAAATGTACCTGAAGGCGGTTTAGGACATAGGTATATTTGCCCCATAATTCTGGCCGACTTTCTACAAGAGACAATTCCAAAATACGGCGAATGCACCACACACCAAAGCTTACAACTAGGGCTGCTCGCCAGACACAGCCATCTCCACAATTAGGAATAGACTCAAGACAAGGGATATCTGCCCCCTCGCTTCTATTCAATGAATTGAACCTCCGATCAGAAGACAAGTGCTGAAGCTCGCATGAGACTACCTGATTCACCTCAACATTATCTGCTCTATGTAAATATTTCTCTGATGACGCAATTTTATCAATTAGCTCCTCATCAGACCCACCATTCTGTCTAAACAACCATTCTGATCCCTCCAATTTCAGGAGCTTCATGATACAAAACCTGAGAGATTGAAGCAGCTTGGCACCGGACTCTGCATATGGAAAGATCTCCTTAGGAGCCAATGCTCCTCCATCACTTCCTCTCTGTCCTTTACCTTCCATACCAAATAACTGTTCGAAGGGTTGCCTAGACCAAAGAGATTTGGTGTCTGGATTTATGCCAAAAACATCTCTATGCAGCTGGGGTGGAGAAAGTTGATCAAATGCCAAAGGAACTCCAGCTCTCGAGACATTGTTCACATACTGTGACTGTTCAGGAGCCATCCCACCTGGAGTTGGTCGAGGGCCAACAGGAGCACCTCGTTTCGCTTCATTCAAAGAAGCATTTCTTCCTAAAGCAATGATTGCAGAAATATCAGGTGAACTGTGGTATTTTTTCGTGTTGGAGGAAGAAACAAGACTTTCACTAGCTTCACCAAATGGTGCTTCATAATAAGGAGTTTCAGGCTGCAATCTGCCCATTCTAGACAATGCTGGACATTGCAAACCAGAAGTTCCCAATGTACCTAGTTCATTTTGTGCACGGGTATACAAAACTTGATCTCTTAGAGTTGCAATAGAAGATGCAGAGTTGGGAGTTCGTGGCAGGTTTTGGGAGATGGAGGAATAAGGAGCTCTTGTTGCACCAATTTCTCTGAGATATGAAGCTATCGGATAACCATGTATGGTAGCTGGTTGATAATCTCTACTATCAGAATACTGTGGAAGGTGCAAACTAGAATAAAGTCTTTCACTGGGGTCAAGCAAGTTGTTAGATGAGGTTTGCACATGGGAATTCAATGACTGCACGTTATGCGACCAAGACGGGGATCCCATCTGACGCCCAAAAGGTAATTCCACACTATGATTCATTTGTTTGGGTGAGTTGTAATCTCTCGTATTTATTGGAAAAACTGATCCCATGTCAGTGTCTGAGAAGAAACTCTTGGAGACTTCTGCCCCAATGGCATCTGATTTTACAGTTGATCCAACTGATCTCAAATCCAAGCCTAGCAGAACATCTAGTCTGCTAGTGGCTGCTTCTTGTGTTAGCTTTCCATGGAAATCAAACAAATTACCCCAAAACTCATTCAGAGTTTCAGCTAACTGACGTCTTGCTGCTCGGCCCAATCCTGACAACCTTGATAGGCTCCCACTACCAGAAGACCCTTCCAGACCTTTTGGCTTGCCACTATTATAAGATTCAGGGACCTCAGGCGTCAAAGAAAGTGGAAACCCTTTGAAAGACTCCACAGGCTCTAAAATATCCCCTTCGTTCTCCCTATCCATGCGGATGTACGTCTCTGGTCCGTCATCTTTCATGCCTGTGTCCTTGGACTCAATCCTGTCACAAATGCCCACATCCGACAAGCATCCAACAGAAGTCTTGTCTGCAGTATCTAATAATTCAACTTCAACTGTGGACTTTGAATCCTCTGTGTGATACATTGGAGGTGTAGAAGCAAGAGTTATGGTGGAGCTTTGAGCAGACAGGTGAGAATCATGATCAGAATCAATAGCTGTCTCAGGCAGATCAGGATTGAACTCTAGCATTGATTTTTCAGATTGAGTCTCCAAAGACTTTTCCAAGGCATCTTCTACAGAAAACACCTGGTTTTCATCATATTTAATCAGATCAGAGTTATCATCTTCTGCACCCTCAAATAGCTCTGGCTGATCCTTCTGCAAACTTCCACTCCAGACATGTGAATCTGGCCTATCATTTGCAGATTTCAGTGGTGTAACTACCAAATGTAATGTTAATCCAATGGATGCACACGCAATGGCAAGAAGAATAGTGTATGGGATGACCACAGAGTTCTCCATGCTTCCCGTCAAGTTAATCATCCAACTATTATTTCCGAATAACATTTCTATTACAAAGAAAATGTTAGATGCAAACATAACAAGGAATGCAACCAGAGCCAAGATTTCCAGATACCAAGAGATTCTGAAAGCACGCATGACAAATCTTGATGATGCCACACGAAAAAGCGGAATTACCGAAGATGGAAGAAGCATGGCCAGAATAACCTGACAGAAAATAAGCAACTGATGTATCCCTTCAGCACCTGCACTCTTGGCACAGTAAAGAGCTGGAATCATGGTGAGTGCTTTAACTAATGCATGATGAACCCAAGATAGGTTAACACCAAAGAAACACTGCAAAATCACTTCTCTACCAATGTTTCGAGTTAACGCTGTAGTCTGACTGGAGAAGAAAAGGACCAGGAAAAATGCAAGAGGTGCAATAGGACTTCTAAATATCTGTAAAAGAAAGCAGAACAACGTGTTAGATGAATGAACTTATAATTATCATGAAAGCAGGAAAACAAAAGATTTGCTATTAGATGGAAGAGATATAATTCAAACATGGAATTCATAATCACTAAAAATTGGAAGAGGAAAAACACAGTGAAATATAGGCAGGGAATACACATAGAATTTCAAAATTTTGAAATAGGACAAGCTCCCAGTGCAGTCCCAAACTATGGAAATAAGACCCAAGAAATCCCAGAGTACCCATTAATCCGGGTTGTTAATCACTGAGCAGAATCCAACCTATGTGACTTCAACTACCCAGTGAGATAGTTTTCACTAGATTATACAACATGCGATGCCCATGCAGTACCACTTATAAACAAGGCTGAAGGTAAAATTTACATCCAATTTATATTGGGGAAGATGTTAATAGGTGATGAAAGGACAAGGAAGCTGCATATGACCACTTCTGAGAACTGCCTAAAAGCAAATCGACTGTTCGATCATCTGCCTAAGTTTCCAATTAATAAAATCAATACAAAACTAAGTGCAAATGCAGAGCAACTTTTCTGTAGCTTGTAAGGTAGTTAGCATAAATAATTCTTAAATTCACCTAATTAGGGTAGGACTACTATCTGATTGTATACTTGACATTTGGGTCCAAAACTTCTCCCCCTCCCATGGCTGTCCTTCCTCCTATTTTTGTCGTACACATTGTGATCTTAAGCTTATATATATCCTCATTACAATACATGGTATGGAAATCTCATAGAAAACATATCTTATAGTTGATGTCTAATGTCCATATGTTGTCCCTATCAAAATATAAACCCATCAAAAGTATTCCTATGGAGAGGCATTTTCTGCACCTGGGTAACAGAAGCTCAATCAAAAAGCATAAAAGGGATCTCTTTTTCAATCCATGAAGATAAAACTTATCAGTTGAAACTAGCTGTCAATAACCTATGAAATATACAATGCTTTGATTAAAATAAAATACATAGAAATAGAGAGAGTACTAACCACCTCAACTATATACAGGGTTTGGATTTCAGAATCAACAGTAATCATTGATACAGGTCAGACCTTAAAACAGTATTCAGCTTAAATTAAAGACAAATCTGGACTATTACGGCTATAAATGTTTGATATAAGGCAAGCAAGTCCTATGATAAAGAGGGCAGAGGCCAATTCAAAGGAAGGGTTGATAATACATACCTGGTCCATTAGCATGGAAACATCATGGTAGCTGAATACAACATCAGTACTACCAAACACAGATGCTGCTGAGTTCATCAACACATAATTTACCAGAAAAATGCCAGTAAAGATGAACAGGATAGCAAAAAAATGGTCATGAAATATGGCATCCACAGCAACATTCTGTTGCCTCTTCTGCTGCAGCATAAAAATGAAAAGTAATTCAACATTTACATTGGCATAGAAACAAGTTCATTGTGCATAAAATGAAAAATGGAAGAAATGAACAAAAAGTTCACATCCACGAAGAGAAACAGTAAATCAAGAACTCTAAAAAACAAAGACGATCTAGGCGGCGATAATTTCAGAACAAGGGTGCAAAACTAAAATCCATGAATAAGAAGGTCATCTGGGCAAGTGCATAATAATGTCAAGTACATGAAAGTAGAAAATCACATAAATATGTTCAGGTATATGTACTGAAAAGGGAACATGCTTGCATGACTTCAACATGCCAACAAAGGATGACGATGGACACATAAAGCTAACTTTGTTTCAAGTCCATATTTTGCTCTGGTTACAACACTAATGAACTTTCCATCATCAATACCTTTAGAACCTCATATCTGTAGATCCTATACAGAAAAATTAGTCTCCAACACACTTCAGTTCCACACAATTCAATGTCTAATTTAGTAATGATTTGAGAAGAAGAAAAAGAAGAAGAAGACTGCTCCACGTTACATGATTGTCTCCACTTTGAAACTTGAGATAAGAATACATGCAACTGTTTTCATTACACAAGGAGCAAACACAGGGTTTTTATGCTGCATATAGCCTGCTGATTAAAAGGAAATGCTGGAGGTATCTGATACTAGACACTTAGACTGGTATAATACCAGATTAATTACCTGAGGTTGTATAGAAATAAATTTGAAGAATCTGTCCTGCAAAGAAGTTGGTTATAGCATATCTTGGTCCCTATATATAGGCCACTTCTTTTGTGCTTTAGATGACTTTTCTCTCAGTTAAAGAGAGCAGTTTCCTTCAAGCAGCCCAGTCCATTTGTATTTTACAGTTTCGGTTTTTATAACCTATCTATAACTTATAGTGCAATGTTGGTTACGTACATGTTATACTTCCAAGGATAAAAAGAGAAGAAAATACAAGAAACCAATAAATGCCTTGTACTGATTCAAAAGAGAATTGAATCACAATGTTACCAAAGGATGAAGAGAAAAATGAACTGCCGACTGCATGAGCTTACTAGATAAAAATTTCACATTCAAGGCTTGCCAGCCAGCAACAAACATTGTTTGAAAAGATACAAGCAGATTTATCCAGTTGACAGGTTAAGGAAGATGCGAGGAAGAAATATACAAGAAAATAGACTAGCTTACCTTTGTAATGGACGAGTGGATATAGAAATTGTGTACCATTATGTTCGCACCTAAAAGGGACATCAGCGAATAAGCACTCTCTCCACTCAATTTAGGAAAAATCCCACTCATTACAAGCGGAACCTCTGGTTGACTAATTAACACCCCAAGCACATAACACAGCAGAGTGAAGCCAGCTACACCTACATACACTGTTTCTGCCTTGCAATGGTCCTGCAATCCAGATCGTAAAGACATTAAAATTTGTGTTTTTCTGGTAATATACAAGAGTTAACGAAGAGAAAAAAATAAAGTGAACAAAAACTTACCAAGAGGGTGAGAAATGAGGGAAGCAAGGCAATGCCCACTGTGGCATAAAAAATAGATGCAAACAGATCTATCCCAAAAAGAAGATTAAGCCCGTGCCCAACTCCCAAAATCTGGAAATTTCAATAGAACAGCAATTCAGTCCACAGTTAAACATGAGTATACTTTTTCCCTTAGCAGTTTTGGCTTATAAATAAGCATTCATGTGAAAATTAAAGAACTGACAGTACAGAACCATCATGTTAAACGAAACATACCACGGTTATGTCAGAAATTATCATGGACAGTTCTGCTTGTACTCCCAACAATATGCATGCAACCCTACAATACTCCTCACTGCAAATCTTTTGCACAAGTAACATCAATTTTAGATACTAAGAAATATTTATATATTGAAGAATTGTTAATAGGGCCCATGATATTCTAAGTTATCAAGAACAAATGCTAAAATATATCAGTTGCAACAGAAAAGAAAATAATCACAATTACTTTCTACAGAGATACTACAAGGCATAAATGGAAATATCAGAAAAAAGATGAAACAATAAATACACGTCCGCTGCTAATTAAGTTTATAGATCAATTTTCTTTGTTGGAGGTTACAGGAAAGTGTTTTGTCTAATCAGTAATCATCAGTGGCCATCCATCTACCAAAGCTTTGAGTAAAAGTCCTTTTCATGCTTACTATCTTTCAAATGAAAGAAGCATGTGAGGTTGCTCTACTGTAAGAAAACTTGTAAGATAGAAGCATGCTTACTATCATACAAGTTCATCTTGCTGGATCATATAAATTTGATGGCTACTGTTTATAATGCAGAGTGGACAGATTGTTATTAGCATAATCATGCTTAGATTTCAATGCTTTTGGGAGTTCAAGGGAAGAACCATCTATCTCCATCCTTCTTGCACCCATTCAACTCTTCATTCTATGCCGTTAACTCAGCATCTGATGTTTCTTCCACATGAAAAATACATACAGGATGAAATAATAGTTTGCCCAGGCCAAAAATACACTAGTCTACCTCCAACAAGATAACCTAAGCAAGTTAAATCAGTTATCAGGCTAACATAAGTGGTTCAAAACCTGATAGATAACCATTATTGTCCAAGTTTCAATTTTTATGACTGGACAATTTTAAGCACTCTCAGTTGGGCCTTCAAGCCATGAGGAAAACCTCCAGTGGAGGACTTACAGAAGTCGAATGAATGTGGGGACTTACATATATTTTTAAATAGTCAATGCGAAGGTTTGAACCAACCCAAAGACTTCTTGAGTACCTTCTCATACATACGTACGTATGTACATACATATGTTCATACATACATCAAAAAGCTCAAACTAATGGTCAACAATGTATTTCATGTAATTTTATCAAAAAAACCTTCTCAAGTGTCATGGGTAAAAATGAAGAGGGGAGAATACACTGGAATGAGCATACACTTTGTCACAAGACTTCTTGAGTACCTTCTCATACATACGTACGTATGTACATACATATGTTCATACATACATCAAAAAGCTCAAACTAATGGTCAACAATGTATTTCATGTAATTTTATCAAAAAAACCTTCTCAAGTGTCATGGGTAAAAATGAAGAGGGGAGAATACAGTAGAATGAGCATACACTTTGTCACAAGGGTCTACTTCCTCCCTTCTTAAAAAACAATACTGTGGGAGCTTCTAGGAACATGAGAAATAATTTGGTTCTACCCATTTGCCTTTGGCTTTAAAGTTTACACTTTACACCTTAATGCATAAGATGGAATTTTTCACTCTCTCTGAGGAAAATTTGTTTTTGAACCACTACAAGCCTCTCTAGATTTATAATGTCAAAGTTGTTTCTTAAAATTTAAAAAATAAAAACATGGAACCAATCATTTTTTATTTGAAACCCTCCACTTTTGAGAATTAACCTACTCTGTATTGAAGAAAAAGTCGTGCATATACTAGATCACAGGCCCCTCTACGGTTGCAGTATATCATCCTTGTGCATGTTTTCACATGCAATGAATGCCTTCAACATCTAAACAGTTTCTCAATTTGTTGAATCTTAATATTAATATTGACTGAAAAGAAATTAATAATAATACCTCTGCGAGATTCTTTCCAGTGGCTGTGCCAATACAAGCCGAAAGGTACTGACAAAGAATGGCAGTGCAATTAAACAGAAGAACGAGAAACACAAGGTCAAAGCCAAAGCGTGCTCCGCCCTCAACTGCTGCCACCCACTTCCCAAGATCAATATAACCCATAGAGATCATAAGTGCAGGTCCAAGTGACGGAAAAAGGTGAATCATCATGCCTCCAGAGACCTCGGATGCCATGGCTAGCCCTATTAATTGCAGTTAAACTTGTAAAACCTGGTCTGAAGATGGTTCCGCTAAAGCTTGTGAGCGGATATTATCGAAAAATATCTATTGTTCAGCTAGTAGTGACACCTGCTCCATTCAGTGCTCATTTACCATCTTGAAGCTTCCAATATTAACCATTGACTATCATGCAAGAATATTGGGAAGCAAAAAAACAAACTCGCATAAGAACCCCTGACCAATTCCAAATCTTGCAGCCTTGAACCCAGAAGTTTTGTTCCTCAGTATATCCACCATGACACTCCACAAATAGTTCTGAAGCTGCAAGATATCCGATGATCGCTTCCTTAACAGATCAATCAATACAGATCCAAGGATCAAATAAATCAGAGGTTTCTCGAAGAAACGTACACAGCCTCTTTCTCCTGAAGTGAAAGCTGTGATCCCGTCCAAAAAACATAAGACCAAATATACCAGATATCGGAATTCTTCAAAGTTCAGGTACTAGCAATCACCTACAGCAACAAAAATACCCAAAAAGAAATTATTGTAAAGAGGTTACCAATTAAGAAGTTATTCTCGCCATTAATCCCCCACTAGATCGGCAAGTATTTTACTTAGAAGCTAATTAAGAACCTCAATAAATAATAGATGGTCAAAATCTTGTCTTTTAGCTAAGTTTGGGGGGGTGTGTGTGTGTGTAAATCTTGTCATTTCTCTGAACAAATTTGTAAAGCATGGACCGGGGTGGAAATCTTGTCATTTCTCTGAACAAATTTGTAAAGCATGGACCGATTAAGAATTTATCCTCACGTTGATTTCCACTTAGATCAGCAAGTAGTCTACTCAGTTAGCATCTATTTAAGAACCTCGACAACTTTCCATATATTAACCAAGTCTATTACACCTGAAAAAATATCTAAACGACAAATAATTAAAAATCCAAACTTTCCAAATAATCCATTCACAAAGCTCAAAACACAAAATTACAAACACTGATCAATCGCAAATCACAAATCTCAAATCTAAAATAATTCGAACACTATTACAACTTTAAAAAACAGAAAAAGGGTCAAGATCCAGTGAGCTGAGCTCAGGTCAACCCAAACCCTCGCCTCAAGTACTCTTTCCAACAATCAACCATTAATTTTTCCAAACAATCCACAACCGAAACCAAAGTTTAAGTACTTTACCTCAGTGGCCGGAAAGTTCGCCGGAAACTCAGCCGGGAGTGATCAGCAAACGGAGGTGGTAGCCACCACCAGCTCGGCCGCAAGAAAAAAAAAAAACAGAGAGCTAAAAACGATCCCAAAAAGAGATTTTTTTTTTTTTTTTTGGTTATTTTTTCAACCCTTTTTCTCTCTTTTTCTTCCTTTTTCGAGAAACTTCAATCGGAAGCAGCAGCTGAGCTATGGCTTCAGCAATATAAGCTCGAGAAGTACTAGATGCGCCCATATATTTCTTAGTGAGCCCCAAAAGGTAGAGAAATAATAATTTCCCCTCTAACTTTTAGGGCTCACTACGAAAAACATGAGGCCCGTCTAGCAACTCTCTATAAGCTCTCCGCTTTGCTTTTTCTTCCCCTTTTATTTAGGGAGAGTTTTTATTTTGTTATTTCTTTGGGATATAATTTTTTAAATGTCCATCGATTGGGCAGCGGATGGCTATGGATAGAAGTGATGCGTCAATACGATGTTGGGCGATCGCCTGCATGTATAATAGATACCAGATGCGTGGTTTTTGTGGGGACGACTCACATGGGACTAATTAATTGGGGTTAATTTAATTGTTTTGGATTTAGGATTTAATTAATTAATGTAGTTGGGAAAGTTTGGGTGGTAATAATAATAATACCCGTGAGTTTTGACTCTGGGAAGAAAGGGACGTATAGGCGAGCTTAGGATGGGCATAGGGCAGCAATTTTTATTTTGATTGATGAGGTAACAAGTGTGGTCAAGAGCTGATATAACTATGTTACCTTCTCAACGGATATAGATGCAATCCATGTCGTCAGATTTCTTAAGTTAAGTTGGTTAAAAAAATTAGTGTAAAATAGATTTTGGTACAAATTATAATAGACAGGGTGAATATTAATTTAGAAAAGGCCTTAATTATATACAAATTTATTTAATGCAAGGTGAAGATAAAGTTTTTTTTTTTTTTAGTGCAAAAGAGGCAAATAAAGGAATGAGAATAAAGAGTTCATGTTCTAACTCTTGGTCCGCACTATTTAAAAATTTGAATTACAAAAAAGATTTTTTTTTTTTTTGAAATTTTTAATAGGACTCGTCAATAACTGACCCTTATGAGTTATGTCTGTCGTTCTTGTGTTAGTTTAGGAAAAATATTAACAATTAACTAATTTAATAAATAGTGGAGATGTCTCCTGACAATATAAGAAATCTCTCATCTTGGAGGGAATTCAAATCCCTCATTCACAGCAAAAAAAAAAAAGTTTATTTGAGTATTAATTACTTTTTACAATGAAAAAATAATGAGTTTTTATGGTGGGGTTTTCATTTGAACTCTTTTAACAGTAGGTATAATATCTCTTCTCAACAGGAGCTAACAAGAAAATATATATTTACACTCTATTTGTATCTGTTCGAATGGAGCATTATTCTATTCTTTAATATTATAAAAGTAAGTATGTAAGAAATTAGAAATTTAAACTCCACCTTCAGTGATTAAGTTGAGAGAGATTAAGAATAGGAGTAGTTATGGCTTATTTAAAAACAGATAACATTTTAAAAGCAAAAAAAAAAAATCATAGTTTATTAATACATCCTCCAAATTCATTATTCAAATAAAATGTTTGATTGACATTCTCATAAAAAGAATTTGAAAATCTTCCTCATCCTCTTAAAATTTTAAAAGGCTAAGTATGAAATCGAATTTGAACAAACAATCCTCTTCAAATCCGAAAATCAATAACAAGGTTAAAAATAAATGTCAAATATAACATTCTTCACAACAATATAGGATACCAAAATTATAAAGACTGTTTAAAGCGTAGTTCAATTGTCTATTTAGTTAGCAGATGGTTAACATTTTATATAAACTTACATCTATACAATTCCCTATAATTTTTATTGACATATATTTTATACTATAAAAAAACTTAGCCATTCATCAATTACTTGGACTGACATATATTTTTTACTATAAAAAAAACTTAGCCATTCATCAATTACTTGGACGGCTTCACAACGGTCTGTCCTGTTTTTCGTTTTGGAGAAGATCCATCAATTTTTAATGCAAGGAAATAAGGACTACTCCTAAGTAATATAGAACAACAACAACAACAACTAAGCCTTTTATCTCCAGTATTTGGGGTAGGCTACATGAATCAAAAAAAGAATCACGCCGGATCGATCACTTTGATAGTCTTTCTTCATTCATTTCTATCAAGTAATATCTCCTTATTTAAATCTCTAGAATCCATATATTTTCGTATCACCTCCATCCATATTTTATTCGGTCTTCCCTTTGTTTTTTTAACTTGTCCTACATTGATAAACTCCCCTCGTCGAATTGGTGCATTTGTAGGCCTCCGTTGCACATGACCAAACCATCGTAAGCGATTTTCTCGCATTTTCTCATCGATGAGAGTTACACCTATTTTATCACGAATATCTTCATTTCTCACTTTTATCTCTCTTAGTGTTGCCACATATCCAGCAGAGCATGCGCATCTCTACTACACTTATTTTCTGTGAATGACGTTTATTTATAGCCCAACATTCCGTATCATATAATAAAGCTGATATAATAGCAATCCTATAAAATTTTCCCTTCAATCTTAATGGAATATTACAGTCGCATAAAACTCTCGTTGCCCTCCTCCATTTCAACCAGCCAGTTTATATCCTATAGTTATTATCATTATAGATCTCTCCATTATTCTAAATAATAGAACCCAAATACCTAAACTGACTGCTCATTTGTATCTCTTGCCCATCCAGTTTTATAGTATTATAGTTTATGGTCCGTCATTTACTAAATTTACACTATATATACTCTGTTTTAGACCTACTCAATTTAAAGCCTCTAAATTCTAATGTGTGCCTCCATAACTCTAATTTGGTATTTACCCATACTCTTATCTCATCAATTAAGACAATATCATCAGCAAATAGCATATACCAAGGTATCTCATCCTGAATAGCTCTAGTAAGCTCATTTATCACTATAGCAAATAAGAATGGGCTCAATACAGATACTTGATGTAATACAATTGTGATAAAAAAATCACTGGTTAAACGACTACATATTCTGACATTGACCACTGCTCCTTCATATATGTCCTTAATTATATCGATATATTTGATGAGAACTCTTTTCTTTATCAATGTTCATCAAAATATCTCTATAACTCCTAACTAATATAAGAAAAAAAAAAGGAAAAGCTCATTCCTTTATTTTATCTCCTCTGGCCAATAGCATTTGGGGCATGTTCGTAAGAATAGAATATTAAATTAAAAAATAATAGCTTAGTATTAAATATCAACTCCCCAGTTCACATGTTCCCACAAACTAAAAAGTCACCCGTCACAGTAGATCTGTCACAATCATCTCTTTATTTAAAAAAAAATAAATACAGGAAAAATAAATTAAAAGAAAAATGAAAAGTAAAAGGGAGGAAAAATAAAAAAAATAAAAAAAAGAGAGAAGGAAAAAGTGGAAACTGAAAAAGGCAAGTAATTTCGGGAGTTATAAAGGAGCACACCACTTGTCTCGCTGAACACACTTTGCTTATGGAGCATATCTTTTCTTTTGAAAAGACACGATTTTTTCCGGTAAGCACACAAAAAATTCCCAAATACCCTTCCTGCTTCTATTATGTGACTCCCGGCGGTCTTTCTCATTTCTTCTCGTGACCCACAATACCAAAAATCAATTGCATGTATTCGGTAGTCTCTGCCTCTCTCGATTTAGTTCTCTTATATGCAATTCACAACCGATTGCCCTCTTCTTTGCTCCTGCAACCCAATAGAAAATAATATTATTCGGAATCTAAACCCGATGGAAAATAATAGGGTTAATTATAGTTAGACCCCTTATAGTATTGGGGGTGTGTAACTTAACACCCCTAAACTTTGAAACTTTTAAAAAACCCTCATGAACTTAGTTATTTTCACTCTCTTTTTTATTAAAGTGTACTCTTGTCTCTCAAATTCCTATTCTACCATCGTCCCTCCATTTAACCTGCACACTTCCTCTCTCTCCTCTCCCTCTCTATCCCTCTCTTTCCTCATCCCTCCCTTTAACCAGCACACTTTCTCTCTCTCTCTCCTCTTTCTCTCTCTCTCTCTCCCTATCTATCCCTCTCTCTCAGTCACTCACGCTCCCTCTCTGACTGAGAGAGAGGGATAGAGAGAGAGTGACTGATAGAGAGGGACAGAGAGGGAGAGAGAGAGAAGAGAAAGAGAGAGTGTGCTGGTGAAAAGGAGGAATGAGGGTAAAATATGAATTTGAGAGATAATAGTGCACTTTAGTAAAAAAGAGAGAGTGAAAATAACTAAGTTCACGGGATTTTTTGAGAGTTTCAAATTTCAGAGGTGTTAAGTTATACACCTCCAATACTACAGGGGGTTTAACTGTAATTAACCTAAAATAATATCTAACTCCAAATGGGAGATAATATTGTTTAGGATCTAACTCCGGACGAGAAATAATATTATCTAGGATCAAACCCCAGACAAGAATGTTATTTTGGAGGATGGAGATTGCAGATAAGGACAATATAATTCGAAATTTTCGATGGCAAAGTTGCAATATAAAGACCTTAGTGAAGTGTGCTCATTAAGACTACTGGGTGCTCCTTTACAAGTTCCCGTAATTTCCCCTTCTCATGGACATGGGAAATTCTACCTTTTGCTAAGTGAGCACTCCTTACCAAGTGTGTCCACCCACTCTTTTAACATGACAGCTGTTTACTAAAAAATTCCATCCTTGTGCTTATATAATTGAGCCTAAAATCCTCATATATCTATCAGTTGTTAATATCTAAACGGTGTTATACTCGTTTGTGTATTAATCCATGGATGATGCAATACTCGTTTGGATATTAATATTAGAATGAAATTTGATCCCTGTACAATTGCTCTCGAAATATTTTTCTAAAATATGACAGAAATTTAGTTCAAAGAGAAGAGAAAAGTTGGCTTATATCTTTACGGCGAATCTTCTAATTCTCTAGTTAGGACTTAGAGAAATAAGAAAATAGTGAAGGATTTAGAGGTAGATTTTGGATTGGAGTAGTCGTTCTTTCGAAGAAAACAAGGTAACTTTCTAAGAAATAACAAACTCATGATCAGTCAAAGAACTTTTAGGTGGGCTCACTTAGCAAAAGGGCGAGCGCATTTAGAATTTCCCCATGTGCGCTTAGCCGTCGTCTCCTGCTTTCTTCTCCCTTCTACTCTCTCAATTAGCATGTTGATGCTCCATCATCATCCGGCGCATAAATTCTACTCCTCCTCCAATTTCTGTCCGGTTACAAAATGCCATCTACAAGAGATCAACGCCCATCTCTCGCCTTCTGTTCCTCTCGCCATCGAAGGCCGCCATCTGAGCTTCTCAGTGGTGACAAAACAAGGCCGCCTCCTCCCCATCCTCAATGACTGCTCTCTCCAGGTCCCGGCGGGCCAGCTCTGGATGCTTCTGGGCCCCAACGGCTGCGGCAAATCCACCCTTCTCAAAGTTAGTCCTCCAATTTCCCCAATTTTGTTCTCTTTTTAATTGTTTTATTATTTTTTAAAGAACTTTTTCAATCAGATTTTAGCTGGGCTTCTGAAAGCGACCGACGGAACTCTGTATGTAAACAGGCCCAAGAGTTTCGTGTTCCAGAACCCGGACCATCAGGTTCTTGGATTATTTATTTTTTTTCCTTTTTAATAATCACCACCATTCCATTTAGGGTTTTTATTTAATTTAATTTAATTTCATTTATTTGGGTAGGTTGTGATGCCTACAGTTGAGGCGGATGTTGCATTTGGTCTTGGGAAGTTCAATTTAGCATTGGATGAAGTTAGATCGAGAGTGTCGAAAGCTTTGGATGCTGTTGGCATGTTGAGCTACTCTCAAGTAGGTTACCGAGATTCTAAGAATGGATAGGGTTTTAAATTTTTATTGCGAGAAAATAGATTATGAATGTGCATTTTTGTTGTTGTTGTTGTTGTTGCATTTTAGTAGAGGCCAATTCAAACTCTTAGTGGTGGTCAAAAACAAAGAGTGGCAATTGCGGGTGCTTTGGCCGAAGCGTGCAGAGTGTTGCTGTTGGACGAGTTGACTACATTCTTGGATGAGTATGATCAGGTAGTCTCCTTGGATCATGTGTTTGAGAGTTGTGTATTCAAATTTTAGTACTTAGTAGGTATTTTGATGCGTCCTTGAGCAATCCATCATGAGCCAGGCAACATATATTTGAGAATTGTGTTCACTAATTTCACTACTTAGCAGTTATTTTGATGCATCCTATCCGTCATGAACCAAGGGACCTATATTTTACAATTGTGTACAAAAATGATTGTTTAGTAGGTATTTTGATGCATTCTACAGCAATCGATCATGAACCAAGAAACATATATTTTAGAATGATGTACACAAATTTCACTATTTAGTAGGTATTTTTTTATGCATCCGAGAGCACATCCATCATGGACCACAATTGAGCCGAAGGGTGCATTGGCATTAGTTACAGGCTATGATTATATGTTTGCTTTTTATGATTTTTTTTTACATGTAGCCAATCATTATAATAAGACAAATTTACTTGATGAATCCGATGAGCGATGTAACCTAGACACTTCCTAATTCAGTTTTTCGACATGTCAGACCCTTGGACATACCAGCACTTTAGGTCTTTTGATGACACTTCAACTACATGTAGCTCGTCTGTCATCAAGTCAAGAGGATATGGCTTTACATTTCATTGATTTCTCTATCAACACTTCATATGGACTGTCATATCATGTAAAGGCCTGCCCATATTTATCGTATTATAGTTATTTATTTTTGAGAATATATAGACCTAAAATAGCTATATACTTCATCACATTTTCGAAGGTTCCCATCTCAAATGCTTCTGGACAACTGGAGGCTCGACATTCATGCTCCAATGTTTGCATAATACTGCTGATAATATATACATAAACTAAATTAACGAGGTTTATATTTATTTATTTATTTATTTGCTCTATGTTGTGCGGATAGAGACGTACTCGACAATGAGAAATGATGAGATAGTCACAATAATCTGTAAAAGGTGCACACTAACAGAAGCATTGTGTCTGATACACGTCCAACGAAACTTGTACTACACAGGGAGGACCCTTTCACCTAAATGGGACATAAATTTATGGAATTATGCAGACTTCGGGAAATCGATGGTCATTCTTGGCACTTATTTTCTCCTTTGCATGTTTTATGCATATGATGTGAGTGGCATCTTCATTTTGCTTGACTGATAATGTCCTTGTCACGTGACAACTTAAACAACTTTCACTGAGTACTTCAATTAAAATGTTGATGGTTGATAGACTTGAACTTTTCTTTGGAGTGGCTTTACAGTACCTTAATTAAGTTTGTCAGTTATATGAGGCTAGGACCATAAACAATAGTGGAATCCTTCCACAGTTCCACTTTCTCTCTTATCTGTGGTGGCTAGCTGCCCCCTTTGCAGAACCTTATCTTAAAGGAGTAAAATTTCAAAGGCAACTGCTGGCCTTTCTCCTGGATATGATATACATTTATGTGATATTGTTGAGTGAAAACTGTATCGCTGCAGTTTTAGCCTCCTAGGACTCTGCCATTGGCTGCATTAGGTATAATCAAGTGACCAAGAATTGAAAGCAGACCTGTTGAACACTTTACAATTAGAGAGTTTTTAGCACTTTGGATCTGTAAACCAGACCCATGGAGTGTACTAAACTGTTGGGTAATTTGCAGGATACTGGATCAAATTTAGATGATTTAGGAAGGAACAACTAGTACATTTAGTGTACATTTTTAGCTCTTTATGCTGATAAGATCTTGGGAGAATAGCACTTTGGTTTATATTGCAGTTTATCGACTACAAAGAGATGTAATGCAGGTAGTAAAGAAATTTATATTTTAATGTTCTTTGATTATTTTGGGGATACTTGCACCATTTCAGCATTTATTCTTGAAAACAGGTGAGTGCAAAGCAATATGTGCATGAGAGGTTTTTCTTTAATTGTGGTGGACTGTCAGATTTGTGGGAGTACAAACTAACATGTTTGCATGTTTCCGTGGAAATAGCTACTAACGTGAATGCGTGTTGTGTTTGGATGGTTTATTCCCATGCAAACTTAACAGTACTCATGTAGGTTGATATAGCTTTGTTGAAAGAGAATTGTGTCATTAGAAGGTAGCAATGATAGGTTTTCAGCCAAGTCATTGTCCTACATGGTGGGCTACAAGTTTTGTCTTCTAGATATGGTATACATCAGCAGTATTAATGAACAAAAGTATGCAAATGCTGCAGTATCAAGACTCTAACCATGGCTGTATTAGGTATTAGGGTTGAGTAACAGTCGGTTCGGTCGGGTTTCGGGTTTCGATCATATTTTGCTATTTTTGACAAAACTGATCTGAACCAATTAGAAATGAGAATCAAAACTGACCGAACTAACTCGGTTTGGTTTGGTTTGGTTTGTTTTGATTTAATTTGGTTTTTCGGTTCTAACTTTCGTAACAAAATTTATTTAAAATTATTATTTTAGTAAGCATATCTTTTCAAGGTATTGCATTTATTTATATTTGTATGTGTGTGTATATATATTAAATAATTTGGTCACTTCTGTTTGGTCTAGGTTTCAGAGCTCCAAATTGAGAATCAATGAATTATTTGGGTCTGTTTGATTTTGCTTATTCGGATTGGTTTTGATCGGTTATTTCGGTTTTAATCGGATTTTTGTTAGGTATAATCACATATCCAAGAAAAGTTGGAAATGTCGAATGGTACATAATTAGAGAGGTTTATTAGCACATTGGATTTGTCTTGTAGTGTACTAAATGGTTGGGTAATTTATCAGAATATTAGGTGAAGTTTAGTCTGTTTAGATTATTTAGAAAGAAAGCATTTGCACATGATTGCACACTTTCTGCTGTCCTTGATTACATCATTGGAAAGGGGCTAACTCTGTGGTATATATTTAGGTTTCTTTATCAATTGTCTAGAGAAAGATATTGCAGCCAATAAGAGAAATATATGCGGGGATATTCGTTAAGCAGTCAGTGGCATACTCATGTCATTTCAGTTCTTATTCTTGAAAAGAGATAAGTTCAGACTAATCACAGCTACCTCTTGGTGATTTTTTTTCCTTCTAAAATTGTTGTGGAATATCCTGCCTTTATGTATATATAATGTTATGAGTGTCCCGAATCCATTTAGTAAGAAGTGGATTAGCAAGGTACAAAGAAGGGATGTTGGGATTTTGTTCCACATTGGAAATATGGTTACATGAATATGAGTCTAAATATATTTAGACTCACAGCTCAATTAAGGATTAATTTTTTGGAGTCACAATGGCTTAAGCAAGATTAGACAAATTCATCTTCATTCATGAGCCTTTGCAAGCCCTACGAGTGGTTTCTGTTAAATCGATTAGATTGCTTGGAATGTTGTGCATGGATTAGACTCAAGGAGTGAATACAGTGTCATATTGGACGGAATGGTATGAATATGGATGAGAGGCTCCATTGGGGTGGACATATTGTTGCATAGTGGTGCGATTTAGTTTGTTAAGTAAAGGATCGAAACATTATCTCCATTAGTTATTGTGATGGTGAGGTGTACTGAGTGCAAACTGGTGTTGCAGAGGACCAAGTGCAAACTGGAGAGGTGTTGCATGGTTTAATTAGATTCTAGCCATGATGGAGATTTTTTAGGAGTATCTTGAATCCATTTAGTGAGAAGTGGGTTAGCAAGGCAAAGCTGAGATTTCGCTCCACAGGTGAAAAGATGATTAGGTGAGCATGTGTTTAAATATATTTAGATTTATGGCTCAATCAAGGTTAATCTTTTTGAGTCATTGTAGGCCCAACAACATAAATTCATGTCCATTTATGGGCCTTTAGAAGCCCTACACCTGGCAGTTTTTGTTGTCTGTTTGCCCCGCATGTGTCCCTTAAACAGGTTTGCATTGAAGTCATTATATTTTATGGCTGGCAACAATTCTGTCGAATAGGCTTTAACTTTTGTTTTGAAGAGAGGTTGACCTCTATCCAACTAGGTGAGGGAAATTATCAACACATAGAGGCCAGAATCTGGCGAGGATCTAAAAGTCCAATGCTATACAAAACGATACAATAGTGAACTAGTGATATGAACTCTGCTCTCATAAAATTTCTTGGACAGGTACAAGGCAATAAAACAATTGATATCCTAAAACCAATGAAATAATTGCTGCCAACAGTCTTTTTGACAGTAAAATTTATTATTTGTCTCTAATTTCATCTTATACTCCCAAATATTGCAGACAATAAAAATTTTACTCTTTATATGTTTGCAAGGTTATATAATTTTTCTGTGATTTGCTGCGTGAATGACACACGAAGGAGCAGGACACTGTGGCTGGAGTCTGTAAAAATGGCAACAACAATATGATAATTTGATTACTAACATATGCTAAGATTTTTAATTTGCATGACTAACAAACTGCTTAGGATTTGGATCAACAACTTGCAAAGCATATGTAAAATTATTAATGGTGTGTATTAAAGAGAAATAGTATAACATGTACTAAGATGTACGTTTTTTTATCCGTGCTAAAGGCTTCTTACTTATGGCCCTAGGTCATGGAAATCAGTATTCTCCATTAGTGAACTTTGAATACTAACCAGGATTAAGATTTAGACCTTTAAAGAATAGCTTTAATTCATGATTCCATTAAGATAGACTTGTGCAAACGATCTAATAGACGGTGTAGACAAAATACAAGGTGCTTTTCAATGGATCTCAATACTCCCTAAAGGGAAACCTTGATGCTGAATAGAATGATATTTCCTCAATACAGATGTGATTTTAGTATTTCCGTAATGCTGTTGAAAGGTCACAAACCATTTATTTTAACTGATGTGACAAAATGTAAACTGTTTCTTGACAAATTTTGTAATGCTTACCAGATTGGAGTGATCAAGGCAGTTAAAAGCTCGGTGGCTGGTTCTGGAGAAGTTGCTGCCTTGTGGGTAACACATCGGCTTGAAGAACTAAAGTATGCAGATGGTGCCATTTATATGGAAGATGGGAGGATTGTTATGCAAGGGGACACACCAAGTGTTTCTGCTTTTTTGAGAGAGAAGCAAGCTCAGTATAGAAATCATCTCAATTTGTAAATCATTGTTGTTATTATTGAATAAGCACAATTGTACTTAGATATTTTATCCCCTGGACTTGAGAGCCAACTGATGTTGTATAAACACTTGGTCTATGGCCATCATATAATGAAATATTTGAGAACAAGGATCCATGGTAGCAATGACGTTATGATTTGGTATTCCAATTTTTAACACTTTGATAAGATGGACATACCTGGGGATAGAGATGGATTGGGAACATTAGGTTGCAAGCAGGGGTTGCATATTGAAAAGTACTTCTAATTGTTATGTGCAAGGATATCAATTTTCGGCGGAATAGTTTGTCTTTCTATAACAACTGGGTTATGGTGAATGTAATTAGACAGTAGGAAGGAACTTAGGCCATGATCAGCTCACTGGCATGCATGAAGGTTTGAATTAAATTTTGAAGAGACCAGTGTTATGAATATGAACATAACAGTCTAAAGTGAGAGAACTTTTACAGAGGAATCGGATCGGGTCAAGCGCCCTGGAAACAGATTGCATCTCAACTTAATAAGTATCTGCCTGTCAAATTCAGCAGCATTCGATTAAAAATTTTACTTTATTTTAGTGAACGGCCTAGTCTACTTTCAAATATGGAACTCCTAACAAGCCACCCCAATCCTTTACCGCGAGCCAGGCCTCAGGGGCAATCTTAACGAGCTTGATAACATAATACGATTGCACTGCCTGCTGGCAGCTGAAGCAATCTGTAACTAGCAGTCAATTATACAGCAGCAGGCAGATGACAGAAAGTACAACTTCCATATCAAAGAAGAAAGCCCTGCAAATGCATTAGTTCAAGTCCTAGAACTAAACTGCCAAATCTCGATGAACTCAGTAGCCTTCTTACATCACAGACAAAATAGCCTCGTCTTTCATGAATCAACAAGCACAACTAGAAAATGCAGATTGCTGTGGGCAATAACACTAACAATTTTCGCACCGCATGCATGCAGGTACCCCAGCATCCAGTGTCGTTTGATATCTGTTCACCCCTTCGTCTAAAATGATAAGGGAGACCTGAATACATTTCAATTTCCTCTGATAACATAATTTCCTGATGACGTTCATTTTCTTTTTTTAACTAATCAAACAAAGCAATGCTTTTTTTGAAGGAAAAGCTCAAACCTGCAAAAAATGGCTCTGCCAAATTTTACTAATCTAGCAAGTGATACATATATTCTAAATCACATGCCTCTCTTCACAAACTCCATGCCATATCCACATCCACTAGATACATTAAACTCGACTAAATCAGTCAATCTTCTGCTGTGAAATCTGGCTCTGGAGGCTTCTGTAGCTTCACTAAATCTCTGGTACTCTTGGTATCTCTGAGTTTATGAACTCCTCTGAGGGCGTTAGCAGCAAAGCGGGATGCATATATGGTTGCCCCAAGGCTAGATGAAGCAATCTCGTCTACAGGCTCGACAATTTCATCCTCTTCTTCCGCTTCTTCTTCCGCTCGCCTCAGTTCAGCCATCTTCCTCTTGGAATAGCGCCGCCATGCTGCTTGGATGAAGCATGCAGCCCATGTCCTCCACTGCTGTGAGTAGAATCTGAATGTATGTTGAACCTGTCTGCTATGAAGCCGCCTGAACTGACTGGCGACGAATTTCAACTCATCAGCTATCAGTGCAAAGGCTTCCACCTCTGTTAAGGCTCTCACCGTCCTAGTGGAAGATGGGAAGCTGGCTCCAGCTTTTGGGTCCAGTGCCCAGGTTAAGAGTTCCTCGCCACAGAAATCACCCTCTTTGAGCAAGCCTCTGTTGAAGAATCCACTCCTCCCTCCGTCAGTGGTCACACTCTCCATGCGGCCACGGATAACAAAAAGCATTTCATCTACAGGATCTCCTTCCCTAACAATGTAGGTCATTTCAGTGTAAAGAGTTGGTTTCAGCCGCTCACAAATGGCATCTAACAACCGCTCATCCATATTCTCAAATAGAGGCACCTGCCAAGGAGAGTCACAACTTACAGAATTAAAGAATGTAACATTAAAGAATGTAACATGCCACTTCTGAAATTACCAAAAGTTTGAGAATCAAACAAGGAAAAGGCAGGAAAAAAGGGAAAAAAAAAGAAAAAGATGAAAGAGAGTGCGGAAAAATGCAATCAATTTTCCAAAAGTTCAAGGCCTTTCAACATTTATGTATTCACCATCAGAATTCCAACCTTTTCAGAAAAGAAAATGTAAAGGTCGAAGAACAAATACAGATATAGATATGCAATGCGTTTGTCATACAGCACTGTGTACAGCAATTCCTGGAAATCTAGTTTCTAGTACAGCAGAGATCTACCTCTACACATAGGGAAACAAATACCTAAGGCAACACCTGACAAGGTGCTTTAGTTGATCTAAAAATAGCATGGCAGTTTATCCTAAAACTAAGACTTACTGAATCTCCGTGTTGTGAATGTTGGGGATGACAGGTTACCCGTGTTCTAAATAGCAACCACAATATCGATATTGCAGCCGATATTGCGTTTTGGAGCACTCCGTACGATATATTATATTTTATATCTTTTATCACTTTTGGGTAAATTGCGGTGCTTTATTAGGTTAGAACTGATATTGCCGGAGCAATATAGGAATGAAAAAATCGGTCAAAATCAGCTCAAATCGGGCTGATTTAATTAGTTAAAATATTATTGGGTCCAAACCAAATAATCCAATTGTCAACCAAATCCAAACCATTATACATAAATATCATTTGGGAATCAGGGCTCGATCATTGACCGTGAAGCCCCAAATTCCTCTTTCTCAATCTTCGATGAAGTTCAAATCCTCTCTTGTTTGGGAACTGAACCATCGCCGATTGATCTACGATCGAAGAAGCCAAAAAGCAATAACTAATCCTTGATTCCCTCCTCCTGCCAATGAAGTTGATTGATGATTGAAGAAGAGGACCAAAATCAATTTTTGATCAAAATTCGAAACGAAGTTGAGTCTCCAGCGATCAACAAGTAACAAGTTCTCTTTTCTCCATATGTTCCTAGTCTCCTGATCTCTCTTATTTTTTGTTATTTGATTTTTTTTATTGTTTCTTTTAGCAACACCTCTTTCATAGTAAAGACACTTCTCAGTTTTAGGTTTAGGTACATCTTAAACTTGTGTGTGTGTGTATGGTAATTTATGAAGCTTTCTATGAGGTATGCATAAATTACCTTATTCATATTTGTCTTATATGATGCATGCATTTATATTTACATTCCGATATTGGCATCCGATGTTTGTAAAATATCCTAGATATTTTTCCGATAACGATAACTGCAATAAAGTTTTCCAATCTAAAATTCCGCTTTAGCCCATATTAAAAACCTTGCAGGTTACATGATTTCATTATCCAATAACCAAATGGTTTCATTTGTCAGATTACAAGTTACATGAGTTGTTATCTAATAATCAAATGGTTTCATTTCATTTGTCAGATTATCAAGAAATTGTCCATGCCGAAGCTACTTGACCAAGGTTGCGGATCTTCAGACATGCAATTCATTATCGTATTAATGCTGCTTGTTTGTCCACCTCATTAAAGTTTATCTGCATCATATAGAATTGCTAAAAACCACGAGTTTGAGTTTTCTTGCCACATCCAGAAGTTCGACATGACGGCTGAAAATAGCACGTGTCTTTAATCAATTTCTGAAGCATATGAATTCTTGATCCAACCATTTAGGCATGATATAAATACTTTCAAAATCCAGGCACATCAATTTTTGAAAGGTTTCAAATATCCTAGATTGTTAAGTACTTACTAATTTCAGCTGTTAATTCTGTGCCACTTGATGCATGTGCAAAAAACTTAGAACCACTTGATATTCGGTTTAAGATACCTCAAACTATTTAAATTATATGGAATGGACCTTCAATTTAGTTTTCATACCATCGAGTTAGCCAATTCTATCCGTAGACATAGGCCTTGAATTATCTACTACGGAAAGATTTAGAATTTAGATGGATCTAAGATCAATGCAGATACATTAAAAATGTTATATTAGACTTTTCCAAATTCATAAATGGACCATGAAGTAAAGATGCAGGCATTAAAGCATGTCCAATGGCTAAAACCTTGGAATTATTTATTTTAGAATCCATACGAAGAGTTCAGTGCTCATACTTTTTGTACATATATGACTTGGACTAGGGAGTATTTTTGTCAACTCCTTGAAGGAGATGATACCTCCAAAAGCATAAGTTGCACAAAATTACAAGTCATGTAAGATGAGTAGATGCTTAAGTAAATTGGGTGCACTAAGTCGGAAGGACAACTGATGCAAAAAAAAAAAAAAGGTTGAATCTACCTTTTAGGTTTAACAATGTAGTCAAGCCCTATATATATATATATATTTTTTTTTTTTTTCTTTTTTTTTTTTTTTTTGAGACAGGATAACTGGGTTTGCCAGAAAATTGTAGAGGCTGGTGTCCCCCTTAGGTTATCCCCAGTCTTACGTAAACATGCTAAGATTTGAATCTTGAGTGGGGCGGGAGAGAAACATCTTAAGGCTTTCTCATTAACCACTAGAGTGGCCCATGGGAGGCCAAGCCCTATATAAATGTGTGACCACATATATATGATTTTATGTATTATTTACATGTGTTGTTGTAACCACACATATGATTTTGAAAAACTGTTGTGTGCAACACCTTGTGTAGGTAACAGATAATGCAACTGTCTCCATGTTCAGAAACTACAGAAATAACAGTTTTAGCAAACATAAACATGCAGTGACCTAGTAAGAAGTGCAAAATGAAAAAGTGAGCACGAGCTAAGGCCTATGTTCATAAAACTCAGATGTTTGGATGAGCAGCTGAAGGCCAAAATCTGCTTACCCTTCGCACCAAAGCCAAACATAAATGGCGTTTAATATCCCTCCTGAGATCCTTGGGTAGATTCTGAACCAAGCTTTCTTCATCTACACCTCGTGTCTCCAACCATTTGTACTGATCATAGCGGCGAACGCGCTCCCGAAGATCTTGTGGCAACAGACGGTGATGCATCCACTGTTCTGAGTCACGTCTTTTGACCCTCATCTCCTCAAGACGTATTGTCAATGATGCAAGATATGTCTGAAACAAAGACAAAATGGACATCATACTGTGCCAAGATTTCAAACTATAAATGAAACCCATTTCCTACTTTTCATCAAATGTCTATGGAAGTCAACAAGATCACCTTAATAGAAAATTTATTATATGGGAAGAAGAAAATTTTACCTGCATGTTGCCAATAAGGAGGGCAAAGAGAACAAGTCCAAGAATAGCCAGTGCGATAGAAAATAAGACCTCTCCTGAGTAAGTAGTCGTAATAAGCCCTTGGCCCAGGGTGCTATTAATTAAAAGAAATTTATATTAGATACTAGCTTTCTGTTCCAAGAAGTTGAAATAGCAGGCAGAATTTAGTTATTAACAATTTGTACTCCTATTACCATACTTCTGAACACAATGAACCCTTCGGATTACACTAACATGGAAGTTTTGAAGTTTCCTTTACATTCATTTCGTTTCTTTCTGTTTTTCCTTTGCTTTTTTAATAGAGGTGTATGGCTTACTTAGTTTGTCAGCTTAAATATCACTAAATGTTCAGAGCAAAACTCAAGCAGGTGGACGGTTAATGTGCACTACGGAGATGGCAGAAGAGAAATGATATAAAAGAACTCATGATCGAGGTATTTATGATTTGGTTGAAATAACTCCACCTCTTTTGTCTTTAATGTGAATATTCTTTTAACTGCCTGCCCCATACTAGGAGAAAGGAACAGCATTGCATTAGGTAGCTGACAGCTAGCAGTTAGTCAAATATGTATGAAATAAATCCTATTGAATACTCGTTGAGGCATCCTGCCGAAATGAGTTGCATCGTTCCCACCCTAATGCAATGGTAGGTAGGCAAGGGCGTTTGCTAGGACGTTTCTTGAAAAAACAGCAGGCGAGTAGGTGAGAAACTGGGTTCCTGGAAAAGAGCGTTGCACCAATATCATTCTGGTGTAATCGCAAGTAAGCAAGGGTAGGTTAGGCCTTCACATCATAGAAAAGAGAGGGATACGAGGATGAGTAAGAATAAAGTAAGGTAGCTATGGAACATAGTTATTCTTACAATAAAGACAATGGAATTGGCAGACAATGTTTAGAAGAAGTGTAACATAGTTTGCTTGCAGGAAACTAGATAGATAGGAAAGAGGTCTAGGAGATCAAGAATATCAGGGATAAAGTATGGTATACATGAAGGAAGAAATATACGAAAGGGGTGGATTACTTGTAAAAAATTTTTTGAAAGAGAGATGGTAGATTTTAAGAGAGTTGGAGATAGGATTATGCTTAAAAAGATTGTACTGGGGGTACATGTGATTACCATTATTAGTGCTTATGCTCCACTACTAGGATTCCACGAGGAAGACTAAAATGAGATTTTTGGAAGAATTTGATAGATCAGGAGAGCACCAATTGGAGAAACGTTAATTTGTAGATGTTAAGTGGCATGTAGGTAAAAATAATAATGGTTATGAGAGACTGCACAGAGGTTATATATACAGAGTGAATAATGAAACAAAAGATATTGAATTTTGCAATGCCATATGATTATATAACAACAAATACATAATTTAAAAATAGAGATGAACATTTAATATTCCTTTAAAAATGGACCAAAAAAAATCAAATAGACGTTATCCATACTAAGAGTATAGAGAGATTATCATACAAGGATTGTAAAGTCATACCAAGAGATAGCTAAACCACATAACATTTGTTTATGGTTTTGGATATTTGTATTAAGAGATGGAAGAGAAAGACTAGATGTAAAAGGGCTACCGCTATGGGGATATGTCACAAACTAAGCTTCGTGAGAACACCAATATGGACCATCCCGGAGGAATATCCAAACCATTCATCTTGATCTACACATACTTATTAGCTTAAGTACAAAATTTAAAAGCATTCTGGCAACTTTTGCTCATGCATCGGATGGTATCTTCTTTCTATAGCTAAAACTGTATATTTTATGAAACCACTTAAATCATAGGTAAAAGGTGTTGGAATGCCTTAAATTTTATATTTAAGCTAGTAACTATGTTTAAAACAAAATGAACAATTAGTTCCTACATGTTCATTGAGGTCACCACAAATAAAAAGTTTTTCTCTAACAGGTATTCTCTGTACCATCTCATCTAAATCTTTCCAAAATTAATGTTTATTAAATCCATTACGTCCTACTTGTCATGCATAGGCACTAACGACAATAAGAATCTCTCTATCTAAAATAATTTTAACTAATAAAATTCTATCGAACTTCCTCCTGACCTCCACTATATCCCAAAGTAACTGTTTATCTATGATCACATCTACCCCAATTACGATTTTTATCTCTGCCTATGTATCAAAGTTTATAACTCTAACGCACTATGATTTTAGTTTTCTCACGTACCCACTTAGTCTCATGCATACACAAAATATTCCCTTCTAATCATAACATCAACTAATCGGCTAATCTATCTGTAAGAAAATCTATATTCCATAAAGCTAATAAAATTCTATATTCATGAGCTAACTCCTTTACCATATCCCGCTTATTAAGGTGTGGGAAACTTCTCACATTTAACACCACATTCGGATATCAACATGACACGTCTCTACGCGTCACTTCTGGATAACGACCTAGCAACCCTCACATACTTCTTACTACACTCGGACTCCGATATAGTAAGTCGCTCAGTAGGGTGAGCTCCAACAAAATTCAATTTTTGGCTCATGGCCTAGTAAGTGACAATGTTTCACGCGGGTTATCACAGACCTATTATAACTCTCCTCCTTTATTCTGACTTGGAACAGACAATGAGAGGATGAAAACTTAATATTGTTGGTGGAGTTCTCCTTATGTGCATATGTGAAAAACGAAAATTCATTAAACAATGCCCCAAAGCCTTTGTTCTTCCATTCGGCTCCATTAAGGCTATTTCCTTTGTTAAATTAAAGGCTAAGATGATCTTTTAATTGTTTCCCTCCATGTTCTCCAAGGAGTATTATTTGACCTTGTTGCTCCATGGCATTAGCTACAATCCTGTCACATCTTTTAACTGATGCACAAAATAACCTATGTTGCATGTGCTCAAACTTTCCCAAGATATTCTTTCTCATTTTGTCCTCAATGGGAGGAACCTTGCAGTAACTGCTTCAAATAGCTCAATGGTAATTTTATTACTGCCTAAAAGACAAACTGTGTTTTCCAAAACTCTAGAGCAGTCGTGGAAAGATTTAAAAACTTTTCTAACAGAAAGCAGGGTTCCTGTTTCCATGGAAAACATATCAGACAACGTTATATGCTGATTAAACATATCTGATATGTGATGATACTAATAACTCATAATCAAATAGATTCATCGAGGCAAGAGACAGCTTAGACATCATTACTGGTTCAAGCTAGAAACGGTACTCATACCACACAAATATCTCTCTCAAATTCTCAAAAGATAAACAAAAATAGGAAAAAGCGGAATCTTACCTCAAATTTTGTAAACCAAACCACAAACAATAAAGTAACTTCGGGAAAAACTTGTCTGAGGCTACAACTCCAGACTTCAAGGCCTGTTCAAAGATGCCAAACTTAAAAGGACCACTACCATCTGCTGAACAGTGATCATTAAGGACTTTTTTGAGGGTCTTTTGAAGTTTATCAAAATCATCAGGGCGTGGATTTCCACAATACAAGTAGCTGTGTTCACATCCAGAAACTCCCTTGCAAACTGCACCCCAGCAATCATCTTGGCGCTGAATAGCTAGCAAGTACCAGAAGGCACCAACTACCTGCAAATAAAAAGAGTCATTACAAGCCAAAAGTTATAGAGTATAATGATCATAAATTTGCACGTAAAGCATAGCTCAGAATGAAGTGATATAGGATTTCACTGGTAATTATCAGAGAGTTTGTTCCTTTTTTTTAATTTATAAAATGGTGCAAAATAGCAAGGGTCGATAGAAGGGTCAGGGCATATCTAATAGTTATAAAGCATTATTCATCACCAATTTCCATCCGAAACATATTTAAAGAGTCATGATTATGATTCTGATGCTGAAATCTGACAAACTACCAATCTATTCCATTGCTACATGGAACTTACTTTAACTTGCAAGGACAAGGAACCAAAAGCACAAAAACTAGCTACAAAAGAATATAGAAATACTTTTACCTTTGCTAATGAAGAAATACTTCACCATTCATATTCAAAATTTTCTAAACCAAAATTACAGCTTGCATATGAATGAAATTTTCTAACAATTTCCTCACTAAGATGAGAAATACTACGTACCAAACCTGGAACCAGATAAGGAGATATCCTGATATGGATTATAGACCCGACCTGGGGTCGAGACCAATCTGCTTACATGTGGTACTAGGGGCATTTACTAATATATTAGTTGAACCAGGTCTGGACCGTTAAAATGCCTGTTTGATAAATTTTGTACTTCTAGTTTTAGACAACAACTTCTACCCCCAATTTCCATGCCTCTTCATTTCTAGTGTCCCCATTCCTCACCGTTTTTATTTACCCAATCACCCTCCCCTCTCCCAGTAGGCTCCTAGGCCCACACACTATTCAGAGCAACCTTCAAACTATAGCAACCATTTTTCTTTTATTACTTTGCCACGAACATACACAACAGTTTCGAGAGATAATAAGATAATGAAATTTTGTTTAACTATAATTTATAAGTTCAATATCAACTCTTTCTATAATACTTGATATCCACCCTCGGACCAACAATGGTTGGACTTGATTGTTAATTGCCCTAATTGGTCGTGCATGAATGTGTCATGGATCCAAGTATTATATACTTATGGAAGATGCTTCAAACTCACTTATATATTCATACCATCTCATATCCATATCCACAGTTCCACCTCCCAGACTTCAGAAGAATATACCTCCTGGTTTACATGTCAATTTATTGATATTGTATATGTTAATAAGGTAGACAAAAAGACTCCTTGCCCACTTTGATGGAACTTGCTGACTTACAACTGACTAGCGGGCTATTTGTTAGTTTATTATTCTTAAATTTAAGCTTTCTCGTAAGAGTACTCTTATCTGCTGTTATGCCATTGCTTACTATACAAGAAAGTATGTAACAGGAACGAAATTTGATTTAGATTAGATTAGTGTAGTCTTCAATTTTATTTTACATAAGTTAGATTAGGATTCTATTTCCATTTGGCCTTATTTTATTTGCATGTGTTGTACACGTAAGTAGTCTTTTATATAAATATTGGCTTGTAAACTTATATTTTTTATGAATGAGTGAAGAATTGATTGAAAGTTGCTTTTACATTAAACCTTAAGTATGTGATGTTTTATGAATATCTTGCGGACGATTCATGAAAGTGAGGGAGCAATTGACCTATATGCGAAGCCCAAAATTTATCCTTATGTATTTTATATTCTTTTATTAAATCCTAAATTCTTGCTCTTTCTAAACTTCACCAAATTTACCCCCACAATTTCTAAATTATTTTTGTCTTACGTCATATTTCGTATTCGTAGTCATCATCACTGTCGATCGGAACCTTTGTCATCGTTATCGCATTTTCACTTTCCAGAATCCATAATCAAGCTCTTGTTGCCTCCTCTTCGTCACTGCCACCGTCACAAGATCGCAACCGCCTCAACCAAATATTGCCATCGTCTTCACTTTCATCCTCCAAGCATCGTTGACTAGAAACTTGTCCCAGCCATGAGATTCATTTCGGACGTCTTCGACCTAAGCAATCGCGCTCCATCGTTTCTAACCAACTCTTCGTCGTCATCGCAGATCTCATATGTAATAAATCTGACCTCAACAAGTTCGCTAAGATCCCTAGAAAGATCCGAGCTTGACCACACTTGTCAGCTCAATGTAAATCATCTCTGACCTAATCAGCCACCCCGAGGCCCGAGCCAATCAAAAGTTTGTCAGCTTGTGCAAAACCAAATACGACTCCATTGATGCAAACTAAGCCAGTAGACACTTGGCTAAACCTTGAGCCAATATCCTGAGTTGAGCTGCCACCCGAGCTAATAGCTCAACTTGGTGTCTGACCCGCGGTATGGTCAAATAGGACCGAACGAAGTAACGACATCCAAATCCATTTAAGGGATTTAAAGTGATGTCAAGCCCATTCCAAGCCTGATTCGAGCCCTTTTTGAGCTAGTCGCCTCCAACTTGTGTACCCATCTAATAAGATTTCCATGTACAATTTTAGCTTTCAATTTTGAACTTAAATAGTCTTACAGAATTATATGGCTCGACATGGACAAATACCTTCGCAGGTGAAATCTAACTTGAACTGAATTTTAATTGCTAATTCTATGCAAATATTATTAGATTGCAATAATTTGTTAGTCACGTTGTCAGTTTTTGCTTTCTAGTAGTTTGTATCATTGTTGTCATTCTTCATTATTTTAGGATGCATTTTCTTGCATCTAGAAAAAATGAGTCTTGTAGAAATTAAACTTTTTTTCATACTGTCAAATATATATAGTTTTGTTTGAGTTTATAATTTTGCATTTTCTTTTTTTCTTTTTTTTGTTTCCTTCACATTGCAGTCAAACCAATCCTAGGTTGCATCATAAATATGGGTAAGATTATCACTAGATCCATGCATCCTCTAGAGTCAAAACACAAGATTGTGACCTTCCACTAGGGATTATGACCATCGTGATGGTTATAGAACCAGACTAAAGATGTCTGTAGGTTATACTTGACGTTATGCTAAAAGAGAAAATTTGTTGAAAAGTCAAAGTAAAGGCTCCAAATTTTCATGGCCCCCTTTGACGTTATGCTAAAAGACGAAATCTGTTGCATTATATATATGGGTAAGATTATCACCATATTCATGCATCCTCTAGAGTCAAAACACAAGATTGTGACCTTCCACTAGAGATTATGACCGTCGTGATGGTTACAGAACCAGACTAAAGATGTCGACGTTATGCTAAAAGAGGAAATCTGTTGAAAAGTCAAAGGCTCCAAGTTTTCATGGTCCCCTTTGACTTTTATCAATGGCTAGTAAACCTAGATTATTGTTTTGATTGGTATGAATTTTCTGAAATATAGAATCAACTCCACTAAGCTAAAACTAAGACGGCCAATTAGATTTAATTGGAACATCATAGAAAGACAAATGAGAACATACCATAGATCTATGGAGACGTGAGATGCGATGATAGAAAAACTAAAGAAGAAATTTATTTTCCCGTTTTTAGAATACCATTTGTGGAGTAGATATTTTATCCATGTCAAGGAGATATATGCAAAATATATAAAACTAAAACTAATGACCTTACTATATATGTGGTTTCTGAGAGTAGACCATTGCCCTAGTCTATATTTATTTTACAATGAATTTACGTCAAATCTCAAATGCGAGATGCTCCTACATGTAATTGAAGAGACATTTTTCTAGATTTAGAGCTATCTTTTAGAGCACTTTTAAATTGATGATCCACTTTCAAAGCTAGGAAGCGACATTTTAAGTGTGGAGGATATAGATACTGTGCCTACCAACACCCCTTGATCAAGTGTTTTAAGTGTGAAAGATATAGAGAATATAATTATAATAATCCCTATGATAATGTGGCTGTTGATGATGATGTTGATGATTCGAAGATTGTAGAATGTCCATGTTTCTTATGACGATACTAGTGATCTATGATGCATGGGCACGACAAATGCCAGCATGGATATGACACATCAACATGAGGTTAATCCTAAAAATTACATAGGATATGCATGTTTGATATGTGTGTCTGACTGGGACATGGCTTCACGATAGAAATGCTCGTGCTTCATAGCTAGTGATAATGATGCATTAGTGGAATCTTGATGAGATTTGTGTTCCTTCAAGGATATTTGTGATATTTGGAATATGCTAGTAGAATCTAGTACACCTGTTCTTGACAACGTCTAGGTTCATGAGGATGACACTAGTAATCCTGAGCATTTATTACAGAGTCTAGTACATTCGTAGAGAGTGTTAGGTGTTCATTTCTTGTATTTAGGATAGAGAAAGGGATTAAGCATGAAATAATTGCTGCTATTGTTGAGTTTCCAGTAATCAGTTACTCCCCACTTCAGAATTGTTAGAATCACATATACTTCTTGAATGAGAAGAACCTCATTCATCATCTAAACTTGAAACCTTTTCATAAGGAGAGTTAGGATATAGAGATAGTGACTCAGAACAGAAGGATTTTTTTAAAGATTTGTAGTGGATTTGGAGAATAACAAAAAGAAAATATAAAATAAAAATGCAAAATAGGATTCAAGCCTCATGCGCAGGCGAATAATATGCCTGCTCCGCATGAATTGCTCAAGGACAGATTTGATTAGCAAATCACATCTAAAGTTTCAAGAGAAACTATTTTTCATAACTTTCATTCTATTTGTAAGAGCATCACATACGTGCAAAAACCAGGAGTTACAGCCTAACCAGGAGTCAAAATAAGGAACATTATCACCAAAAGACTAAAACTGGAAGGAAAAAAAACAAGGGTTAAAATAAATGCTTCTCTAAAAGGATCAAATCACTTTTTCCGACTTCGAAAGATCTACCATAAATGGTGAATAAAGTGAAATATGCATTCGAAATCCTATGGGAACAAAATAGCAGTACTATAGATCAACTCTGTAGCAACCGAAAATCCTATAGCAACACTATAACCATAAAAAATTGTAGCGGTATTGTAGAAGAGTTATTTTTATTGTAGAAGAGTTATTTTTTCCAAAATTCTCTTTTTCAACTGATTTTACTATTTTAGTCAAGATTAAAATTCAAAACAAAAGGTAGAAAATGGAAAGAATGGATTCTTCAGTCCAATGCCAATTTGACGAGGAATGGAAGTAAGATAGTAGCTTTGTGGTGTGAATTTGGTAAAAGTGGGGAAGAACTAGAGATTTGTAGGAAAATAAATAAAAGGAATAATGATAGATTTGGACCCCGCACCCATGTAATGCTTACCTACTCTTAATGAGTTGGACAAGGAGAGATTTAGATAATAATTCGAGCCTCACACCAACTGATCTCTCACCCACTTTAGAGAAGTCGCATGTTGAAGATTTTTGAGCATATCACAATCAAAGTTTCACATAAAAACTATTTTCAAAAAATTATCTTCACTCTATTCTATTACAAGAGTCTAATACAATTTAATTATAATGAAAACAAATGAAAAACAAAGAGAAAAAACCAAAGTCACTAAAAATCAAGAAAATCAATGACCCCTAATTACTCTTATCCTGCAATGCCCGCCATATTCACCTCTGGTTAATAAAGGTTCCATAGTTCCTGCAGCTTATGAATTTTTTTACCCATTGACGACTTGATCTTATCAAATAAAATTGTAATGACCACTTTTCTATTATTGCATTTAATTGACTTCTAAAAAAAATAATAAAAAAATAAAATAAAAATAAAAATAAAATAATAATAAAATAAATTAAATTAAAATAAATTAAAATCTGGAAAATAAATAAATAAATTGGGGGGGGGGGGGGGGTTGTTTTTCTATTAGGATGAGGATCTAGAAGTGGTTGAGATCAAAACAAATTCGTAAGATTACCCTTATGCAAAAAAAAAATTGTTATATAAATCTTCAACCATCAAGATTACATCTCAACCTTCTAACCTTCTAAAATTTAAATAAGAATAAAATAAAGTCCCTCTCCTCTAGAATGCAGAAAACTTCAAAACGTGCGGGAAGGAGAGAGAAAGGAAGCAAGGAAAGAAAAAGGAAGAAAGAAGAGATTCGGCTAATGTGAGTTCTTTTAACTCACATAAACATGCTACGTTTATTTTTTATACTTCCTGTTTTTATTTAATTTAAGTTATGCATTTGAATAGAAACCCAAATAGAATTGAATTTACCTGGCCATTAACTACTGTCTTTTGGTGAGAAATACAAGTAAAATATAACAATTGCCATGATGATTGTATTAAGGATTTAACAGAAGACTATACACATGAAAATGCTAAGAAATTCATCAAGTATTCCCTTACTCTTTTGTGCCCTTCCTAATTTTAGATAATTTGCGCTGAACTTCCTTCTGATTAAATTCTTATATCTTGATATTATGAAATTATTTGTCGGGTGGAATCTATGAAATTTAGTTGAATTTTGTAATTAAATAAATTTCCTACTTTCATTATTTGGCTTAACAACTAGTTGCTGATAGTTTTTTCTCAGGATTCCTTTGCTTGTTCTTTAGTTTAGATTCGTGTAACTTTGACATTCGTGTAGTTAATTTGAGTGCTAGTATTCAGTTGTTGGAATCTTTTGAAAACCTTAGCCTAATTCAAAGAGAATCTAAACTAAGCCTAGATGTAATTGTGTTGGTAATCCTCTTAGGATTGTGATGTTATTTTAGTTGGGGATATTGCACATTACGTATTTGTTTAATTGTCCCAATGAAACTTCAGTTTTAATCATTCTAATAACTGACTGCAGCCATTCATGGGTATTGGGTATATGAACAAATTCAGCTTTTGTGAATAATTTCGTTAGGTTTAAAATTTTACTGCTTGGGAAAATTCTAAATGCACACATATTTTACTAGTGAGCACCATTTCCCCTATGTTGTAAATCACTTTACTATGTAGTATGTGGTGTGCATTTAGAACTGCCTCTTCTTCTTTTTCTGCTTCTGCTGCTACTGCTGCTTCTCTTTCTCCTTTCTTTGTTTGGTTGCAATAACAAGACAACTTTGGAAAAATTTTAAATGCGCACATATTTTACTAGTGAGCACCATTTCCCCTATGCTGTAAATCACTCTACTATATAGTATGTGGTGTGCATTTAGAAATTCTGCTCCTTCTTTTTCTGCTTCTGCTGCTTCTGCTTCTCTTTCTCCTTTCTCTGTTTGGTTGCAATGATAGGATAACTTTGGGAAAATTCTAAATGCGCACATATTTCACTAGTGAGCACCATTTCTCCTATGTTGTAAATCACTTTAATATATAGTATGTGGTGCGCATTTAGAACTACCTGCAACTTTGCAGGAAACTTTAGGAAATTCTAAATGCGCACATATTTCACTAGCGAGCACCATTTCTCCTATGTTGTAAATCACTTTACTATACAGTATGTGGTGCGCATGTAGAACTACCTACAGCTTTGGAGATAACTTTGGAAAAATTCTAAATGCGCACATATTTTACTAGTGAGTACCACTTCCCATATGCTATAAATCACTTTACTGTATAGTATTTGGTGCGCATTCAGAATTACCCGTAACTTGGAGGCCTATGATGCCTGGTTTGGGGGAAATTCTATTTACACATGCCAATGTACGCTTGAGGCGCACGTTTGAAACTTTGCTAAGTGAGCCCTTTTGAAATGGAATAATCTTTTTAAGCTACCTAAGACTCGGGTCTCTCTGACTGAAACCTTATGCCCGAACTAGGCCCTATTCTTATTAAGCAGCCGTTGCACTCATTCACAAGTATTTGAACAAATTCTACATTTGAAAATAATTATGGGTGGTTTTAAAATTTTTATTTTTAATAGTAACCTACTTCTAAGTTGAATGTTTCATGCTCTAACAAAAAAAAGAAGAAAATGAATATTTGAAATAAAATCTGAAAGGACATCGAAAATTATGGGATTGGTGATAAATCATTAACTATTGCATTGTATATTATTCTTTATTGTTACTATTGTTGCCACAAAATATTGAAATTTAATGATGATCACCAATCCATTAAACTAAACTGAATAATTTACACTGGAATCGTCATACACTGGGATTTGGAAAAAATTAAGATTCATATGAATTAGATGGCTGAACGTAACTGTACCACTGTTTCCCATTTTGGGAGGATCGGGATAGACTCCGATCATTATTGCACCATTGTTTCCCGTTTTGGGAGGATCGGGATAGGGTTCGATCAATATTACTGTTCCGTTTTCCCGGAATAGACGGGATGCGTTCAGACCAGCTATATTCATATTTTTCCAGAATTTTCAAATACCATAATTAAAAGACGTCAACTAAAAATAATAATAATAATAACTTCTACCTTTTATTTGCATGTCTGTCCATAATATTGAGTTGTTATTGTTATTTGTTGTGTTTTACTACTTAATATTAGATCACTTTACTGATGATCCTGGTTATGCATGACCAGATGCAGACATTTATCGAGAAGTAGATCCTCCAGAAACAGAACAAGATGTGATATAGTTTAAAGAACATGCAGATCTACAGAAGTGATAAAATTTTTAATTAATTACTTTCATTTTAAGAAACTGTAATAAGTGCATATGACACTTCATTTAGTTTAAGTGAGACAGTTCTTTCATTCAGAAATAATTTATTTGTAGTGACATTTTGTTGATTTTATTTAGAGGAAGTTTGTTATAACTTTGATTTTAAAAAAAATTATCATTTATTTCTATATGTTATTCATATTAAATTGCGTTGCAACTGTAATATTTTGTTTTGAGGCTTGTCGAGTTGTCATTCGACGCCAAACGTTTCAGTTTTCCACACTACGGAAAGTGGAGCGTTACAAAAATGATTTGGTAGGAAAAACAAGAGCTAAGGATATGACATGAATTGTCCGATCATGATGAGGTTACCGACGGAAAGGTTTCATTGCTATTTGTACCATAATAATGTTGATTTTATGTAGACATATCTGCTATAACAAAATGACCTAAAAAAGATCATAGATATCAAGCCATCTCATGTACAATGGAAACTTCACAACTAGCAAAAATGGTAATGTCCCACAGCTGGTTTTGCTAAAAAATTTACATAAATTTGAATAATGGTCTTTGCAAGTTCTCTAGGCCACGACGCTTCTTCTAGTAATGATAATGACTCGGCAAGAACTTCAAACTTCAACCATTAAAAACTTCCATGGTTGATTCGGATTGAAAAGTCTAGTTATCAGGCTCAACAAAGGTTCGGGCTTCGGATCTATAGCAAGCTTTGCTCCGGACTATATCTCATCCATAATATCACTAGACAAAATTTTCATGTCGATGTCCACAGCTCTCGATTCATCAACATTTTCAATAGGCACAATATTATTGTTTCGACTCGTTGAGAGTGTAATCATGGTCCAAAATCCTTCACATTCAATACACTTAAGTTGAGAGTGTATAATACTTGTATTACACATGGTCAAAATAACAATATCACTTGTGTGTTCAAGAATAGTCAACGAAGACACATTTAATAGATCTGGGGATAACTTATCAAGACCGGGTTGAAATTTTTAAAGAAAATAGATGCACTCAAAACATGAGTAATAGAGTTAGTTGGTTTATCAGGATATACGCACGAAAAAGGTATAACCCCATAAGCACATAAAGAACATATGGAGGTATCATGTTTATTAAAAAACAAGCCAAGCACAAATACAATATCATACCAAACTTACTAGAAAGTTTCATATTAGTGTAAAAAAAAACGCGCTCCTTAACGCATTTTAACGCATTACGGAACAGAGCGCAAACAATTCGCTCCGCAGCGGGGCAAAATAACGCCCCGCTGCGGAGCGTTGCGTTTTTTAAAAAAAGACGCACGTTACGTTATGTTTTTTTCATAACGTAACGTGTTTTTTTTCCCCACTTCGAATCATATAAAAATATCGGGTGAAAAGAACCCTAACCCTAAATCGATCGCTTCCCCTCAACGAATTCTCTCCTGACCCTCTCTACCTCTCCTGACCGCCGCCATTTCGGCTCCAAAACAACGATAAGAAGCTCTGATCAACCTCCTAAGCCTTCATCTTGCTCAGAATCTTCGATTAATTGATCTTCGGTTCGGCTTCGGCTCCATCTCCCTCGGTGCTCCTTAGAATTTTCGATTCATTTCCCCCCTCTCCATCAGCGCTCCGGCTCCATCTTCGGTTCGGCTCCGGCTCCATCTCCCTCAGTGCTCCTCATTTGGTTTCGGTTTATCTTCGTTCTCTCTTCAGTTCAACAGAGGTAAGCATTCCAACCAATTTTTCTTAAAATTCATTAAATAATATACTTAATTGAGTTAAATCTATACTGTTAGATAACTTGGATTATTTGCATTCATGCAATTTTGCACTGTTGGAATTATGCGAATTATGTGTGGAATTATGGAATTATGTGAATTGGATTGTTGTTTCAGTGGAATAATGTGAATTATACTTGCTATGGAATTTTGTGAATGCAGTTAAGTGTGTGGCTGCTGCAACTGTGCGGTGTGCATTGTTGCAACAGCATGATTAAGATGCTAAAGGGAAAAAAAAAATCTATTGATGCACAATTAATGTTAATTAGTAACGAAATTGGATTAATGTAAAACTGTATAAAAAAATTTAAAAAAATCAGTTAATGTAAAAAACACGATTATGTGAAGATAAAGAAAATGGATTTAGTAGAAAATTGAATAGTTTTAATAACATGAACTTGAAGTAATTGTTGTAGGGTTGATAACTTGATATTTGATATTTCATAATTGAATTAATTGTTGATTCTCGAATAATTGAATTATTGAATTATTTGTGTAGATTGAATCATATCAAAAAATATGGATCCAGCCAGAGAATGGGGGAATCAAAAGGAAAGAGAACCTCCAAATTATTTTTACTGTAAATTTTGTAATCATCGCGTAACTGCGGAAATCACCCAGCTTAAAAATCATTTGGCCGGTACGAGACATGGGGTGAGAATGTGTGAATGAGTCCCGCCAAATGTAAAGAAAACATGTAAAGATATTTTGAAGTCTACGGAAATAGAAAAGAAGAAAAAGGCATCTCTAAGCCATGAAATTGGGAGAATGGAGGAACCAGACACTGAAATGATGAGCCAAGAGCTTGAAAGCGCTGCCAGTAGCAACACTCAATATCGAACTCTGGAAGCGATGAATAAATTTATTAATATTAAAGCCCGCCAATCCACGTTGGAGACAGTATTAAAGAAGTAAGAGAGGACTGTATTAGAAAAATAGACAGATGTATCTATGCAAATAGCCTATCATTCAACATCTTGAATAGTCGATATTGGAAATAGATGATCGAAGCAGTTGGGAATTTTGTTTCGGATTTGGCTTGAAACAACCATCTCCGTACGAGATAAGGATGCAGATTTTTAAAACCAAGATTGAGGATATTGACAAGATTAAGGAGAAGTACATAGCGGCTTGAGAGAAATACGGTTGTACAGTTATGTCAGATGGGTGGACTGACAGGAAGAGCATAAGTTTAATAAATTTTCTTGTGAATTCACCATAGAGGATTTTCTTTTATAAGTCCATTGATGTATCGGCTCAATTCAAGACAGGAGATTACTTATGAGTGTCTTGATAAGATAATTGAGGAGATTGGAGAGAATGTTATCAAGTGATTACGGACAATCACGCTTCTTATGTCAATATTGGTACAAAACTTATAGATTCACGAAAATGATTTTACTGGACTCCTTGTGTAGCTCATTATATTGATTTGATGTTGGAGAATATAGGCAAGATAAACATCCATAAGGAGACTCTTGAAACAGTAAAGGGGATCATACAATTTATATATAATCATGACTGGGTTTTGAGTTTGATGCGGATATACATGAAGGGAAAGGAACTACTAAGGCCGGCCATCACTTGATTCGTTATGTCATTCTTGACTCTACAAAGACTATAAATTAAGGCATCCATTGAGGAAGATATTTGTTTCTGATGATTTTACTAAGAGTGCTTGGACGAAAAAACCAAATGCAGTGAAGGCAAAAAGGGCAGTGCTATCTAGCAGAAACTTCTGGGGCCGAGTTCTCTTTTGTTTTAGCACCACACTTCCACTGGTCTATGTATTGTGAATGGTGGATTTATATGTAAGGCCTTCCACGCCTTTTCTATATGAGTATCTCAACAGTTGCAAAGAGAGAATTATCGATGTCTATGAAGACAATAAGAGGAAATACATGCCACACTGGTATTTGATTGATAAGAGTTGAACAAGCATGTTGCATAGGCCCCTCCACGCAACGACTTACTTTCTAAATTTTAGATGTTTCTACAGTGATACATTCTCCAGTATTCCTGAGGTTAGAAGAGTCCTTCGTGAATGCATGCAATGAATGATTCCCGACCTCAATGAGTATGCATAAGCTGATGTGGAGCTGGATCAGTATAAACAGAAACTTGGAGAATTTGGATCCTCACTAGCTCAAATGACTATGAACACTCGAAGTCCTGGTATATTTTAATTTATTGTTTTCATTCTTAGGGTTCTATTTGTAGATATATCATTAAGTTATTTTTTTTATATTTTTTAACACCAAAATTACCTATTTTAGTTGCCTGGTGGGAAAGATTTGGAGAGAGTGTTCTGACACTACAAAAATTTGCAATTCAAATCCTCTCTCTTACGACTATACTTCTGGATGTGAACAATTGGAGCACTTTTGAGCAAGTATAAATTTAAAAAACTTAATATATTATTTTTTAAAGTACTTTAATTATCATCATGCTCATATAACAATTCACAACTTTGTTAAAGGTACATTAAAAAAAGATATCGCTTAGAGTAAGAATGCCTGCAATCTCTCGTGTACATCATGTACAATATTAAGCTTAGAGAGAGAAATATTTGGAGAAAGCGAATGAATTTGTATTCAATTTTGATTGATGAGGCGACACCAGAGGATAAATGGATTGTTGAGAGTAAAGAGCTTTATCTCCTAGAAGATCTTGGATTGCTAAATGAACCTACTGATGACGATTCTAATACAAGAACGAATATTTTTTTAGAAGTCACTGCAATTAATAGCAATTAAAATGTTCTTCCACCCATTGTGGATAAGAGAGACAAGCAAAATGAAACTGAAATCCTAGCAAAAAAACGAAGGGTCGATACTTCTTGTAAGTTATCCAATTTTTAAAATTTAATATTCTTAAATGAATCTCTACTATCATGATTTGAGTATCTAATAATATCTTAATTTGTATCTCTTGTGTAGTATCTTTTCGGACAAAAGTAAAGCAATTGATGATAGTTTTGATGAGACAGGAGATGATATCGATCCGAAAGATGCAAACTACATTCTGGAGGAGGATGATCTTGTTATTATAGATTAGATGATCACACGAGTTTATCTTCATATTATAAAAAACAGTATTTTGTTATGTATGACTTAAAAAATTATTGTGATATTTGCTATGAAATTTTATAATTTTTCTACGCCTTTATATTGATTTTACAATATTTTATATGATTTTTTAGATTTATTTAATTATTTATGAAAATATTAAATACAATTTTATATTTATTTTAATTAAATAAATAGAAAATTGCACGTAACCTACGTTATGTGTTACGTTATTTGTTACATAACCTAACAAAAAAAAAAAAAAGTTACATTAACATTATCGTTATTTTAAACATTGTTTCATATGAATCACCAAGGCTCGACCACATCTAAAAGATGTTGATGTTTGCTTCAGCCACACTATTTTGATGTGGTGTGACGACGAGAAGTATATTTGATGTAAAATACCATTAGACACACAAAAACTAGATACTTCATTATGGATTTGTTTAAGTACATTACCTGCATTCAAAATATAAATGGAAGTAGAAAATTGGGTTTTTATTCCATGAAAGAAAATTTTGATAACCTCACGAACTTGTATTCTGTCCTTCAGCAAATATACCTAAATCATCCTCAATAAATCATTAACAAAGACAAACAAGTAGATAACCTCAAACTGAACAAGGACCCAAGTACCAGAATGCACAAGTTCAAAGGTAACCTCAAACTGAACAAGGACCCAAGTACCAGAATGCACAAGTTCAAAGGAGATTGTCTTGTGCAAAGGAGATTGTATCCTACTATTTAGATGACTGGGAAAAAAAAAACGGCAAAGGTTTCCTAACTCTGGGAAAGAAGCACGGTGATGATTTCCTAACCCTGGAAAAGAAGCAGCGCTATGGTTTCCTAGCTGACAGGAGTCACTCTAAAGTAGACAGAGAAATTGATAGGCAATACTTGACACGATTTCTGTAAGGAGGGGTGTCGCAACCTACAATCCAAGTTAATAGAATATTCAAGGGAGATAATAGACAACCAGAAGGCCGGTCATCAACATCCAAGTAATAAAGACCTCTTTAATGATCCACTCAGTCTGCCGTCCTTGAAAAACAGAAAGAAGGGAAGAATATCACATAATAGTTTTTATTTATAGTCAATAGGCTAATAGACAATAAACTAATAGAAAATTTAGTATCATAAAGCACGCTATCTAATGACAAAGATGATGTAGCATAAACTACTCCTTTACTAAAAGATGATGTATACCATCAACAATATGTACGTAAGGCATGGTATAAGAGAAGGATAGAATAAAAATTGCCCTTAATACTTGCCATGAGTTCTGACCCGTATGAAAGGCTTAACAATCTGGACTCTATCTTGGAGAGAGGTTCTGTGAAATACATATCTGATATGAGAAAAATACTAAAGAAAATTTGTCCTTATCACCTACTATGTGATATGAGGCTCCACAGTCTAGTACCCAAGAATTATCAGACGAAGTAATAAATGCATTTGTACTTGAAACTCATGCATGAGTAGTAATATGAGCAGGTTGATATGTCTTACAAGACGGAAGTGCAAGAATCTCTCATAGACTGACGCAGAGATTTATAAAGTAATTTTTTTTATCTTCTTCAGCAGTTGCCATTACTCGTATTAGTATAGCTGGAAATAAGAATAGACATAATATAACCAAAAAGCATATTATAGCTAGGTATGGATGGTAATGGACGCATCCACAGGCCAAAATTTTGACCCTCCCAATACAAAATTTTGAATTAGAAAAATAAAATTTTCATTTTTAATTCAAAATTTTGTATAGAACAGGCCAAAATATTAACCCGTGGACACATCCATTACCATCCCTATAGCTAGAATTTATAACCAGGAAGAGCCAAAGGTCAAAAAAAAGTAGCCAAAGTAGCCCGTGACAAATTAGAGCAGGATTCAGACATTTTTTTATGGTAATAGTTCCATTTTAGATCAGATCTGGAAAAAGAAGGCGAAGGTGAAAGGAGGAATTTAGTGCTAAAGTAAGAGTAGTGATATTACAGTAGCACACTGCTACCATATTTTTATAATATAATAGATATGGCTACAGATTTATAACTAGGACCGAAATAACCGGACCGAAATAACCAAATACATCATCTAACAAGTAGTGATTGAGAATTAACACTCAACAAAAATAAAACCATGGGCAATGATATACTTGCTTATTCCTCGAGAACACAAACCCTGGATTTTGAAGCATATTCCATCTCAGAAAAAATATGCCTAATGCCAGATTCTCCCTAAACTAGGAAATGAGTTATCTTTTCCTTAAAGGATGTTTAACAAAGAAACAAATATAAGTAAAATGCTTTTATGTGATCTTTTTACTTTGATTCGATATATGAGAAGTGGTCGTTGTTTAATAAAGTAGTTACAATAAAGGATGTCGGAACTTACATGACTAGCAAGTAAGAACCACAAAAGATAGTATGCAGCACCAGCCCAAGCAGTTTCAGCAAAGACACCAGCAGTTCTTTTCATCTCTGATGTCAAAGGAATAAACCGAGCAAATCTGGGAATATACTGAATCATGATCAAGAAAAGTAACCAATTTTTTGTCATAGAAACATCATAGCCCTTTTGACTCTGAAGAAATTTCCAAATTATAATCTGCACAGTGTTAAGGACAAAAAATACTCACATAAGGGAGTAAAAGTAACTCAATTAGGTATTCCTGTTAAAACATCAATGTGAACAGATGAAGCAACTGGTATGCATTAAGTAAATAAATGAAGGGTTCCGTACGCACCTTGCATGTTATCTAGATTTAAGGTTCAAATTGAGTGCAGATTAATATTGTGATTAATGCTTGATATTACTATCCATCTTAATGTTTGATAAAATAAAGAATAAAGCCACCAAAATTACAAGGATGGTAGAGACCACAAACTTAACTAAGGGCCTACATAGACTTCTTCTACCTAGTGAATTCAGCTTTAAAATAATGAATCCTTTCAATAAGTATAGAGCATAAAGTGCAGGTGGTCACAACAGGGAAAAAAAACGACAATTAGAGGAAAACTATCTTATCCTCAATCTCGAGAAGTAAAGGCATGAATATGCTGTTGTTCTTGAAATTGTAATCGCTTGTCCAAATGTCTCACTATAGCTTCATGGTGAATACTTTGGTCTCAATTCGTTTGCTCTCACTATATTTTTACAAATACAATTATGATATGCTATTAGGCAGCCTTTAAGTTCAAGTCGATATCATAGTTCCATATTTCCCCCATAATTTACTGATGTCAGCTATTCTTAGTTCTTTATCCTTGTCACTATTCTGCTATAAAGCTATTCTTGTTTCCAAAAGCAAAATTGAATAGAGATACAACAAACTAGTACTCCATCCTCACTCAAGACTTCTCAAGATAAACTTTGTTTCTCGCAGTCTTATTATCTTTTATCTTCACTCATATTCCAAGTTTCTTTCTCAACTTTCACACATAGTTATCTGAAACCTTCCATGTATAAGCTGCAACTTCGGCTTTGGCTCTATACCTTCTTTTACCTTTTAGATATTTGCGCTAACTTCTTGTCAAGCTTTTCTTCCTAATCTGTCTCTTATGCCTACTGGCTTGCCATTATCATCAAGTATCCTCATACAAATTTGTTTATCTATGAACCATTCGGAACTTCTGTTAAACAGTACAGATTACATATGTCACATCCAAACAAGTTGCATTTTTAAATTTCCAATTACAATGTGCACATTTCTAGAATTGTCAAGTTTACAACTATATGAAATTTTTGGAGACAACTTTCAAATGACTTGAAACGACTTTGTTAGCATATTTAAGTGGTGGAGTACAAAAATGGACCTGATTTATTCTTGGAAGATAATTACGTTTAACGAAGGGAAAAGCATTAAAAGTAAGTTCACTTGGAAAGGAAAAGTGTTAAGCCTGAGCATTACTAACTAGACTAGATCCCTAGAAAACATAAGAATGGTCATATGCCACAAATTCATTTAGCTCTACAATAATGATTAGGACGTGAAACTTTGAGAAAGAATTGTTTTGGAGAATGATGAAAAAAAGACATTGATAAGTCTCCTGGTTAGTGGCCATTATAAAGTAATGTTCTTACACAAGCATTGGCAGAACATATAGGATGAATACAAAGACAAAAAGGTAAAGATACCGAATCGAAATACCAAATAACGAGTTGCAAGATTTCCATAAAGTAATGAACATGCCAAACTAAAGAGATGGCATTTCTTCAAACCTGTGGAAGAGGTAAAACTGCAAGAAAGTCGACAATGAAGAATCGTCTCAAGTACCGCATAGCGATCATTGCAGGGTCAATCACAAGCTCACCTCTACCAAAAACTCGGGATGATGGAGCGATGTATGCAGTGTGAAATTGAAGATAGATGCGACCAAGATAGAAAATATCAAGCAATGTCCGCAGTGTTGTTGATGTGACTGCCAGTTTTCTATATATACTGAGACAGGTGGATTCTTCATCAACTAGTGGAAGATAAAAAAATAATGGATCCACAAACAGTGCAAGAATGCATGAAAAGACAAAAAGCCTGTTCATTTTTAGAAGAAAACTATCTTGAGGATCAAATATCTTCTTCTTAGAAACTTTAAGATCCTCTGGAAAAACTGCCTTAGAAACACCAAAGTGAAGAGTTCTGCCCAGAGATTTAAGTCTTTCTGATCCCTTTAGCATTCCTCTCCTGAAGGATTTTGAAGGGCTACTCGGTCTATGAGTAAATCCTTCAACATTGAACCCACACCTGTTCATTCTTCCAGTATCAGAAGCAAAGGATAGCCTTGGAGACTCTTCCAGCCTTAGACCAGGAAAAAAAAAAAAACTAAAATTAGATGCCATTTCACTAAGAAACTAATTCACATCACTGTAAAAATTAAATATTTAATTATCTAAAAAATTATATGCTAAAGCTAGAAAACCTAATGGGTCCCCAAACAATTTTGTTCCTTAGATATGATAATATAACTCCATACTGAAACAAAGACATCATACTTGAGGGGCAAAACATAAGGCATAACATAAAAATGGGCAATGCTTTAATACTTAGATGTTCTCTTGATCAAATTAGAGGCAAAATGCCATTCGAAGTCCAGTTTCTTTTTCTTTTTTCCAATAAAAAATATAAATACCAAAAAATGCACTTCCAAGAATCTATTTTAGCCTTTTTTTAAAGGGTGTCTACCAGTTTTTACACTTTTACAAATAAAAATTCAATACTGCCTCTAGTAAATTTTACTATCCATCAAGAAATCTAACTAAATAGATATTAAAAGTGATTATCATTTGTTCCTATTACAAAAAAACTTTTTTGAATATGTAAGTAGACAATTTAGCTACCTAACATATAAGATTTGGCATTACAATGCTTTTCAACATTTTAAAATGTAAATCATTTTAAACATTATTGACTAACTCTTCAAATTTTTCATGTTTTACTCCTTTTCACCTTACCCTTATATATTGTTATGGGGTTTATGTTACATATTAAGCACTAATATTTTCCATCCACTGTTTTTGACGTATCATATGTTGCCAATAATGAACCAGATAGTAGGTTTATGATTGTTACAGTTACTTGATGCACATTCTTGGCCCACAATGAATCAACTTAAGCTTTAACGTGACGTACTTGTCCAAAATTAGCATGGTACGAGAGCACCTCTAACAATATAAGAAATATTTATTCTCCTCAATTCATTCACGACTTGCAAATAGGAGCAATAACAGGTACCCATACCCTTCAACTATGTTTTTCAGGGCATAAACATAGTTTTGTTACTGGTTTATCTAAAAGGATGTGATCAGGGTAAGACTTCTAGAGCCAACTCAGGCAACAGGCAAAGCCTAAGGTTAAGAGCTTACAACCAGAATGTAGATTGCCAAATGGTTTTTCAGCCAAATGAATCAAAATAAGCTAGGTAACAAATTAGAAGAATTACTCAATTAAATGTGGGCTAAAAAATAACGTGGATTATGTCTCAGAATACTATGTTGTCTATTTCAAGAAAAAAGGTATCCAAAAAAACTTAAAACGCAGATGATTAATTTAATCTAGATTATGACTTACTCTCTTCTGCTAATCCAAGTTTCTGTGCGACCTTAACTCCTTGACAAACAACGCCTTGAAAAAATACGAGTTCTTACTTTATTTGTTTACCCTTGTGAAATAAATAATAATAATATTAATTGTGTATAATATTAGTTTATCATAAATCAACCAACACTTTTATGGAAGGATAGTGAATGAGTTCTTAGAATTTGAATTGATTTTATCTAGTTAATTTATGGCCTTTGATTGATCAAATTTTCGCATGTATGTTATTTAGGGAGAAAACAATTAGTGTTCTCTCCTTTTTCCTCTCATTTTACTTTTCTTTTTTCCTTTTTTAATTTTGCTCATGTAGTATAAAAGGTAGAGGATAATTCTACTCGTTGCCCTATTAGGTAGGGATATGAAGCGCAAACAAGGGTATAAATACATGTATGGGTAAGGACATAGCAAGTTGCTGAAGTGTAGGTACAAGGATGTCACTATGTATACATATATACATAATCATACAAATACCTTCTCTCTCTCTCTCTCTCTCTCTCTCTCTCTCTCTCTCTCTCTTCCAAGTTAAATTATGGGGATACCTGATATTCGACCTTAGATTAAGTCGATACAAATATAATGGCTCTTCTGTAAAAATTAACATTGTATAATGTTGATGGATGAGCAAATCAACCTTATAACTCATGAATTCTGGCCTGCATGAACCTAAGAGATAGAGATCAGGTCTGATTGAAGTAATAAATGGAGAAAATGGGTTTTTCTAGACATTGTAGCAAACTTGACTAGATTGTCCTTCTGGCTAAATGGAGAAAAATGGGTTTGTCTAGACATTGTAGCAAACTTGACTAGATTGTCCTTCTGGCCTTTTTTATATTTGCACAGACATACATATATATACACACACATACAAAAAAATAAGTGTATAAGAAATATGTATGCGTCCAAGGAATGTTCAGAAGTGTCATAACTAAAGCTGTAAATGAACCTTAAAAACCAATAATCCTATCCAAATTCTAAGTTTCAAATTGGATTTGAGCACTAAATCTTATATAAGACAAATTCGGGTCACATTCGGATCTACAATATTGAATGTGAATCATATTTAGTAGGATTCAATTCGACAAATATTATATGAAACTATGGAAGTAGTTTAAACAAGATGCAAGCTCGATCCTATTTTCAGTTCCAGTTATGGATCAGATTTTATTAATAAAATTCCTCATCAGAATTGGATTCAAATCTTACATCGATCCAAATAGAATCTAATACAATTGCACCCCTCGGTCTTAACTTAAAAATGTCTTATAAAATTGAGGACATAGCTAAAAGAATGTTCGATGTGTGTCAGTAAAGTGTTCAAAACGTGTCAATATCTGATATATCCGGTAACAGTATAGCTTATGGTGGTTACGGTAGAAGTATTTGTCCTACTCTCTCTATCACCCCTATTCTCCAGTGATTTACCTTTCTCCTAGCACCTTTACATGTTTTGCATAAAGACCCGCACAAGGGGAGGGTGAGATTGTTGGATACATTGATGCACAAACCTTGACTTGTGGGTGAAGATGTTAGCCTAATAATAACAATAGTATCGTACAACGATACCAATAATCAACATATGTCAAGATAAATTTTTAACACTAAACTTAACATGCAATCATTACATTGTTGAAGTAATACAATAAATCAAATAATTAGTTATTGGATCCACATCCTCTCCAAAGCACAAGATTGCGAAGGCCGTCCAAGGCACATCTCAGTTGCCCACTAAATTTGTCATGATTAAGATTTTTTTAGTATGAAGTACATTTAATATAGATCACGAAGTGTATGATTTGTGCTAGCTTAGTATATATCTTAACCACCAACTACTTTAATGAATGGTTGAGATGTATTTGGACGGTTGACTTAAAACACCTGACTTGGAGAGGATCCAAATCCGCATTTATCTCATACTACATATATAAATATGAATGATGCAACAATTAGTAGTTATGCTAAATTTTAGTTTCTGACAAAAAGTTCAACCTAGTGATTCGTGAAAACTAGTGCTAGGACGATTCAAGATAATGATACCCGAAATGTTTAAGCATAAAAAGAGAGACTTGAACACAAAATTTATTTTGTAAAACAATTGTATACTGAAGTATTGGGATAAGCATTTGTCCATGAATAATCACACCTTACAAATTTTTCTCTCTGGCCATCCATATACTGTGCCTTGTAACCACAATCAAACATCTTCTAGCTACACGAAGACAAAAGCTGCAAATTACCAAGAGAGGACCACTCATAGATGATCAAATATGTAGACTGAAGCATAACCAGAGCAGGGATGACATCCAATATCCTATTACAAGAATTCCCTACAAAACCCAAAAGATTAAATTGTTAGAAAGTGTAAAACTAAACAATAATTGAACCGTATGTCGTATGTGCACTACAAAGCATGGGCGCGTCTCCAGTGTACCTTCGGCTGCAGGCAGTACAAAGGTCTCAGAGAGCAAATAAAACATTTATGCTTCTCTATCTACACACGTGACATGGCTCTCAATCGACTGCATGTAACAAAATAGAGAAAACTTTCCGACTATACTATGCAGAGATAAGATCCTTAACCATCATCTAACTTACAGTTTACATGTATCCTTTTGATACCAGAGTCACCAATTGCACAAGAATTCCATGGAACAGGCAATCCTCATTCAAGCCCTAGATTAAAATAGATGAAATTTTAATGCGCAGCATCATGACCATTCGTAGACTGCGTTAAATAACTCCACAGCATACTTGTTTATTTCATGTCGAAAAGAAATGAACAGAAAGATGATACTTGACGGAGCTTCACAAAATATGCTCAAAATGATAATAACTATCAACTTGGCCTTTTGAAACAGCTAAAAAAGCAAATGGTTATCTGGTTTACTAGATGAGAAACCATAGTTTTTCTATGGAAGAAAATAAAAAAACTAAAAAATATTGAGTAAATTTTCACGATATCAATCTTCTGCTGTGAGAAATTCAGCAAAACGGAGAGAAGCTCATTCATTCATTTCCTCTATTGTGCTTCATGAAGACAAAAAAAATCCATTAACATTAAGGCTATGTTGGTTTCAGGGAAAATGAAGGAAAAGAAAAGAAAATAAGAAAGCAAGTGATTTTTATTGTATGGTTTGAGAGAAAGTTTAAAAGAAAAGAAAACGAGAAGAAAGTAAGAGAAAATATAACTCAAAATTTTATTCTACTTTTTCTTTCGTTTATTCTAGAGAAAATGAAAGAAATTATTATTTAGTGTCGCTACCACATGAGATTATGATATGAGGTTATGGTAGGAGAGTGATGGGAGTTGGGAATAATTTTTTTCTTAATTTTTTATTTTATTTTTTATTTATTCTTTTTTTTAACTTTTCTTTTCTGTTAAAATACAAAACACTTTCTTACTTGAAGGGACGATCTCAATGATCTTACATGAAGAGATCTGGAAAGAAACTAGAATGAAGATGGCATCGAGGCTTAGAATTTTGCCAGAGAAGATAATTGCTTCATAAATTTGAAGAAAGACAAGCTCAAGTCAGAATCAAGTCTAAAATTGTAGATCCAGATGGAACCAGATGGAGGTGATCGATTGCAGCGAGGTCATTTAAGAGGAGTTTTTTAAGATTTCATGTATGATAAAATAACAGTGGATGGCTTGCTGGGCATGCATGAAGGCGGCCCAGCACTAACAATGGTGGTTTAGTTGATGACCCTTAGAAGTTGGATTGCTTTAATACCATGTCAAAACTTTAAATTAGAAAATTTGATGTATTGCATTCATTCAGCTTGAACACATAAATAGTTACAATAACATCCATGAGGGTAAGATTAAATAACAGTTTAGTTACAATAAATCTCTCACCAACTCAAACTAATAAATAAAATATAATCCTAACAACTGAAATCATAACAACTCATAATATCTGAATAGGAGATAATATCTTATTTACTAGATTTATTAGGTTTTATTATCTCAATAGTTTCTCTTTGAACCAAAAAACAAAGAGAATTCTATTTCCCTGCCCATTTTTTTTCTTTTCTCTTTCTTTTTCCGTTTCTTTTCCTTTCGTTCATTTTCTATCAAACCAAACATAGCCTAAGCGTTCAGATCCAAATTAATCATGATCTTCCTAATTCTTCTTCTAGTTTTGTTCTCAACAACTAATCTAAAAGAATTTATATACGTTTAATGACATTCTCTCTTCCAAATTACAATTTGGGGGTTTTTTTTTCCCCTCATTATCTCTGGTTTAAATAAGCTTTATTAACCAAACAAAAATTACAAAAATGAAATTAATAGAAATTAACAGCATCAAAATGAAACGAACGAAACAGATTGGAGGATACCTACTGAATTTTGGAGTCCGGAATTGGAAGCAGATCCCTAACCCTCTCAATCCGATTATGACAATCTCGATCGCTGATGAGATCGCAATCAAACTCAAAAATTGTTGTTGCAGCAGCTCGATGGTGATCGATTTGATTTTTTTCTTTTTCTTTTTTTTTTTTCCCTCTCCAATCAAAAGGAAAAGGCGACCCGCTTCACGATGGGAGGAAAATTCTCAGACAGCTAAAATGAATTGTAATTTTTTTTTTTGTTAAGGAAAATATAAGGGATTAATTATTAAAAAATAATAACTTTGGAGGTATTTTAGCAAATAAACACATAAATATTGTATATTTTACAGAAGCTCTTCTACTTTTTGAGTATGGATAAGATAAGAGGTAATGTGTGTAATTATAAAAAATAGGGATTAAAACGATAAACATCCAAATCTGAAACATTATATGTGGATTGGATTGAGGAGGAGTAATCTCAACCAGAGCTTGAGGGTCAGCTGGGCCCAACGAAAATTATGGTCCGGTGACATGCTACGCACTAGAGGTGCAAATGGGTTGGGTTCAGTTCGGGTTTGCTCAACCCTTACCCTGCTAAAAGAGGGGAACTTCTAACGGGGCACAACTTTTTTCCTAGTGAGCCCAGATTTCCTCGTGAGCCCATTTTGATTTCAGTAAAGAGGAGAATTTCTTAGTGAGCACAATTTTATTCCGAAAATATCCTTCAGCTATATTTTACTCATCTCCCTCTTCTCTCCTCACTTCATCTCCACAAGCCCTAAAATCCAATCTTCCTCTTCTCTCTTCCCCCTCACTTCTCCTCATCCTCTCTATCATTTTCTCAACCTCCTTCTCCTTCCAAATCTCCTCTCTCTCCCATTCGTACACCCTCCGCCGCCGCCGCCGAACCCGTCATCGCTGCCGACCCCACCACCGTCGTCTCTGTTCTCCCGCCGCCGCTGCCGGTGTTCTCCCGCCGCCGCCGCCGACTTCCCTCCATTAGTAGGTGAGTTTTCCTAATTTAGCAATATTTATTTTAATAATTTTTTTATTTTTGGATCAAACAACTCTTCATTGTGATTTTGTTGGGATGGAGAGGAGGAAGAGTGAAGGATCTAGCAAAATTGGTTTTAGCATTTTTTTGTTAAATTTGATTTTTAATATTTAGATTATAATTATGAAGAAAATATAATATTGTAATCGTAGTTGTAAAATATGCGAAAATTTAGTTATTTTTCTAATTATAGACGTTAATATTAAAATTTATTAGTTAATTTAGAAGTTTAATGGTATTATCCTAATGGTTGATTAAGTAACAAAAGACGGTTTTAGTGTCTTTAAACTTTAAAATTATATTATCTTGCAGCTAAAAAATAAATAGAGAAAATATGATATTTGTAGCAAATTATACTTTGTTACTATTTACTTACACATATAAAATTTACTGTTTTGATAAAAAAAAACATCTATGAATGAAATATCTTTGTATTGCATAGATGGATCCGGCAGAATCTTCTCGCGTTCGACCAACTGCCTCGTTAAGGAGGAAGAAAGCAGCATCTCGACCACAAATCCAACGCCCGATACGAGAGAGAGAAATCGAAGTGGCCGTAGATACTGAATTAAATGTAGAAACTCCTAATTTGATCAGATATGATAGTGCAAGACTAGAAGAAGGGAATACTGATGCAGGAGGCTCTCAAGATGATCTTCATGAGTCAAATTACTGAGGTCTAGTTGATTTATCAGTACTGAAGAGTTTCAAGACGCACGTTGCTTTCTTCATTTTAAAAGATGAGGTAATTATTTACCGTTAAAAACCATAAACTAATTATTGTGTGTGTGCATATGTTATGACTATAGTATATATACAGGAACGAGATCCACTTCGATGTATTAGTCACTGGAGAAAAATAAGTGCATGGTCATTGTTGACACCTGAGCCAAATACCCGATTCATGGAATTAGTACGTGGGTTTTCATTATATCCATTGGTCAAATGCTCTTACCGGTACATTAGCGCTGTTGAGGTTAGCGCATTTGTCGAGAGATGGCATCCTGAAACAAACACATTTCATATGCCATTTGGTGAGATGACGATAACGTTGGATGATATTTCCTGCTTGCTTGACTTACCTGTGGTTGGAAAATTCGTCTGCCAACAAGAATCAGCAGCTTCACGTGAAGCTGTTGATACAATTACTCATTCTTTGGGCGTCAGTTATTCTGAAGTGTGGAATGAGCTTAATATGAAAGGCGGTGCATCGGTTCGACTGGATTGGTTAAGAGAAAAATTTTGCAGGGTTGTGGATACCGACACCGAACATAGGATTCGGTGTGCTGTAAGGGCTTATTTACTGTATCTTCTTGGTTGCATGCTTTTCGCGGACAAGAGCTGTACGAGAGTTTCCATTGATTACTTACCATTGCTTCATGATCTCGAAAATGTTCATACGTTCGCATGGGGTGTTGGTGCTCTTGCATGGTTATATAGGCAGCTTGGGCTTTCTTCCTGAGCTAACGTTGCTCAGATTGCCGGGTATCTGACACTACTACAGGCTTGGATTTTCTCTCATTTTCCAAGTTTTATGCCGGTCTCGAACCTATCTTTTACCGACGGTGAACCACTTGCTTGTCGCTGGTTGAGCAGACGTGATCACAATATCTCACAATCACATGTGCAATCTATTCGGTCAAGTCTAGATAAACTCACAGGCAACCAGGTAACATTTTCTCCTTTTTATATACTTATTTAGTTTGCAAGTTATATATTGTAACTAATATACTTCTTTGTATCAGTGTATCATTGTATCAGTGTATCAGTGTGTCAGTGTATTATTGTATCTTTTTTGCTTCATTCACTATATTTTTTGTAATAATGTATAATTAGTTGTTATTATAAGTCATTAAAGCGACGTTAAATTGGGTAAACTAATGATTTATCATTTTATTACATAAATAGAGTCGGTGAGGCAGCGGCGGAGTATCAAACCGGGTGAAGCCCCTGTCCGGACTGACAGTCCGAACAGGGGGGCGCTGTTCGGACTGACAGTCCGAACAGGATTGTGCCGTTCGGACTGACAGTCCGAACAAAGAGGATCTCCGAACAGTCCAGTCTTGTTCGGACTGACAGTCCAAACAGTCCAGTTTTGTTCGGACTGTCAGTCCGGACAGGGGCTTGACCCGATCTGATACTCCGCCGCTGCCTCACCCACTCTATTTATGTAATAAAATGATAAATCATTAGTTTACCCAATTTAACGTCACTTTAATGACTTATAATAATAACTAATTATACATTATTACAAAAAATATAGTGAATGAAGCAAAAAAGATACAATAATACACTGACACACTGATACACTGATACAATGATACACTGATACACCGATACAACTCACAATGATACTCTTTTGACCAAACTGTCCTATCCGGATAAGATTTTACACAAATTTTATCAGACTGTTCACAAGGATTGATTGAACTCCTTCATTACTGTATAGAACTATATAAATAAATTTATATTAGTGTTGATTACATTAATATAAACATTAGACTACTTAGACACAACCGATGATACAAGAGATATACAAAATATTGGTCACAAGTTATATACAACAAAATTACACCAAAATGGAACTCGTCTGCGAAGAGCAAAATTACATTATAACTCAATAACATCTTGTGTAGCAACCGAAGATGGTACTATCCCCTTGAACTGTTCAATCCGGTGTAAGTACGGTACCTCCCATCCTTGTGCAATGGGATCACGATGTCGGTGTCAATTCAATGCAATGTGAGGGATGGGATGAAGTTCTTTTAATGAGACCTAATAGTAAAGATGATATAAACATATATAAGCAAATGTTGAGTTAAATCAAAGAAATGATTAAGTCGATAAATTGTGCTTACAGGTACAAAGTGACAGTCCGCAACGAATGCCATGGTAACTTCTTTGCGTTGGATATTTGCGACAGGAGGGGGAGATCTAAGTGGCAAAAAGGTTAGGCATTGCGCGTTGGAAATGAAAAAAAACCACTATATTGTATCGTGAAGCAACAATATGTTCCATGTCCGGCATCGTCATCCAATAGTCAGCCTTTGGAAAGTCCCAGAAATAATTCAGTGCTTTTCGGAACTCAACAATCCGATCAATACTCCCAAACAATAGAATGTAGGAGACGTAATTAGTATCAAGTTCAAGCAACAAATCTCTTCTGATTTGCATCCACTGATCTTCCCCCATACTAAGGCTGTGTGCGATAACCCGAAACCCGCAATTTCCGTCGGCCTTGACATCACCAACATCAACTATATATGGCAATATGAAACCAGGCATTGAGTTTTAATACTTCAAATCGGGCATGGGTACAGGTTTTAACTCCTGTTTTGGTACGGACAGTCCGGTTATACTAGGAGCAGGATCCGGATCTGCTAAGCATTGAAGTGGTTCTGCAAGAGTGGGAGTTGGATGGAGTTGTTCCGCATGGTCTATAGGCAAAACAGAGGACACCTTCTTGGCAACCATTTTCGAGTACCGTATGGAACAAAAACTTCAAATTAACATAATTTAACGTGAAATATAGAAAAAACTAGTTATATATAATAACGAACCTTGGTCATATGCGACCTTCTTAGAATTAACTTATACGGTCTACGGGCGCTGCGGAGAATCAATGCCTTCATTTGTGGGGAAGCACTATCAAAGCCGGAGGCTATTAGCTCAAATGCACACGGATCCCTTCGTGTCGAAATATCAGGTTTCCTTTTGCATCGAGCTATATGTCCGATCACCTTGGGCACAGGATCCGCCAATGAAGAACTAACTGGATTCGATATTTCCCTTAATTTCTTCAATCTTCGAGTCTGTTCTTCATTATCATATTTAATAAATTTAAGAATAAAAACCTCCACATCTTTCTTATACCCGACACCTTGAACAACAAATACTTTACTCGGGGCCATATCCAGCTTCCGCTAATGTTGGTCAATGGAATCCAAGGGAATTGGTCGATTGTATCTTTTGTATATTGCAATCTCATGAGCACATGGCAAGTTGTGAGTTTGTCGAATGATGCAACCACATTCAGCAGAGTTAACGCCCACAGACTCAGTTCTTTTTACTTCGGCTAAGATCAAATTCAATGCATGAATTGACATTGTGCCCCGTAATTCCTTAAATTCTGCCAGCATAAAATATTGTTTCACGATAGTCAAAATTTTTTGAAAAGATGCCTTAATCTCAGTATGTTGAAGTTCAAGTAATGTATGTATATTGCTCCAACACTTTTCAAAATCTCCTTGACTAGTTCGCAGTTGTCTCTTCAATTTTGTGTGGGCATTTTCTGCTCGGTTGCTAGTCACGTTGTCCCGATGTTAGCACATATTTGTCATATAAGCCACGTACTTCTCCTTGTGTGGATTTAACCATGTTTTAAGAATGTAGTCAACTACTTCAGGTTTTACTTGGAATTCGTTTGTTAGATTGCTTAGATTTGCATTGTACTCATCTAGAGTATCAGATAGCATAATCAGCTTCCACATTAAAAAGAATTTCTCCCACTCAGTCTGTTGTTCTAACAATTTCTTGCAGTTAGTCAAGACATTCTTATTTATTGCCATCTACAAAGAAGATGCCAGCTAGCCAGGAATATCAGCTTAACTGCATTAACAAGCGATAGATCTCTATCTGTAACTATGACACTTGGATATACATCGTTCAGAAACAGTCCACGCAACTTGTCTAGTGCCCAGGAATAATTAGTTTCCCTTTCTTTTTCAAAAAAGACAAAAGCAATGCAAAATGACATATTCGTTGAGATTACTCCAATCATCTCTAGTAAAGGATATTTGTACCTGTTCGTTTTATAGGTACAATCCATGATAATAACACCTGGAAATGCTCGGAGAAGATCGACGCCAACAGGATGAGCCCAGAAAGATCCGTTACTGATTCTGTTTGATCATTGCTTCGATACCATTCGATATACTTTAATTCAGAAATTTTTAATAACAACTGTTGCATCTGCGTTCGACCACCTTGTTCATTGACTCTGAACTTGTGTCGTGCATTATATATTGTTTTTATTGTCGAAACATTCTTTGTATCCTTTTGCTTCAATATTGTCAGTATATCTTTCGGCTTTACGTGACACTTCGACATTTCGATCACAACATTTGTCTCGCTTTCAAACAATCTTCCCTCATACGAGTAGCCTTCGAAATAATCTGTTGCAGGATGATTATGCACACCGGACAAAACTGTTAGGTTATATTTGGGGCCCCTATTGATATCTGTTAACTCTTTAATCGAAAGGGACATCCACATTTTTTACTGTCCTTGTGGCCCTCATCATTCTTTAATTTCTTGAATCTTGATTGTCCACTCTGTTCACATCCAAATCATATTCTCCCCTTATTAAATTGACATCCAGTATCAGATTTTGAAACCATGATGACAAATCCTGATTTCTTTCCAATATCGCGCACCCACTGGCAAAGTTCGTCTCGATTTGTAAAAATCTATAGTCATAATACAGAGGATACATTTTTTAGTCTATTCTAATTTCAATATGAACAGGTTTTCAACATAATATCATACCTGATTTGTTGTGAAGTCCAAACCATAATCGACAACTAATTCATTATCGACTGGCATACTTTGCGTCGAAACATTACCCTGTGTTCCAATAATTTAACAATATTAATAATTATTAATTGATAAGACTCTTGCGGAAAAAAACTATACTGAAAACTACTCTGTCCGGACTTTCAGTCCGGACAAAAAGAATTTGTCCAGACTTTCAGTCCCGGCAAATTCTTTTTGTCCAGACTGAAAGTCCGGACCAAGTTATTTTGGCCGAACTTTCAGTCCGCACAGCGACTTCACCCTCCGATTTCTCGCACTGTATCGACCAGAAAACTGAATCCAAAAACCCTAATTTCATTCTACTCAATATATACCAAAATCCAAAATTATATTTGGAATAATTTTATACAAAGAAGATGGAATCAAACCTGAAGAGTATTTTCATCGTCGAATGAAACCAACGACATCGTTGTATTCTCCATTGATGTCTCGCTCGACACAACTCAAAAATTTCTCTTTTGTTTGGATTTCTAGTGAAAATAAACACAAAACAAAGAAAATAATCACCTTTAAACTTCCAAATTAACAAAATGATATGAAAAGATAGAGGAATGAAATGAGTTTTAGGCTAAAAAAAAAAAAACAACCTACTACGCGCGGGAGGGCTAGAGGAAGCGGGAGAAAGAAGAAGGGCATGATGAAAAATTTTTTTAGAGGGCAAAGTTGATATATATGGTAAACTCTAGCTGGGCTCACTAGGGAAAAACCTGTGCCCCTTTAGAAGTTCCCTAAAATAGTCTCGCGTTGAGTCGATTTTTTTTTTAATTTTATTTTCTTTTCTTAGTAAGGATTGAGTCTGTTTCAATGCGAATTTTGTATGCCCCCTTGCCGGCCTCTAAAAACGTTGAATCTAGTTGATATATTCACATTACAGCCAATAAAATAGAGTTATATCAATTCATGATGACAGAGTTGTATCAATTCACAATGATACTCACAGGTGCTTGACAAAATTACTCTGTTTTGCTACACGCCAAACTTATAAAGATATTAGTATTTTCATTAATACAAAGAAAATTGAAATACTATATATACAATGTACAATGTCATATTACAAAATGTAACTTCTAACTTGAGATGTATAAGTAAACTGAAAGATAAAATAAAGTATTCGGGAGTGAAAAAAGAAAGTCCATAATGAAAAGTTCATCAATTGACCATCATGTGTTGATGATGGTGTACTCTCACTAATCTCTACCCCTATGAGGTATAGAAGCTCATGAAATCAAACCTACGAAAATATATATGTTAATAATACATATACCAATACGATCAGAGGCATTAAGGGCTCAAGTGGCATTGAGTATAAGTGTGAAATCTATATGTTGTTGAGCGTCTAAGTAACCGTAATATGGCAATTAAGTGTAACATAAATATAAATATAAATGGAATATGTCAAACGTTTAATAATCACAATCAATATCATGAATGGAAAAAAAAAACTTTTACGGTCACATGTACTCTATGTAATCAGAAAATAATTGGAGATAATATTTGTTACGTATCCCATACTACGTATCACGCCTCGCTCCCGATATACGGTATACGAGCACGTGTAGCAGGTACCGGCAACATATTCAGTTTAAAATATGCTAAAACCTCAATAAATTTACCACAATAATACTCAGTAATTACGATAGAAAAATTCAACAAAAGTTTGACTTTTCATTTATTGGAACGAAATTTAGATACAATTGAAACAAATATAATAAAATTAAACAAAATAAATCAGGAAATCTCTAATCTATTATTGGGTTTTAACCTGATCTTCACAGTACATCAGATCCTGCGTCAGTTTTGGCGTGTCCATCGGTAAGTCTGGGCATGCACAGCCAGGTCGTCAGATTGCGACCAAAATAAAATACGCAGAAAGAATATGAAATATAGCGGTTATGTCCAAACATAATAATAACACACGTTTTAGAAAATATGGAATGAGATGTCTGTAATAATGTTATCAATTAATTTAAGTTATCTTAATGTCATTTTAGTGAAGTCAACTTTATAATTGGAAAAGTTAACTGATCGGATACAACTGTTTCGATTGTTTCCTGTACATACCCAGGAAATAGTCACAGGATTGTCTGGTGCTGAATCAGACCTGCCGTTAGGCAAACATGAATTATAGTCAGGTATGATCCAGCAAATCATCACGCACCCATGGTGTGCGAAATATTCAGTTGTACAACTTAACAAGTTCACAGCCGAAACATAGTATATTTCCATCATTCAGTTTCTCCCCCAACCCAGTATCATTTAGGTATAGTACAGTATATTGATTATATTAGGTACAATATTTCAATTTGATTTTTCTTAATTTGTTAACAACATGATTTATAGAGTTCGTTTAGTTTATACTTTATTCAATAAATCACAATTAGTTATATCCAAAGTTACTGATTTGAGACAGCATAAAAATATCGGTTAGGCAAGTGTTTGGATGCTGAGAGGTTTTCCGTACGACGCACATTTTTTAATTAGAGAACCAGTATATAAGACAACTTTTCTAGACACCGATACAAAATGGTACCACAAACAGTATTTTTTCCAGTGATTATAACTTTTATATGACTTATCAAATTTGTATATATGATATTCTAAAATCTAACTATATTATGTAATTTAAATTTAATGACAATTGACAATAGATTTTTGATGACAAGAAACATAATTAGTAATTGATAAATTCCTACAAAATAACAAATCAATTTACACAAAATAAATAATGAAACAACGGGTATATAAAATAGCATGATTAGTGAGTCCAAAAATGAACTCACCTGGATTTTATTTCCCGATGTCGCTTAATGGAGTAATCTACATATTAAAAATATTCTAAGAATATTAAAAACAGATTAATATGAATTTAGATGATTTATAGAGATTTTTCTAATATTTATAACATACTTAAAATTGATTTTAGTATTAAGCGGGTCTGAAATTAGAAATAGGTTTGGCTCCATTTTATTGGGCTTATAAGATGATGGATATTTTTTTTAGGTTATTAGGATTATTGAGTAGTAAAGGAGCTAACCTAAGATTTATTAAAATAATTTAATCCAAGAAGAAAAAGAAAGATAATATATAATCTCTTGTCAAAATGTGAGAACCTAAAATGTGGAAAGAGATGGAAGGAGATGCTCTTCTCCGGTGAAGTGGTGGCATCTCCAGCGGCAGCTTCTGCAGTGGTTTTGAAGGTGGTTCCGGTGATATGAGAATATTAGAGAATGATTTTTACAATGAGTGGAATGTGTTTTGATTTAGGAGTTTATATATGATTGGATTTAGAAGTTACAGAATGTGAAGAGTTTAGAGAGTTATAGAATCTAAAAGGTCTGAGGAGTTATAGAATTTAGAGAGTTAAAAGAATTAAATTGGAGGTTTAATGTAGATAATTCATGGAGAAAATGAAAGGATGGGAATTAGAGAAATGAATGAGTAATGAGTTGAGAATATGAAATGTTTTAATTTAATTTAGAGATTTTAATTTTAGAGTTAAGGATGGGAGTTTAGAAGGTGAAAGGTTTGGGAGGTTTAAGAGATGAAAGGGTTGAGAGTTACAAACCATGAAAAGTTTTAGTAATTTAAAAAGTTTAATTTTGAGAATTAAATATGGAGTTTCATGGTTTAAATAATGAAGAAGATGAAGAGTTTGGAGTTGGAGAAAATGAAAGGTTTAGGAGGTTAAAGAAAATGAAAGGGGTAAGAGTTAAAAAAAAAATGAAATATTACATTTATTATTTGTTTATTTATTTTTAATTATTTTTAGCTATAAAAGATGAAGGGTTGTTACACTACGTAACATATCGAAAATCTTAGAGGTGATTCTGATAGATTCAAGAGTTTACATCCATTTATTTTGCATAACACTTGAATCTAAGTGGTCTCTTTAGTTCTAACTCGACATTCAATTCATTCATGGCAGTAAGTTATTTATTTATTTTTGTTGCAAGTTATTTAACTAAACACAAAACTACAGGATGTATTCTTGTGGGTTTCGAACACATGAGGTTATGATTTCAATCTCCGATGCTCAATAGGATGCATCCCTAAATACTCAACACAGTATCAATAGTAACTATAATAGTACTATGAATAACAGTAGACAATACAGTATGGTAGGCTATAGTAGGCTCAGTACCACGTCTAAAACCCCGTAGTTAGGTCCACAATTCGATTCCAAAACCTCTAAATCTTATCTTTTAGGTATACATTCATATTTCCACTCATTAGTTTCCCCATTAATCCTACATTAAATTCATCGAACAAGCATGCATATATGTATGTAGTATTATGTATCATGAATCATGTCTCGAGTATACTAATTTATCAATGGTTCATTTATCAAGAGCTAGCATGTAACAACAAGTGCATTAATATCGTGTCCAGTAACAAGTAAGCATAATATCATGCAATGTGATAACATAAATTTCATTGTATACAATTAACCAATAAAAACACAATATAATATCAAGTATATTGAACCCAAGAAATTGACACCCTAACTAATCCAACAGAAATCATGCTATTCAGACACTTAATTGAAAATTTCCAATTGCAACAAAATAACAACAAGAATACCAATATATGAGCGTTACCAAAACTCAGAGTTCTAGGCTAGGGAGATCACTGGCCATTGATTTGATAAGTATCATAAATTGTATATTTTCCCCTTCATCTTATTTGATTTTGTAAATATATAAAAGCGACTTGGGTATGTTTTGTATATTTTTATAGTTGATCAAGGATTTGAAAAGAAGAGAAGGAAAATGAGTCAATTCATGAAGAATATAAGTATCAAAAAGTCAATTACAATGAAGATGAAAATCCATATATTGCGGCATCAATTTCAAGAGTATCTTTGATATAAATATGTCACAAAGACTATATCAGCTTATAGTACTTCCAGACATTTGGCACATGCCTTTGATCAACGTTGGTTCCGTCACTCTTATCTAATTGAATCAGTACTTTCTTTCCTTGCATCAAGCTCTCAAAATCTGTTGGTGAATAAGGAATCGTCACGGACCGACAGGAGTGATAAGGTTGAATTCTTATTCTCAGGTAAGACATTTCCTCTATCAAGTATTTATGTTGGAAATAAGAAACTAGGCAATAAAGCCAGAATGGCAAGAAAATGTTCCATTGTGATTAAGATTAAACTAGGAAAAAGTCTTTATGAGGAAGTTGTTGATAATTGAATTGCCTTCATCTCAAATCAAATCAAATTTATATGCGAAAGTTATGGTCATTTTATTGAAGTTATAGAATAAAAAAAAAAAACAATCTAGTGTGTTATGGATTGACTAGAAATATTTTCGAAATTTAGACCAGAAAAATAGTAATATAAATTATTTAATTAACTATTAATTTTTATTAACTATGGATTTGATTAAGATTTGTAATTTATTCACTTAGACATTAGTAGTGTCTCGGTCAGGTAGACATTTGGCTTAACATGACTAAATGCAACTGGCTCCTCTAAATCCATTCACAATCAAGAATCAAGATCATGAAAATGGGAAGCTTGAGCTTCCATTCCAATCCGTTGGTTCCATTTTCTGGAAATTTTTCCTGCTAAATTTTTGGTACATGTAGCAAGTTTCGACGAGAAAGTTCTGGTAAACAATGTTGTTGCATTTATAAGTCAAGAGGCGACAAGTTATGATGAGATATTGCTTCTCTAGCTCTTGTCCTCTGCTAAACCCCGGTTCTTAAGGAGAAAAAGGTAGATCTGAAAGCGTTCGACATTAGATTCTTTGTTTATGGCTCTAAAGGTTATCTCGATTGACAAATAGGCCAATGAGGAAAGATGAGTGACGATCGAGAAGAAGAGGAAGAAGTTGAACAGCAGATACTGCACAATTCAAATCTTTTGTTGCAAAAGCAGGGTTTCTTGTGGATTCAGTGTTGAGGATTGGATGGTTATGATAAATTTGGGATAATTTTGGGATGACATATAAGCTTTATATCCCACATAACCACAAAATTAAGATGCGTGCTTCGAGCAGTTAGTTACATGCTTGGATGAAACTTGGGCTCCTCTTTCTATAAATGACTATGTATGAACACTCAAGGATGTATAATAGCACTCTAGTTTCTTCTCATTAATAACCATAGTTTTTGAAAAATTCTATTCACACACATCACTTTGCTTACAACACCCCACCACCTTATATAGGTGTTAAAAATTACAAATTTATCATTACTTCTTGTAACCATATTTTTTACTTGATTGGAAATTAATTCCCTACCGATATTAAAACTGTTTAGAGCTAATTTCCGACTAGACTAAAAACTACTCAGAAGACTAATTCCTGATTGAGAAATGGGGATCTCTTGAGCAAATCCCTGATTGAGAAATGGGGATCTCTTGAGCAAAGTGACATGCATAAATAGAATTTCCCATAGTTCTTCTGGCATAGCTTACATACGTGAGTTTGAGTTAGCATTTTCGGTAACAGCCAAATGACAGGGTTCTCCTACAGATTTTTGCATGTGTTATGATTCTAGCATTCTCCAAACACTTGTATAAACTTATGGGGTTTAAGATCTTACTTTTACTGGTCATCTGCTTTCCTCTCAAGTACGGGTGCCCTAGCATCGAGGAAACTGAGATCTTCCATAATTTAACCCTGTCATGTTAACTTACACGTTTTAAAATCTTTCTTAGTTAAAAAGACATACACATTTACACGTTGTAAGCTGAGGCTTGAATTTCCAATTATTTTCCCCTAAATCTTTAAAAAAGTCCAAATTCCACTATAAAACTCTAATTTTCCCCTCTGGTAATTAGCTTCCATGCTACTTCAAATGCCCACGTGGCTATCCTACCTAGAAGACAACCTCGACTCCAAACAGCACCGGGTAAGTGAGAAGGAAGCAGAGATGTTCAGAGGGAAGGAAGGCCATTGAGTGGGAAGCACAGAGACAGGAGGCGCACACTCTCCTTTTGAGTGCACGAAGAGAGTAGGTCTGTACTTAGATTCCAAAGGAAAGTAACAGCACAGTACAAGTACATCCGAATGCTAATCTCTTTTATTCCACACTACTGTAGTTTTCATCGACAATTATTCAATCCACTCTGCTTATTTTCTATTGCGAAGCCGGAGAAATCTCGAGGGGCTGAAGGTTGCCAGGTCAACAGTCGTAGACTTGCCTTCCAGGATCAGCTCGGCCAGCGAAAGTCCTGTTGCTGGTCCGTTGAGTATCCCCCAGCAGCTATGTCCAGTTGCAACGAAGCAATTCTTAGTTCCAGGTAACTCACCGATGACGGGCAACCCGTCATCGGTGCAAGGCAAGAAGCAGGCCTGCTCCGCCACCACCTCAGCTCCTTCATCCTTTTTCAAATGGCTCGACACTCGCCCTGCGATCTTGTACAGCATTTCTATTGAGCTCGGTTCGCCAACGATCTCCTCTGGGTTGTTGGGCACCTCGGCAGGTCTCGACATTCCGCAGATGTAGACTTCTCCTATAGAGAGAAAAATAATTCAGATTTTCTTTATTTTCTCTGACTAAATTACGAACATATTAAGATGCGTACCTGTGGGTCGAGGATAAACTTCAGGATCGAGTACTTTGGCCCCTGGCGAATCCTGGTAAGAAAGAAACAGGGCATGCGGAGTAATAGCGTCTGGCGCTCTCGGCCGGAGCACGATGCTGTGTGCCTTCAGCCCCGAGACTTTGAACAGCGATGACAGAATCGCCGACTGGGCCGACCACGGACCAAGCGCAAGAACCACCGCATCAGCCTCGGCGAATCTCACTCCCCCTTCTCCCTCTTTCACCGTGACACCGGTAACCTTACCGCCCTCCACCTCCACCTTCTCCACTTCCCCAATCACCACCTCGACACCATAATCCTTTTTCGCAGCATCGATCAGCGTCCTCGTAAACAGCTGGGGATGCACTTGGGCCGTCGTCTCGGTGGTCCCGATGGTCCTCGGAACGCCGGAGGTCGGCCGGTCGATCCAAGAAGGGAGGAAAGACGACGAGGGCGGGTGCGGCGAATTGTTGGTGAGGGCCAAGGAAAGAGTGTGGAGAGGTCGGTAGCCGTAGTTATGGGGGCCATCGAGCTGCTGAGAGAGGGAGCGGTGGAGGTTGAAGCTTGCACGGGCGAGGGCGGAGACGGGGGTGCCGTCGCACCAGTCGAGGGCGAGGAATCCGCCGGCCTTGCCGGAGGCGGCGCACGCGATGGAGGACTTCTCGATGAGGGTGATTTTGGTTGGCGGTGGTGATTTTTGGGAGAGGAAATAGGCGGTGCAGGTGCCGATTACGCCGCCGCCGCAGACGACTATTCTCTTCAGCGGCTGTGGTTGCGGGGCTGGTGGTGGTGATGGTGGCGGTGGAGAGGAGGTTTCTGCCATGATTGGGAGTGGGATTGAGAATTGAGAGAGTGGGTTTTGGGAATGGGAGGGGAGGTCGGCGTCGGAGTCGGCTGGATTGCAAAGAGGCATCGATCCGGCCCCAGTTTAAGTCTTATCTCATCATTGATCGGTCCATAGTTGTGTCTGTGGCCCATGGGCGTGGCCCAAACTTTGGCTTTTGGGACTGATGATGCTGGATGATAACTTTTTTAAGGCTTTTTTCATATCAACTCCTTAAATTATCGATATTTTGATATAATCTATTAAGTCTTTGATTTTCGCTATTAGCACAGTTGGGGAAAACGAATTATTAGCTTTTTACCTTGGAGAAGTTCAGCTTCAGCACAAGTTCGGTGTGATAAGTTAGCTTGTTAATCTCTGAAAGCAAGTCAATACAAAGTACTACAGGTACTCGAGGAAGCAATCTTGACCAACTTCTTAGCGGAAAGATGTAATGCTCATCATTTACCAGATATTTTACAACCTTGAACTGTTACTGAAATGTCACCGTACAGGTAAGCACAAAGCAAAAGAGAAGAAGTAATCCAAAGGGATCCCACGATCATGGCCTCAATGTGGGGAGTTTCTAGAGGGGCACACCATTTTTCCTAGTGAGCTCACTTAAAAACTTCATATATATTACAAGTTTACCATCGATTTTTTTTTACTGAAATGTCCTTTCTTCAATCTCTCTTCTCCTTCTCCTTTAAAATTACAGATCAGTTAATCCAAAAAAAAAAAAAAAAAAAAATCTAAAATTCAAAACTATTCTATCAAATTTTCTCCTATATTAAATCATCTCACAAATTAAATTTGAAAATTAATTTTATTAGGTTTTTGCTTACTCAAAAACCCTAAAAACTGTACGGATTGAAAAAAATTATGAATCTAAACAAACTCAAAGTCTGGACTGACAGTCCGGACTACTCTCCACTGTCTAGATTAGAAGTCCGGACGGTCCAATATCCATCCGGACTAGAAGTCCGGACAGTTATAAATAATTGTTTTTTCGTTCCATTATTCATGAAGTCATTGTAACATAATGGTAAGTATTCTTATCTCACATGTGAGCACCTCGGGTTTGATTTTCGATAATAGCAAATCCCTTTTTATTTTATTTTATTTTTCCAAATAAATATATTTTCTTGTACAACTATTACAAATGTAACTATTATGAATCTAATTAAATTTTGGACTCAAACAAATTTTTTTTCCTTAGCCTCTATTTTATTCCAATTCAAAAATAAATTAGATGAAACACATACTGATACATTTTCTTGTGCATTTTCTTTATTTGCATTTTATTTTTTACTTTATTTTATTTTTTCAAATAAATATATTTTCTTATGCAACTATTACAAATGTAACTATTACGAATATAATTAAATTCCTGACTCAAACAAATTTTTTTCCTTAGCCACTATTTCATTCAATTTCAAAAATAAATTAAATGAAATACATAATGATAGGTAATCATCTAATATTAGCAACCTAATTATCACTGGAGAAACCAATTGGAAACCAAGAAAGTAAAAGGGGACAATAGAATCAACAATACAATATTTAAAAAAATCATATTAGTCTAAAACTCGAGAAATTATTAGATACATATTATGCAAATATAGTACTCGAACAACATAAAACACAAAAATTCATAATAATATCTATAATAAAGAAAATACAAAAGAAGTCTATCATAAAGTCTATTAAAAAAAATTTATAACATATCTATAACATGTTATACGTTTTAATCTTCGCAAGAGTATTAAACAACACTCCATTCCGCTTCTTGAACACCCTTTTGTTATAAAACTTATTAGATGAAGAAATCAAAATATAATTGCATCCAAGAATTGATTATGCAAAAAACATAAAGAATTCATTCATCTCTCAAATTTGTACACAAAGTTTATCTCTTTTAAACTAGAGATTTCATCAATAACACATAAATACGAAACTCAAATTCAAACAACAATGTAAATTCATATAATAACAATTATGAACAAAAATTAGCCCATTATTCAATATATTGACCCTTCAAGATTATCTTCATAGCCTCCTGAATCATTATTACTTCCCTCTTGCCTTGCATTTTCATATCTGAGTAGATTAAGAGTTTCTAAATTTAATTCAGGATCCACAGCAACTCCATCTGCTCTCTCATATCGGGCGACGCATTGGTAGCCGAAATACTACTTTTTTTCTCCTCAACGAGGCAGTTAGTCGTATGCGAGATGATTCTGCCGGATCCATCTATGGAATACAAATATGATAGTATTAATATGAATAGTTTCATTCATAAATGTTAGTTATCATAACAATGGCTTCTCTATATGTAAGTAAGTAGTTACCGAGTTACATCTGGTACAAATATCAAATTTTGTGTATGCTGCAGTAGAATGTAAAATACAAGTATAAACGCACTCAAATATTATTTTGCTAATTAATCAACCATTACAATAATGCTTGAAACTTCAAGACATTAAAATTTATCATTGTCGTCCACGATTGGAAAATTAATAAAAATTTGCATATTTTACAATTAGCATTACAATATTTAATTTTTCCAATAATAATAATCAAAGTATAAATTTCATTTATGATAAAAAAACCATCCATCTCCAAAAACCCAATGCTCCATCAATTTTATCATCAAAATCCCTCCACCTCCTCCTCCTCTGCCCCTCTTCCTCCTCTCCAAGCCAACAATACCATCAAATTCAAAAACTTCACATTCTTTGCTCCAAAAAAAGAGACCAAAATAAAATTAAAAAAATTACTAAATGAGGAAGAGATCTCACCTATCTCGACCCAAGAAACGATAGCGGGGCGGCGGGCGAGAAGCGTGGACTGGATCACCGGCAACGACGACGGATCGACAATGAGATCAGTGATGGCGACAGGCAAATCGAAGAGAGAGAAAAAAAATTTGGAAGGAGGAGGAGGTAGGGAAGGAGAAAAAGAAGATGAAGAATTAGGGGAGTGGGAGAAGGGAGGAAAGAGAGGAATTGGGTTTTTAAGTTCTAGATTTGACCGGCCCTAGAGTTAGAGAGGTGAGGGAGAGAATAATAGAAGAGGGGGGAGAAGAAGAATAGAGATGGAGAGAGTAGGAAAAATGAGGGAGAGAAAGAAAATGAGGATAATATTGAAATATTTAGTGTGCTCACTAGGAAAACCCTCTCATCTAAAAAGAGAGGATAGACTCATTAAGGAAAAATGGTGTGCTCCTTTGGAAACTCCCCTCGATGAGGGACGTCTGAATATAGATTTCCCTGGCATCTACGTAAAAGTCATCGCAGTTATTTGCACCAAAAGCAGGTAAAAGATGGAGAAAGGACTGTGACAAATTAAGTCGCATTAAAAAAAAAAAAATACCAGTTTTTGCAAATTTGATAACAATTTCCGTTCCAGAAGAAAAACAAACTCATGGATGTGGAGTATAATACTTATACAGTTCAAAATGTCTCTTGAAGAAACCAAAACGAAAGGAGGCTGAAGCTCCCCTGTACAATGGTTGTTGTTGAGTGACCGAGCTAAGAAAGAAAGATCACTTCAGCGTAAGGTATTACGCCAAATAGTTGTAAATCTGTGGGTTGTTTTTGTCTCGTTCTAAGTATTCTCTATCGATGAGGCTCTCTATCCTTTTCTTCATGTCTGCTGGCTTTATTGGAAATTTGAGCTGAAAGAAACGAAAATTGAAATGCACAGTATGATAATAAGCAGTCATACCAAAGAAAGAGATGCTAATTGATTTCGCATATTACCTGTTGAAATAGCTCAGTTATTAGGAGTGTGTGGCTAAGTACTTTCCTGGTCTTCATGATTCGAACTATAGCTGCATCAACCTGTAACAAAATCATATCATGCACATAAGGCTCAAGGTTAAAACAAGGCGAATAATTCTTTCTTTCTTTTAAATAGGGAAGAAAATTCTGCTGAACGTGTCTATATGACTATAAACCAACAAGAAGCAGGTATGAAATATCAGTATCAGTTGTGGTGTCAGTCGGCCTTTGTTGGTATCGGCATTAGAAGTTCAAGGAGAGTTTCAGGTCTGGCTCACTTAAGTCAAACATTTAAGCACAAGATTTCTGTTCATTGATATTCTTTTCCTCAATAATCCAACATAACATTTCCAATCAACTTTTGGTACTTCAAACCATTGTTGAAAAAAAATGCGCTCCACACCGCATTTTAACGCGTAAAACGCGTTATGGAGCGTAACGAGGGCAACTACGCTCCGTAGCAAGGCAAAATAACGCCCTGGTGCGGAACGCACACTTTTTTTAAAATAACATGTGTTACGTTACGTTATTTCATAACGTAGCATAATGCACGTTATTTCATAACGTAACGCACATTATTTACAGACTTAAAATCCTTTATATAAGACTCGTGCGCGAGACTTGCAAAGGGAAAAAAACCCTAATTTCGTTCGTGATTCCCCTCCCAAATCTCTCGAGTCCCCGATTCTCCTCCCGATCGCTCGATTCCAACTCCGATCACTCTCCGATCATCTTCCTCATCTCCGAGGCTCTGAGCATCATTCGACAGTTCTCGACGGCTCTCTTCCAAGCCCCCCACTACCCTAACAACCTCCGCCTCCAACTCCGGTGACGTTCCCGGCGAAGCTCGGCCACTCTTTTCTTCTCCGGGGTCTCTTGCGGCTCTCCGTGAGTCCCGAACTCCGGTGAGCTAAGATATCTTAAACCCTAGTTTATTCTTCTTTTTTTTCAACTATTGAATTGATTCCATTGATGTTAGGAGAAATTCATGATTTAATTGTTGTTTTGCAAAATTTACGAGTCAATTGGTACAACCAACTTTTTTCCCCCTTTTTTTTTAACTGTCCTAGGAAATTTATTCTGAGAAATTAGGTAAAAATTGTAGCAGTGTGTTAAATTTGAACTATTGACATGGGTGAGAATTTTGAGTTTGATGTTGCACTATGTTATGCTTGAACATTGGTGAATTTTTTTTTTTTTTTTCCAATTTCTCTTCAATTGTTGAATTGGGGAGTGGGGACCTGGCAGAGAATGGGAAATGAATTACCTATGAAAAACTGTGTAGAAGAAAAAAAAACTGTGAATTTTTTTTTAATTTGGATTAAAAAAAAACTGACATAAAATATTTAAGGATAAAACTGAAATACTAAGAGAAAAAAAATTGAAATACTTGTGTTGGAATTTGAATGACTTGTGTAGAAGATATTGTTGAGGAGGCTTGAATTTGAATGTATTTGTGAAGTAATTAGATGCAATTGTTGAATCTCCTGTATTTTGTATAAAAATAATTCTTGAAAAAGTGTATTATTTTTGTAGATTGAAATTTGATAATCTGCATAAAGAATCATGTCAAAACATATGAATCCGACCAGAGAATGAGGGATTCACAAGAAAGGGAAACCCCTCAATTATTTTTATTGTGAATTTTGTAATCACCACATAACTACAGGAATCACTCGGCTTAAGCATCATTTGGCTGGAACGAGACATGCGACGAAAATGTGTGAATGAGTCCCGTCAGATATAAAAAAAAAATATGTAAAAATGCTTTGAAGTCTACTGAAGTAGAAAAGAAAAAGAAGGCATCACTAAGCCAGGAAATTGGGAAAATGAGGGAACCGGATACTAAAATGGTGAGTCGAGTTTGAAAGCGCCGCCGGTAGCAACACTCAATCTCAAACTTTGGGAGCGATGAATAAATTTATTAATCTTGAAGCCCACAAATCCACGTTGGAGACAGCATTAAAGAAGGAAGCAAGAGAGGACTGTATCAGAAAAATAAGCAGATATATCTACGCAAACAGGCTGTCATTCAACATCTTGAATAGTCCATATTGGAAAGAGATGATCGAAATAGTGGGAAATTTCGAATTTGGCTTGAAGCAACCATCTTCGTACGAAATAAGGACGCAGATTTTTAAGGCCGAGATTGAAAATATTGATAAGATTAAGGAGAAGCATATGGCAGTTTGGGAGAAATACGGTTGTATAGTGACGTCAGATAGATGGACTAATAGGAAGAGCAGAAGTTTAATAAACTTTCTTGTGAATTCACCAGAGGGGACTTTCTTTTATAAACTCATTGATGCATCGGCTCAGTTCAAGACAGGAGATTACTTATGGGAGTATTTTGATAAGATAGTTGAGGAGATTGGAGAGAATAATATTATCCAATTGATTACGGATAATCACGCTTCTTATGTCAATGCATACACAAAACTTATAGATTCACGAAAACGTCTTTACTGGACTCTTTGTGCAGCTCATTGTATTGATTTGATACTGGAGGATATAGGCAAGATGAAGATCCAAAAGGAGACTCTTAAACAGCAAAAGCAAAAGGGATCATACAATTTATATATAATCATGGCGGGGTTTTAAGTTTGATGCGGACATACACGAAGGGAAAAAAACTGCTAAGGCCGGCCATCACTCGATTCGCTACGTCATTTTTGACTCTACAAAAACTATAAATTAAGGCAGTCATTGAGAGAGATATTTACTTCTGATGATTTCACCAAGAGTGTTTGGGCGAAAAAACCGAATGCAGTGAAGGCAAAAAGGACAGTGCTATATAGTAGAAGCTTTTGGGGTAGAGTTCTCTTTTGCTTTAGCACCATACTTCCACTGGTCTATGTTTTGCGAGTGGTGAATTCAGATGTGAGGCCTTCCATACCTTTTCTATATGAGTATCTTGACAGTTGCAAAGAGAGAATTGCCCATGTCTGTGAAGACAATAAGAGGAAGTACATGTCACACTGGAATTTGACTGATAAGACGTGAACATGCATGTTGCATAGGCCCCTCCACGCAGCAGCTTACTTTCTAAATCTTAGATACTTCTACAGTGATACATTCTCCAATATTCCTGAAATTAGAAGAGGCCTTCGTGAATGCATGCAGCGAATGACCCCCGACCTCAATGAGTATGCACAAACTGATGTGGAGCTGGATCAGTATAAACAGAAGGTTGGAGAATTTGGATTCTCGCTTGCTCAAATAACTATGAACGATCGAAATCCTAGTACATCTTAATTTGTTGTTTTCATTCTTAGGGTTCTATTTGTAAATATATCATTAAGTTATTTTTTGTATTTTTTAATACCAAAATTAATTATCTATTTTAGCTGTCTGGTGGGAAAGATTTGGAGAGGATCTTCTGACACTCCAAAAGTTTGCAATTCGAATCCTCTCTCTTACGACGAGTACTTCTAGATGTGAACGCAATTGGAACACTTTTGAGTAAGTATAAATTTAAAAAACTTAATATATTATTTTTTTAAGTACTTTATTTATCATCATGCTCATATAATAATTCGCAACTTTGTTAAAGGTGCATTAAAAAAAATGTCGCTTGGAGCAAGAACGCCTACATTCTCTCGTGTACGTCATGTACAATATTAACTTAGAGAGAGAAATATTCGGAGGAAGCGAATGAATTTGGATCCAATTTTGATTGATGAAGCGACACCAGAGAATGAATTGTTTGTTGAGAGTGAAGAGCTTTATCTCCCAGAAGATCTTGGATTGCTAGAAGAGATGACGATTCTAATACAAAAACGAATGATTTCTTAGACGTCACTGCAATTAATAGCAATCAAAATGTTTTTCTATCTATTGTGAATAAGGGAAACAAGCAAGATGAAACTGAAACCCCAGCAAAATAATGAAGGGCCGATACTTGTAGGTTATCCAATTTTTATAATTTTATATTCTTAAATAAATACTTTACTATCATGATTTGAGTATCTAATAACATCTTAATTTGTATATCTCTTGCGTAACATCTTTTTCAAACAAAAAAAAAAGAAACTGATGATAGTTTTGATGAGACAGGGAATGATATCGATTCGGAACATGCAAACTACATTCTGAAGGAGGATGATCTTGTTATTGTAAATTAGATGATCACACAGATTTATCTTCATGTTATAAGGAAAAACAATATTTTGTTGTGCATGACAAAAAGTTATTGTATTATTTGCTATGAAATTTTATAATGTTTCTACGCCTTTATATTGATGTTACATTATTTTATATGATTTTTTATATTTATTTACTTATTTATGAAAATTATTAAATATAATTTTATATTTATTTTAATTAAATAAATAAATAATTACGTAACCTACGTTATGTGTTACGTTATTTGCTACATAACCTAACAAAAAAACGTTACGTTAACGTTATCGCTATTTTAAACATTGCTTCAAGCCTTAAATCTTCCTAAACTATTTGTTCTTGCTAGTTTGGTAATTATGTGCCAGTTGCAATAGTATCGATCATTTGAGATATGGAACAGATCGACATGCTTAAAATCCAAGACATGACCAATAGGATTGCAACCTGAGTGGGGCTCAATCTGAACCCGACCAACCCAACCTCCTAGCCGGCTAAGGGTTGAACTTGATCTTTAGAACGTGCATTTGGCTGAGTTACAAACAGCCAATCGAACCTAAGGATATGTTGGTTTGGTTTAGGGTTGACCCATAACCAATCCTAACCCAACTCAAAGAGAGCCTAACCCCTCCCAAGCTTGACTAAAGACTACCTAATACGAGTCCAAGTATTTGTGAGCCCGCTACTTTTGTATGCAATTAGAATGTTAAGTTAGTCTTTATTATTGTCATAGAATTTATTCTTAGACTGGGGAGTTAAACAGTTTTATCTCTGATATATGTGAGATTACTTATAGAACTTTCATTTCTAGATTCTTTTAACGACTCATGTCAGAAACCTCTCTTCACAAAATGTACCAATCCTACCAAGCCCTAACACCACATATGTATACCAACATATGTATACCAAAACTCATTTTTTAAAGCACGGGTTGGGCTAGTGCTGGTTGACCTCCAACCCTATGGCACAGTGGTTGGGATAAAGGTTGGGATTTTCAGAACATGAGATATATTGGGGTTGGTCCTCGACCAAACCCAACACACCTGATTTGCACCCACAACGGCTGATACATATCAGTATCAGCCAATACTTTAAACCCTCCAACGAATAAGTATATTCATTTGTTTATCTCAAGTTATAGAAACTTGCTTGGCATGTATTTGCCTATTAGGTACTCAACTAGTTTAAGGTGGAAAGCTATTCAAAATTAAAGATGCACAAAACTCATCCCATCAAAGCAGACATGCACATCTCTTATAACTTTTTGCTTACTTTACCAGTATGTTTAGTGTCACTTACATATCAAAGGTAATTAGTATAGCAAGACAACTTTGATGACTGATGGATGAAATAAACAATGATGATCTCAGCTCAATTTATGCATTTTAATTGTAGATGCCACTCTTCGTGTGCCTGTGTGTATGTAGTCATATTGCCAATATGCTCTTACATTTCACAAATTTGCAATGGTCCCATACCCATGTTGGTGATTCATAGATTCAGCCTAAATGGTATATATCCAATTATCCACTGTCTGAAGCAGTGTCAACATCTGTAACTGGTTTTAAATTTGCTAAATAGATATTCATAGATAGTTAAGTGGTTTTAAATTTGCTAAATAGATATTCATAGATGGGGTTTGGGCTATATTTGGGAAAAAAAAAGGTAAAGAATATGGGTTCCAACCATGTATTCAGGCTTTGGTTCAGGTGCTATTGCTAATCATTATACAAATTGTAAACGATAATACCTTGGGCTTCATATGACACTGCGTCCATTACAAACTTACTTAACATTGCATATATCATTGCCATACCTTCTGAGGAATATTCTAGCAAAAAAAAGGGGAATTGGTTTTTGAGTCAAACGGTAGTAATCCAATTTATTCTAAGAATTACAGCAGCAATTAGTGTTGGATATAGTTGCATTTTAGATTTTCTATTCCAAATAGCTAGTAAAGACTTACAGTCACGACATAACATTACTGATAGTCTGACACATGGCAAATACTTAAAAACTATGTACACATAAGCCATGAAGCAGCAAATGACTTTCCTTGATGTTGTCCAAAATGTAAATGTTCACAATTTTAGTGTCCATAATTCATGTATCCGCCTGCCCCAACTACTTGGGCTAAAAGGCTTGGTTGTTGTTGTTGTTGTTGTTGTTGTAGTTCATATATTCAAAGTCATGCCATGAAAACGAAGTAATGATAGTGCCACGTTTCTGCCCTCCTCACCCAAACATATGACATATTAGGACACTGCCAAATCACCCATAAAACTCACTAATATATACATCACAATCCAATAGAACCCCCACCTGGCCCACAATCATCTCATCATATTTGTAAGAAAAACAGAGGCACAGAGGGATAGACAGTAGATGTAGACAGTAGATGCAGAGCAGAAGGATTATCACTTCCCAAGGTTTGCAGCTCACCGCTCCCAAAACAGGTTCGCAAATTACTTCAACAATTTATGTATAAAACTAAAAGTAACAAGATTTTAAGAATCATTTCTTCATTGAAGAGTAGTGATCTGACCTTTGTGGACACTATGCACACTCTTCTTCTTTATCCTCGTAAGTCACACTACATCACTTCTTGGTTTTTGAAGCCATTAATTGATACTGGAAGCTGCTGCCCTTTTTACTGATCCGTCATTATCTCATTTCTATTTGTTTATACACATTACACAATTCTCCAGTGTCGACTAATTTATTTGTCCTATCGAGAATGGATATCCTATTTTGAGAATACAAAACCATCGATCGCCATCACCTAAAGATGTTTGTGACTGCCTCTAAGAACATTTGTCAAATAATGCTTCACATCAAATAAATCTTAAACATTTAATGTCTTCTATCAAAGTTCTGCTAAAACATAGAGTACACTTTTGAATTTTAAATAGTTCAATTATACTGCTATAAAATCAAAACATTACAAAAGTTCCATTTGAATTAACTGTTTGCAACTGAACTAAAGAGAGGAAGAGTTGTATGTTCCTGAACTAATTTTCCGCACCCATATACATCCGCTTTTGTATTTTTAAAAAATTTGGCAACAAAACATCATACAAAGCACTGAGTAGTATTGAGCATCATAATTCACTTCTATCTAGTAAAACTGAAATATCCCCTTATGACTGAGAGCAACCAACTATCGATGCCTGATTGTGGAGGAGTCCATAAAACCTAGTACTTAACTTGAGTACATTGAAGATCTCATAGATCTAAGCACCTTACTATCACCTTACCATCGATGAGTCTTTATCTAATAAGCTGTCCATTGTAAAGTACTTGGTTAGCTATGGACTAGTTTTCTGCCCTGTCGAGTAGCTAGCAGTGAATCCCATTATCCTCCCACCTTTTTTCCTCTCTCTTCACTGCCCCAACTCTTCTCACAAAATTCCCCCAAAAACATGTTCGTACATGATGTAAAACTACATGTAACTTTAATCTTGCCAAAGGTATCGAGCATAGTAATTTGGCACCAGTTTCTGAGAACATGAAGAGGTAGAGCCAGAAATAGCATAATAGAAACCACATGGTCCTAGACTTTAATCAGAGTTCACAGTACCGTAATTTTCCCATGAGGTAAAAAGAAGATGCAGATTAAGAACTAAGTGCCACCTTTTACCAATTTAAATTTATGGTAACAATCATGAAACTAATAACTTGACCAGAAAAAGTCCTCGAGTTCACTACATTAAGAATTGTTCCTAAATTTTATGTAGGATCAAAGGTCATTTAATAATCAGTTCTTAGAACATACAGATCCAACAATAGAAAGGCATAAAGTTGAACATTTACTTATTCTTTATTTTAATGTTACACATGTTCTAGATAATCTGCACAGCAACAACAACTGGCAAGGCTGTCAAATGATTGAGCAGTAAACTATCAAGATTACCTGATACTGACGGTCCTGGAATACTCTTTCTGTGGTGCTTGTGTTTTCCTCCACAGTCTCCTTCATCTGAATTGCATTTACCTGAATACAACATGTTAGCTCCTGTTGCATGTTGACAAACCAAATTGGTGTAAAGAAATATTAATATACCTTGATGCGGTAGAGAGGAGCACTAAACTCATCGTTGAATACAAAAGAATCTTCATCCTCTATTTCCCTTCCCTTTGGGAACTAGAAATCCAGCAGTTCATGTTAATATTCGACCAGTCTAATGAGTGAAAAGCTACAAGGATTAACAAACCTTTTGGAGCACACGAACTTTGCCACATGCAAGTGATTGCAACGTCCTCCTCAGCTCTTTATCATCGATACTAGTGGAGTCCTTGATGTCTTGAAAAGTGAGCTTTGGGGTATCATTGAACAGCATCAAGACAACAGTCTGACAAATTGAAGGAGACCAGGAAAATATTGAGGCTGATTAAAATACAAAAGATCTGTAAAAATCATGATTGAGGGTCCACGCACCTGGAACAAAGACACTGCGAATTCCTTTCGACCTTTGGGAAAGTCTGCTTTTAGAACACAGTGACCTAATGAATTCTGCCACATTAACCGTCTCCCACTATACTTACTTAAGTAGAACTCCTTAAATATTTCCTATTGTTGCAAACAAAGATTAAAAACTTGCAAAAGAACGATAACCGATCCACAGACAAGCATATGAGCTATAAAGTGCAAATATCGCATTGTTCATGATTCTCATGTACTAACCTGATAAGCATTCAATTCATGAGGAAGGCTCACATCCATCGGTGGGTATGTTGGCCAGTATCTGTGGAGAGGACATCAAGTAACAGAATTATGTCCAAAGGCAGAATAACGCAGGGCCACAGGCAATAGTGTAATACTGTCAGCATCTCTACTGCAATAAAATGATAAATACCCACCCGGTTGTTAGAACATGAACACTCATCTCAATACCAGTAGGAAGCTTTGTCCTGGCTTGGGATGACTGTTTGAAGGAATCATTTATTTCTTTTGATAATTCAATGTCCTGAAAAAGGGTCGCATTCAGTTATCATAAAGAACAACTAAAATTCAACTAGTATAGTGCATCTGTAAAGTGAAGAAGATTGAGACACAGCAAATGAGAAAATTTTAACCAAAAAAAAATCACAGCAAGCCATGAAAAGGCAACAGCTCCTAGATGTTATTACAAGTACTATGGAGGAGAAACGGAACAACTAAAAACAAGCTGCACCCTAAAGTTTTTGGGTTAGGGTATACAAACTATTGAAACTAGAATGTTGGCATGTGCAAAATACACATGAAATTGAAAGAAAATATAAATAATTTATATTTTAATAAAAAAAATAATTATTAAAGATTTCTTTATACATACCTCCCAACTCATCAATACTTGGATATTCCCATCCAAATCTTCATATTTAGATACATATCCCCCCAAATCTCTTAAGAGAGAATACCCCATAGTTAACAAATGTTAGATTATGGATGAAATATCTTTTAAAAAGTGTTTTCTCCTCTAAAGTACATTTGTTATCCCCGAAATACCCATATTTCTTAATATTCTTTTTTTTTTAATTTATCAGCAGTATCTTGTTTTTCTCTTTCTCATGGTTGACTGCAAAGCAAAATGTGTATTTTTTAACCCTTTCCATTAACTAGGGAGTATTTTTGTCTTCAAATTTTTGGAGAGTATGTATTCAAATATGATGATTTAGGGGATAAATATCCAAATATTAAATATTTGGGATGTATGTATCTAAAAAACCCAATTATGAAGGTATTAAGATGAAGAAACAACTTTACCATAAAATGAAAAAGTTCTATGAAGCATTTTTTCATAGTGGTCACTTTTAGTTGCTAGTCTTACTCAAAATTCAAATTCAAAATATTTTCTATTTTAATTGATTAAAAATATTTTTTAAATTTTCAATTAATTAATTTAAATTTCAAAATGTAGATGAGATGAATGGGGTGTATGGGAGTTGAACATGAGACAAAAGGGGTTGTGGTTATAATAGCAGCGATAAAACTTATAAACAGATAAAATACATGTGCTCTTTGACCAAAAAATTTTCAACTTTTCTACCGTTCTTAATTGCCAGATACTTACATCTGTATAATCTTTCTAGGACAATCTTTCCAGGACCTCATCCACCTTAGGCTCTCAAAAACTATTGCAATTGGATGGACCATTAACATTGCTAAATCATGTAATGCCATCATTGAAACTTAACTTCTTTTTTTGGTTGGAACTTAATTTCACCAAATAATTCAGGTTAAGTTCGTGGAACCACTCAAAGCTCACAGCCTCGACTAAAGTCTATTAGCAGCTCTGTATAGTCCCATGCCAGTAAAACATCCTATAAACAAGTCTTATTTAGCTCGTAGATAATCAAAAATAGATAAAGGGACATGGACTTAAAGATGTGATTTCACAATCATCAAAAAGAGCTTCATCATGTCCAACTTCTCCAGCATTTCCAGGAAATTTCAACGGCCCAAAGCCATCTGTATTGTCTAAAATCCAACCGGAAGGTTGAATTTTGCACAAGATTTGGATCCATATATGTTTTATAAAGAGAATATTTATAAGTCACTCATCTAATTAAATTAATTGTGGAGTCTCACCCTTGGTAGGCTGGTCATATAAAGGATTCAGGAACCAACCAAAAGCATTGAAATCAAAAGCATTGTGATCAAAGCAGCGCATTGTTTTAAGTAGAGGAGCACCTAAAAAAGGAAAGAGGAAAGGGGTGGAGGGTTAAAAATTACTTCGGACATGAGATATGTCTTTGATTTTAAAAATAGAATAAGGTACAGAGAAATAAGAAAAGGGACACAGAGTACATTCAATAGGCCAAACAAGCATGGATTATGATCAAAAGTAAGTAGAAATAGTCCTAATTTAAATAGGAGACAATATCTTCGAGAAATAAACTTGACATCCAAAGCAAGTAGTTTAGGCCGCCATCAAAAGGAAAAAGAAAATCCTGCAAAACAACAGTGTAAACAGATCCAATACCCTAACAGAAAATGAAATCAAATGGTTGCACAGGATAGCCCTGTTTCCAGATATTTCTATTATCAAGATTCATAGACTAGATAAACTAAGGTGGATTTGACGGTCCTGGAGAGGAATAGATGCACAACTCTCATCTCAGCCACGTAACGAGGAAAACTATTATCCTAAGTTGCAATGATACTAGCAGCAATGGTATCCTAATACTGAAAAATCAAGATAAAAGACAATGCAAGACATGCCAGTGAAAAAAGTATGCATTGAGAATTACTGATTTATACTTGAACTTCTCTAATTTATAAATGACTGAACACAACTGACCAGAACAAGCATCCTTCAAAACTAAATAGCAAGTGATAGAAATATATAGCCAGGCCTGTCAATGGATTGGGTCTGGGCCCAAAACTGAAATGTACAGGGCACGGTTAGTCAGATCAAGTGAGACCAGCATTACCTGTCAACCCTAATAGGACCTGAACCTAATCACCAGATTATTAAATAGGACAAATCTTTCAATATAACCTCACTTCGAGATTATCTGTTCTCCACAATCTGAGGCTAATATTCCTTCAAAACATAGCCTTCCCTTTTAGTAAAGATTGAATCTTTCTAGGAACAATTGGATTTTTCAAAAACAAAGATCAAATTTTGGTATTAGCTTGAGCAAAAATTTCAATTCTTTTGTCTAATCAAACAATTGACTCTATCGGTTTCTTGTTTTTTGTATCTTGCAAGTGGGAAGATGGAAGTGTACAAAGACTGAATCTCTGATTTCAAAAAAAAAAAAAATTATCATATTTCTGTTATGCAACTCCTATGTAAATTTATGACATTACAATACTAACATAGATGTCTATTTCACATGATATATAAATATAACAATAAAGCCTAAAATTTATGTTTCTTAATAATTCTTGATACAATCCAAAAACAATGAAACAAGCAAATTAGATGTGTATATCGGCATTGTGCACGTAGAGGATGTTGATTTCAAAAGAGTTCAACACCTAGAAGTTAAGTTTTTGTCATATTTTTCAGAGTTTAAAGTAAAATAAAATTCAGCCAAAAATAATGAGTTAACATCTTCAGAAAACCATTCAGCCATTCATCTCTTATGATCACAATCTTCCTACTCAAAAATTGAAATTTTAGGGATACGGAGTTATAAAATCGAGGATTTATAGGGAACAGTTGAAAATTTTTCCAAAAATAAACGATACAGCATTAATTTTTTTTTTTTTTTTTTTTGTGGGGGGGGGTGGGGTGTTGGGGGCAGCTGTCCAATCTCGGTTGAGTGTGGGTCTGCCCCTAATTTCGGATAGTTGTGAGTTGTACAATTTTGAACTATATGCCTCCTTGGTTTCATTAAGGCTAGGTTTAGTTTGAAAGAAAATAAAAGAAAAGAAAAAAAAATGGAAAATGAAAGAGAGAAGGACATAAAAGGAAAATGAAATAGGTTTCTTTTTTTGCTTGATATGGAAACAAACTAAAAAAATTTAAGAAAAAAATAGAAAATAATAATAACAAATTAAGAAAAAAACTCCATCAACTCTCCTACGGTGATTCCATGGGATAGGAATACAAGTGACATTTTCTCTCATTTTCTCTACATTAGGAAAAAGAAAATGAGAGAAAATTTTATACCTTATTTTCTCTTAGTTTCTTCCCCATTTTCCTCTTAATTTTCTTCCAAACTAAACAGTGGAAATTAAGTTCTTTCCTATATTCTTTTCTTTCATTTTCCTTCAAATCAAACATAGCCTAAATGAAATGGATGTTCTCATGGAGATTAGTTAGCAGATAATCAGGTTTGGCAAGTATTTGTATCTGCTTACCCAACTAAATGGGACATGAATAAAACATTCAATATTGAACTAACGAGTAACTAGGTCAGTTATGAAATGTTCAGAATATGAACCTGCCGAATAATCTGGTCATTTGTGGTTCAAAAATCGTTAAACAAAATGAAACTGAAATATGATAAACCATGGATACGGACACGGGAGACAAATATGACACGACAGACACGAGGGTAAGTCGAATTCTAAAAAAGTAATACATGGATATACACTGATGCAACAACATAAATATTTGCATATTAATTTATGTCATATATAATGCGCATCAATACTCGTAATCATTAGATATGTTTTATTTAAATTACGAAAAAAAAAGAAAAATCTTAATAATTTAAAAAATCGATGTTATATTAAAGAAAAGATTATAAATTCAATCCAGTAGACAAGTATTTGAATAAAATATTTGAAACCTCTATTTTTGCAAAATACATGGGACCCCTTAACTTAGTATCCCTTTTATGTTAAAAAGATTTTTTTCATCTTTATAGACGATGTACGACTTCATAGTGTTCAATATGTAATCCCTCTAACTTTTTGAAAGAGGATGCAATGCCAACATGCAATCTACATGACTTTTTGAAAGCAGACATGGTTTTGACACGCAAATTTTTGGATTCTTAAAATTCGACGCAATTTCGGTATATCCGATACATATCGACAAATATCATGCAAGTGTTGGTATCTGATACGTATTCGATACACATACAACACTCAATATGAAGTGTCTATCCTCCACAGTTGAAATATGTTGTACAGCCCAAAACCTGACCCATTTCCAGGCCTATATATAACACATTCATATTCCACAAAATAGTTCCAAGATCGCAAACTAATTAGTACCTAAACAAGTTATCGTCTAAATTAGAAATATAACAAAATCCCTATATATAATCATTGGTTCACCACGACTTGAAAAAAACTTGGTCATTTACAAGGAAAAGGCAAATAACAAAAAGACCATGTGTACCTACCTAAGAGCCCAAGAAAAAAGCAATCTATGATGAAATCTATCTGCTAAGTATCAAATTTTAGTTTTTTGCCATTATACACATCCATTTCTAGCATTTGGCGCCATCAAAGGAAGTAGCTGAGATGTATGACAAAGTATTAGTGCTTCTGGATAACAGTAATATCAAATGATAATTATTTGCTATATGTTGTTAGCCCTACCCATCGGCTTAAGTTTTTCAGCAATGTGGTTTTTTGTGGCTGGGTGAAGCAACCATGCATCATATATTTCATCACCATAAAAATGCACGAATTCTTCTTCTATTTCCATTTATCATTTTTTCCCGAGTGTTCAATACATACTTTTTCAGAGAACTGGACAGAAGATGAATCAGATGAAAAACTACCAGAAATCACAATGTGAGATTTGAAAATTTAAAATAAAAAAGAGATGCAATACCTTGAACATTCCTTCAAGTTTATTTGTAAATTGGCTACCACATTCAGTCTTGAGCTGAAATGGGCAAAAATTTGTGGTTAAAAATTATGGAGGAAATTTCAGAAAGAAATGAATAGGGAGTAATCATTCAGAAACAACTTGTACGAAATATTATCTATCTTTACTTTGGAAATCATTGACTTTTCAGCATCAATTGAGGCGCTTTTTCCCAATAATAACCTTTTTGCAAGATCCTTCTTATAGAATGCCTCAAAAACATCTTTTCCCTGATTAATTGTAAAGAATATTAGTAGCAGTATAGTCCGTGAAGCACCCAATAAATAAATCACTTATTCAAGTAGGAAAAGGAGGGGAAAAACCTAAAAGCTGTATATTTTAAGTCAAGTTAAACCCAAGAAACAGAACACATAATGTGCAATAAGAATCCAGTACATACCTGTATAAATCTGAATAATACCAACACTTTGTCAAGTGTACCTTCCAACTCTTCTTCAGAAGTACCCTTATTGCCAGCACGGAGCTTCTCATCGAGAAACTTTGCAATTAGTTCAGCCGGTCTATTCTGTTAATATGAGAACATAGAAGACAGATTTCATTAGCATCCACACAGATACACAGTTGGACTAAAGCAATCAACAGAGTAGAAACATATAGTATTGCCATCAAGACAGGTGCAACTAGTAAACTATCACAAGATTGGGTGTTTTACTGCTGGTGGATATTCAAAGTTACATGACAGAGCTGCTCTGATATTTACAAGTAGCACACAATCATAAGAAATTATTTTTAAAAAATGAAAACAAAAATAAAGCAGACTGAAGAATGAAAAAACTGCAATCCCGCAGCTTAAAATTGCAGTGCAAGTTTTTATTGAGAATAAAATACGTAGTTAAGTTTCTAACTTCTTAGCATATGCCGCACACAACAACAAACTGTAGAGTTTTTATATTCCCAATTTCCCATCATGGCACAAGGTCTATAACCCACCAAACAGGCTTAGCTAAAGCATAGGTCATATGCTACAGAAAGCACAACAGAGTAAGTTATCCATTATATGTTATTTATTAGGTGAAACTGTAGATGAAAAGGTATCAAAACTATATACAAAGTACAGAAGCCTTCTGTACATAGATCTAGTCTAAAACTTAATCAAGTTGGAAAGAAAAGAGAAGGAAAGGTTTATCAAACAATTAAATGCATGTTCCATGGCAAACACAACCTTCTGAATTCCAGTGCAAATAGGTCCAGTACGAAGCAGCAGCCAACCATGTCAACCAATGAGCCAGCTTGCACATGGACCCAGCTTGCACATAAAGTTTCATATTAGATACCCCTTAAAGGCTATTTTTCAAGGTAAAACCTAGAGAGCTGTTACCAGGCAAAACCAGATCGTATGGAAAAAATAATAATAAATTATATTCTAGATTACAAGTTGTTCTAATTCTCAATTTAACAACTCTTATAATATTGCGGAGAGGGGATGAGAGGGACAAGATTCGTTCATGCTTATGTTTGTAACTATATACGATATCTCAAAAAAGAGTTTTCTCCTCAAAATTCGTAACACCTGCATAGCTTTACTATTTGTCCAATCAAATATGTAACCTTATCAGATATGTAACCTTATCAGTATCATCCTCTCATAACAAACAAAATTTGTTATACTTTTCTATCCATTCCAGAATTCCATAAGTTTTTTCCACCAAAATATCCTACACCATCCTTTAAAACTGTGAGCGACAAAAAGTAGAACAGAGATAACTTTGAAAGGTTCCAGAACACCAATAAGAAATGTAAATATGTAATGATTGTCAAATCAGAGATGTTTTATCCTTGCACTATGGAATTTTTCAATCTAGCAAATATATAATATAAAACATGAGAACAATCAAGAATGTATGACTTCAATGGAAAATATAATCTGACCTGACGAAGATTAATGAGGTATTCAAATGCTTCCTTTATGGTTTGTGAAAATGTTTCATTTTTGAAGAAACTATCTTCCCATATTGTATCAAGGGACGCCTTGAACTCTAAAAGACATGCAACTAAATCCTTGTCTTTTTCTTCATCCATGACAATACCCTGCCCAGTACCACGATTGTATGAGCCAAGGGCCTGCTTTAGTAACTCAAGAGCATTAACCCTCTGGAAAAGGATATACATTCTCTGAAGATCTTCCACAAGCTTAGCTTCCATAAGCATCGTGAATCCCTAATCAAAGAGAGGGAAAACGTAACTGAGCATCCATAAGCTTTGCCATGCAAGAACACTAATGATGTACAACCTTGTCTAGAATGGCAGATGTGTGGCGTTCGAGAAGTTGCTTTTCAGCCGTTGCTATAAGTGGCTTCCTTGTACTAGCATCCAAGTAGTGCAAGCATCTTTCATGTTCTTCATGCAACCTTAACTGCAAGTTTGCATCCATCAAACTTCAAATGTGCAACATATCATAATGCTTGTACTTTGATGCCCAAACAGAAACATCAAATGCAAATGACTGAAGCATTAAAGAGAAAGCAAGAGGCAAGATAAGTACCTCTACATGTTTCAAATACTCTGAAACATTTGACTGCTGCATGTATTTCACACCTTCAGAAGCATAAAATTCAGCAGTGCATTGAAGAAAGGGTCTCTCGAATTTGTCTGCATAAATTCCTAGAGCAGTAAACATCTTCAAAAGGTGATTAAGTAGTGTCTTATTAATAGCTTCGCCTAACCTGGTCAAAGGAAAACAAATTCTTCCTGTTATACACTACTTTAAAATAATCAGGACAAAACCAACAAATTTAGTTGTGCGACTAAGTCTCAAACAGATATAATAGACCCCCAATTTGAAATATAGATGGAGAAACAACATCATTGTAATTAGTTCATTACATAACTACATATAGATTGCTCTTATAATAGAATTTGCAGGTCTCTCATGAAATTACAACAATTAATTCTAAATAAAATAAGAATAAGAATAAGATAACATGCCAAATGTTCTAATTCAGAAAAAAAAAATCCACCAATGAGACAAGGAGCACGAAATCTCTACTGCTTCTTTGGTTCTTCCTATTATTGAGTATATGAATATCTGAACACAGGAAATTATATGGATCAAGTTAACAAATGATTAATTGCATGCAAAGGAGATTATAGGATAAAAAAAAATATTTCGTTGCCACTATGAAGCAATCTATCTATTTGAATTTTATAAGAGTTTACTTGTCTCTAACTCTATCTTCATAGTTCATAACAACTTGATTCACAACACCACAAACGGAGACCCAAAGAGTGCAATCAAGATAAAGGATATACTAGTTTTGAACATAAACCTTCATCGCAAATATTAGAATACCCCAAATTGAATCATTGTTCTCCATTCACCTTTGCTTAGGCCACCTCCCCTGTTAAGTTAGCATTTCTTTTCCAACCCATTCACTATATTAGAAGAATTAGCTACAGTGAGAAATGGCTATTTCTGGCTAGTGAAAAAGTCCTTCAGCATGAGAGACAAAAGGATATTATTATTGCTTGGTAACAAAGGGAAAAGGCTATCATACTAGCCTCTGTGAATATAGTAAACTGCAAAGAACACCCCTTTTCACATGTGAAAGAATTATGACCTTGTTAGGAGTTGAGAAATCTATATATTTGGATTTTACTGCCCCTGCAAGGCTATTTGGCAAAGGGAAATGCTTGAGGATATTCTATACAGATTTATTTTAAATGATAAACATAGTTCTAATGAAAGAAACTTTAGTTGAATTTCATGGTTGTTCACGTGTATTTTCAACCGAATAGGGATGTAATAAATCTAGAATTTGACTAAAGATATATACAACATACACTAATGTTTACTATATAGTATAGGAATGAACATTTACCTCGACTCCGACCATCATGTCCGACTCTGATCGAATTCACTCAGAGTTTAGTCGGAGTATAGAAAGTTGTATAGTTAGAGTCATGTATGTGAGATAACAATCAGCTGGAGGTGGTAAAAATATCATCGGAATTGGTCAAACGAAGCCAGAAAGTGGTTTGCATGGGCGTGAGTGAGAAAATAATGGTGCTTCACTCCCTCTCTCCCTCTCTCTCTCTCTCTCTCTCTCCACCCCGCTCCCTCTCTCCCTCCCCCCCTCTCGGAAAAACAGATTCAGTCGAGTTCAATAAGTTCGACAAGATTCTATCAAGCAAGACAGTCGAAACCTCTCCTCCGAGTGGTCGGATTCATTTGGATTTATCTAATATCTATCCCCTCCAACCAATTACACCCCTAATATGGTAGTTCTGAGATACTACAAGAGATATTTCTGAATCATCGTGGTGCCAAAAGCATATTTCTCCACCACAAACATTAGAATTAGGTTTTAATTTAAATTTTTTACTTTAAATATAGTGCAGGTTTTGAGGTCTTAATAGGGTGTTTTGGCTATTATAAATTCCTATGCTCAAGGTTATTGCAAGCGTATATGTTATGTAGTCTGACAGTGCAGAACATATGTACCAGACAATGTGGACATTAAGCAGGTAAATGCTTGTATTCATATTTTCTAATATTCAATGACTTCAAGAAAATGGAAATTCTCAAAAAGAGATAAGATCATAAAAATGGAAAACAATTAATTGTTAACGGACATCAGAGGCAGAAATGATGAAAGCTACAAGAGAAAGGGGAATAAGTGGGGGCATTTTCGAAAAGAGCACTAACCTAGAAGCCAGCACAAACATGGTCATGCCTACATGGACATGATACACTGATATACAATAATAAGGAAAAAAAAAATACACAAGATATATGCATACCTGATATGTGCCACATGGATACGGCATGAAACAGTTCAAGTGTCTGTGCTGCCATCTAGAAGGATTCATGAGGAACTTTCTACTAACAACAAGGGGAAGATGGAGGAAAGAGATTGGTTGTAGTGCACTTGAGAGAGGACAGAGAGAAAGAGTAGGATGTGAGGAACGAAAAATAGAGTCCTATCAGGTTTTGGTGTTTTCTTATTTGGATGGTTTAAATGTTCTTGTTCTAGACCAGCTTATGGGCTCCATATCCACACCCACATGGCCGTGAATGCTAGGTCAGTTTAGTGGCTACGTACACACAACTATGTGACATCCTGGTCCATTTTCACAAACTTGATCCTTCCAAACCTCCACCTACACAAGTTTTTAAATCCTAAAAAAAATTATTTTCTAATGGCGTTAGTTTCTGGATGATATAAGTGTAGCTCCTACTCAAGAGTGCTCATATATCATGCACAAACTCTACGAGGGGTTTAGTATTGCACTATATTGGCACCACATTTCCATAACCTCCCGATATGCATAGATCAAGTCCAACCAACCTGAAGGTATTTCATCTATCCTTTGTTGAACCTAAAAGTCTAAAAAAAATACCACCCTAACAAAGCCAAATATTACAGAATGAAACTATAACACATCGAACCTTTAAAATACTTAATGAAAATGTCTATAAAAATGATTTTCCCATCAATCATATAATGTTCGCCCATCTTCAAGGACTAGATCTACTTTAAGCCTCCCCATCATATTGGAATCAAACATTCTGAAAAAAGTCAAGATGCCCCATGACCAAATTTTAGGACCAGCTGTAAATCAGACATGAGCCCTCCATGAGCTAGTGCAATGCCAAGACAACTGTGAGCAAGAGAGCCTCCCATAGAACCTTGAAGATCAGCTGACAAACTAAACCGGATATAACAACTTCAGAGACCAGCCCAAAGAAATCTCACATGGTATTAGTTTTTGCGTCCATATTTCAATACTACTCGTCTTCCTTACTTTAATTTGCAGATTCTCCTATACTTGTATACGCAAACAACTGATATGCTTCTATCCAACTTTGCACCATAATATAGTATGAAGTCACCAACTTCAAAATACCATCCATCAGGTGGATCCCGAATTTTCAGGATACAGTTGGCAATTGTTACATACGAAATCCACAACAAAATTTGAACAGGACTAGTGAACTTTTACAAAGGAGGCAACAGCATTCAAGCCTTCTTCCATGCATCATAGATAACCGCTTGACCTGAGGTTGAAAAACCGTTCTCCCATTAATCCTTTATTAGTGAGTGCTAAATACTTGAATGAGAAAATCATCTGCTAGACAGCGCTGCAGGAACACCGGGAAAAATTAGTTCCATGTGGCAAATTGGGAGACCTACTAAGTAGTTTGAGCTAAGTCAATCAGGAAGCACTCCCACGAAATTCTCGCAGTTAAAAAGTATGGACATAGACAGAAGCTGGAAAATGTTGCATAGACATCTGAAGCACAACACATGCCAAAGAGACAGAGGAACCACATCCAACAAGATAGAATTCTAAGTATTGTACTTTGGAATTCTATGACTTCTGGTTTCATTTTGGTATGGCAGAAATGTTGCCCAGAAAGACTGAGACATGGGAACGCTGGGATTAGCTGCAATTGGACCATCAGCAACATCCACTATTCTGTTCTGCCTTCCACTAGTGCATAAAAATTAAACAAACTTAATATCGAGAATCACCATCAAAGATCCTCAAGCAGGAAACTAACTATTTTTTCATGATTCATTAGTCATTAGCCTCTACTTTCGACATACTCTAGAATTTAGCCAGCAGTTTCAGGAGAGGTTTAGACTCTGTTGACATAATCTCAAGATCTGAACTAGTGATTGGGAGTTGTCAAAAATATTTTAAGAGGATTCACTGTAAGTTATCAGCTTTCTTAACAACTTGTTACACCTATCAAGTAATATATACCAGTGACTGCCATACTGCTCCATCTGTTTTTTAACCATAGGATAGAAAAATGTTATCAACATTGTCAGTAACACATTTGAGCCTTGAACTTAGATCATGAGACTAAAGTGTAGCATAACCTATGGTATTGAAGAAGCAGCTAATGCCACTGGAACACCTATTAGGTGTCAGTTCTCAATGCCAAAAATAATCAAGGGCAAGAATCTTCAAATCCTGAGAGGGTAACTGGGGAACAAGAGTTAAAAATATATAAATAATTATATATACATTGAAAGCAAGTCAACCAAGCAACTCCACAGAATAGCCAACAAAAACTTCACTCGATAGGATGACTTGATAAGTTGAACAAATTGTTATAGCAAAATAGTAAAAATATTACCATGAACTGCAACAACAATCCTCATATTCCACTCTTACAGGATTTGTCTCTTCATTTAAAATGGCAAAACAATTTGAGTGCATGAGTGTGTGTGTGTGTAAGAGAGAGAGAGAGAGAGATCAACAATTATAGTATCACCTTAAGCTCCTGGTCTGAATGCCAAGGTATGCTGTTAAGTTCCATTAAGTATCCGATTATCCAAAATGAAAAGTAAAGAAAATTAAGTGCTCATGTGATTATTAATCCAGCACTAACAGTCAACAGCATTGAAGTGCAAAATTGACTTACAAGTTTATATTATTGGCAACAGAAGCTGGGAAGGCATAAATCTAAGTACTGTTCAAGTTCTGGTTTCATGCAAAACGAATTAAGATATTGAATTAAAAAACAACATTCCCACAAATATAGCTATACATTTTTCCAACACCAACATGTCAGCAAAGGAAATAAGTTGTAACAGGACAATTAAGGATCACAAATGCCTATCCATGAATAGTCAAAAAAGTCCATTTTCCTTCCCTCATATACATTATGATACTTAGAAGCTACTAATTAAATTAACATTTTAAAGATTATTTTTCGGTTCTAGAGTCAAGACAACTAGTCTCCAGTTATTTCAAAGATAAACTGATTCAAAAACATATAGACCTCAGTAACAACTTCAGAAGATCATATGAAAACTGTCTTCCCAGGCCAAGAAGCTTGATATAGAATTTGAATAATGTATGACAACAAAGAATCAATTATGGATAGAACATATACTAGCCAAAAAAAATGTGGAAATATACATCAAACATAATGCTAGCAAATAAGCAAAATTTAATTTCCTTTCTACCAATTCAAAGCGTATTCAACATACCTCTCCCTCTCAATTAATCTCAGGAGGCCTGTGACAATTTTGTGAAGGACTTCTTTATTGTTGGATAGATGTTTCTCAAAAAGCTTCAACCCCATCTCCCACAACGAGTCAACACCATTAGTCTGTTTCACATATGTCCTATCAAGATACAAAGCTATGCTGCGGATAATCAACATCTGATCTGAGAAATCCTGCCAACATTTCTCTACCAGTGACAAAAAAACCACCAAATCAGGGCTCTGGCCAACTAATGATTGCAGTGCCGTGGAGATGTGTATTTCACATTCCAACTGAATACGTTGGTAAAGGTTTCCACCCATCTTATGGATGCAAAGATCATTGACAGCCTAAAAAAAAAAAGAGAATGATTTGTATAGGATCTCAAACTCCCAAGTCACTAACGAATTAAGATCAGAAACTCTACAGATTACGAAACAAATTTAACAAAAATGTACCTGATAAAGCTTCTCAGAATCACAGGGATCTGGCTTCTTCCAAAATATAGATGTGATTGCAGATCTCAATGTTGACCACGTATCTTCTTCAAAGTTTGGTGGTAATTTAGGCTTATCTAAGTCATACCAGAGAAATAAAATTGAGTTTATAGAATAACACTATATATATATAGTTCATTAGAAGGATCATTAACAGCAACCAAGTCTCAATACGAATCGCCTTTCAGGATTTTCATACATTTGACATGGGGGATAAGAGAAAAAAAAAATCCAAAGAAGACACCCTTAAAAATGGTAGAGCTCTCGGCTTTCAGCCACACTGGTTGCACTTGTACCTCTAAAAGGAACAAAAGGAAGGAAAGGGGTAAAAGAGAGAAAACATGAGGGGAACTTGTGGTATGACAAGACTTTATAGTAAATAAACTTTATGCAAGAGATTGCAAGTATTCAGGATACTCGATTGCAGAGTCAGGATGATAAACAAGACAATGGACCAGATCCTTCAAAATGGAAACAAGTGCATTTCCCCAATAGAACAACAACAGTAACAACTAACCTTTTATCCCAAGTACAATGGGGGAGAAAAGCGTATTTCACCAATGAATAGTGCAATTCAAATTTCAAAAATAATGCTTTTTTAGTATATATGGGGTATATATCCAACTCCTGGAGCAATCTTCTACTTTTCCTTATTGTGGCAGAAAACAACTCATTGGGTGATTTAAATGTTGCCCACAAAAGCCCTAATCATGAAATGAGTAGGTTATGTCCTAGGTTTTGCAATACGCATTGCTTGTATAACTTTTATTTATTTATTATTTACTTGTCTTAAAAAGAAGGTTCATATGTATTAAGTTCAGTGAAATACTAAAGTGTAAATGTATTAAGCTCATTGAGGAACTAGCATAAGATACTTTCAATTTCAAGAGATAATAAAACCAAGAGAAACCATATTAGTTTCTAACATATAGTTTACTCCCATTGAACTTGTAAGTGTCATTAGTAAAAGACCACGAGTAGCAGGATATTGAGGTCTGAAATTCGACGTGAATTCTTGATTTGATCGTTCCTAATTATCTATATTGACATGCGAGAGAGATTTTAGGCAAGAGCTGAAGGAGGAGGTTATTTACCCAAAGCAACGCGAGTAGACATTTACATGTCATTATACACTAACTAGACACTCTCAAGCTTGTGAATAAAGATATATGAAATCCACATAACTGACGAAACCGATCTTCAACTTGATTACTGAGTTGCTCAAGCTTAGTGTCAAGCTTGGCCCCATTTATGTAGTATGAGAGCTTCACATAAGCCTAGAATTTCCCTGTGTAACAAAGTTTAGCAAGCTTGAGAAGCTATTTAAAATTTCAGTCAAGCTGTTCACAAGACACTATCTGAAATCACGAGCCCAGCAAGTAGGATCTATCATCCATCTCCAATTATAACATGTTTAAATGTTAATTCGCATCAACTACTTGTTTCATTAAATATCCACTATGCAAAATGCTCTCCAAGGTTTGAATTTGATCAAATTGATTTTTATTTCACACAATAATGAAATGTAAAAGTGGTAAAAGCAGAATGTTACAGGCTTACAGCTAAGCTCAACCAAATGAAAACAACAGTCGTGTCAAGTATAAAATATTAGCCAGCCTGATCAGTGTGGCACAACTTCACCTTTACAGAACCCAATGGCTGAACAACACACAATAAGACATGTATATATAGATATATGAAAAAACGAATAAAGCAGGAACCTTTTTTATGGTTTTTCAAATAACCGCGCGACTGCAAGCTACCATGAGAATTCTCCACGTATGACCACAGAAATGATAGTTTTAATACTGATATATTCAATCATTCTTCAGAAAGAATTCTACTTCAACAACAAACTAAAATCAAACATCAGGTGCAATCAAGAATACCAACGGCCAAAAAAAGCAAGTACCTTTATTGAGCTTAATCTTGAGTGCCTTCTTCACCGTCGGCTGGGGCGGTATCGCCTTCTTCCTCGAGAGGTTCGACGCCACCCCCATCATCGCGATAGCAGAGGGCCCGCCCTGCTCGACGAGCATCATCGAATCCTCGTCCTCGAAGGCGCCTCCAGCGCCGCCCCCGCCGCCGCCGGCGGGGACATCGAAGTGGTGGGAGTGGAGACCGTTCTTCTCCCTGTCGATCGTGGCTGACTGCTGGGCCTTGGCCTTCTTCATCGACGAGGAGCCCGTGGGCGATGAGATAGGGCTGCTGCTGCTGCTTCCGCCTCCGCCGCTGCTGGTGGTGGTGATGCTGGAGAAGGGGCGCTTCGGATGAGTCATCAATCAGCACGAGATTCGCATGGCGAGGGGCGATTAGGGCTTGGATTTTGGGAGCGAGAGGGGAAAGAGAGAGATCAAGAGGATGAGGAACGAATTAGAGAGTGTATTACTTAATTTGCCAGGCTTTTATGCAGTTTGTTTCCGAGCCTGTGGACAGCGGATTTTGGGATTTGGGACTCGGGGGTATTGGGCTCCAGCGGGACAAAACCATTGGTGGATTTGGACTCGTGCTCGTAGATGGTTCTTGAAGTAGAGTTTTTCTTCTGTTCTTTCTCTGTCTTGCTTATCTATTTTACTTATTCATAATTTGTGTCCTTTTTAAACTAGGGGTATTTACAGATCTGTCACTTACACTAATTATAATTTAGCCCCTCAAATATTCATATTTAGATTTAGTTTCCAAATTCTTTAAATTACTACAATTTAGTTCCTTACCTAACTTCTGTTAGAACTATTTATATTTTATTCCGATTTTTCCGTTATACTCCTGATTTCCTTCACTTAATTCCCCTTCCCTCTTCCTGCTCTCTTCTCAGTTCTTATTAAATCCCCCCATTGTTCTTCTCTTCTCTCTCTATTCATTTATTGGGTTCTCCCTTTTGGTCTCAATATAGAAAGAGGAGAACCCAATAAATAAATAAAGAGAAAATAGAAGAACAAGTGGGAAACCTGATAAGAACTAAGAAGAAAGGGAAAAGAGTGAATGGGTAATTAAGTAAAAGAAATTAGGGGTATAACGAGAAAATCGTGCCAAATTATAAACAAACAGAAGTTAGGCAAGGACTAAATTGTAGTAACTTAAAGGATTTGGAAAACTAAATTCTAAATATGAAAATTTAGGGGATTAAATTATAATTTATAAAGATTTAAGGACGAATCTGTAAATACCCCTTTAAACTCTTATAGACTCCAAGCACATTATAATAATCCACCATTACTACTTGGAATCTCTGAAAATTCGCTATTGATTTTTTATAGAAAGAATTTATTACATCTGTTGATCGATGATGGCAATTAAGAATATGTTTGTTGAAACTAAAACTATTTCAACTAACTATTTCATGTATTTGTTAGGGCAAAAAGAAAAGTTACTTTTTAAATAGTAGAGTAGATTATTTATATACTCAACATCTTAATTTTGCTTCACATTAATTTTGAAAGAAGAGTTTAGTAAAAATTATTAATATTTTACTATCTTGTATATTTCCCTCATTTTCTTCCTTCAAAAAATTTTTTTAAAAAAAAAATATTTCCATTCAATCTCTTACTTCTTCTAAAAAGTAACTGAATAACATTAGAAGTATTGAAAATAAGATACTTCAAACTCTTTATATCTTGAAGCTACTTTAATTTATTTTTTCTTCACTCGTTCTAAACACCCAAATACATTCTAAGTGTTAAAAGAATGAAAATGTGTGAACGATTATTTTTTTAGAGAAGGACTAAGTACAGTCGGCACTCATGTGTGGACCTCATGGACAACATCTAAAAAAAAATATAATTATATAAATATATTTCGAGAAAAATAACTATTGTATTTTGGGGAAAAAAAATGACTCACTAAAATATAAGATCTTCCTGCTGTCATTTTCTAACCAATTACATTGGCTTCTCCATTTGATGTCAGATCAATCCACTGACACGGACCAGATCGTATGCTCAATAGAATTTATTAATGTGAAATACTTGGTATAAGGAATTCACTGGCCGAAAACACTGTACAAGCAAAAAATAAAAAAATAAAAAATAAAAAAATAAAAAATAAAAAAATAAAAAGGATATTAACAGGAGTGCTGGCCCTCTGTCACCCTTCCAATGCTAAAGCCAAATCTTAGAAAGTAGAAGGTGGCCGAGAATGAGAGTTTTTCTCATGCCTTTGATTTGTAGTACAATATTTTATCGTATCTGACAAGCAACGGATATTTATATCTATATCGAATGACCTTTGTAATTGTAACGCATTTCTTTTTTTTCCCTCAATTTTTTAATTTTTTGTTCCATGTCGAACTTCCTCTAATTTAGGTCAATTATGCAATGGCAAAGTTGCATGGAGAGTGGTTGGGGAGTACTTCTACACCCATGTTGCATTAAATGCAATCCGTGCCCATGCAATCTCCTTCTCTCTCCCTCTTGCTAGAAGTGACAAATAGACTGGATGATCCAGTACCTAGGCACGTGACTGGCACGATGCTCCTAGAGGTGGGCCTAGGCCAGTCAGGATGCCCCTCGCCCTAGGTTGGGCCCACACTCAAGAATTTGGCCGCAAGTACGTGCTAGCATGGGCACAGTCTCTCTCTGTCCAACAGCTAAGTTAGTCAAAGGTTTAGTTTTTTTCTTTTTTAAAGCCATATTTTTTTTACTTTTTTTTCTCAACACAACCCCAACAACTCTTTTAGCCGCTAGGAATGTTTTGCAAAAAAAAAAAAAAAACATTCCCCTTATTCCTTTAATACTCCGACATTCTCGTTCCTTCTCCTTATAAAATATTTCTATGAATCTATCATCCCACTCTAACTCTTATATCCTCTAATTTTCAAAAATTCTTTCAAGATTAACGCTCTCAACAAGGTCAAGACTCTCTCTCAAGAATCTCAATATCTCAATTTCGCTGCATTTCAAGCTTGTCTAGACTCTCAACTTTCAAAATAGAAAAACCTCCTTTGATTTTAATGTTGAGATAAATATTTATTTTCGTAGTATCTCTTCAGATGACCACTTTCACTACTTTTAGAAAATGAATAAACTTTAAAAGGCATTATGAATTTTCAAAAATTTCTTAATGTTCCTAGTTAACATGCTATTATTCTTTATTATTCACATGGTGCTTCAAATTCATCTAGAACTTCTAAATATGATATTTTGAACTATTTTGAATATTTTTTAAAGATAGTGTTAGAAAGACTAAACGTAAAACTTATAAAAAAAGTTTATTCATTTACTAAAGATAGTGATATTGTCATCTAAAAAGACACGAAGAAGAATTACACCCCTAATCAACCACAACAGTGACAACAAGCTCAGATTAGTTTTTAAGGTGGCAATACAGGAACATTTAGATATAATATTATTTCAGGTAGAGATAACTTGACACCGTACATCGTTAAAGCCAAATAGCCTTTTAATATGACTAAAGACCCTATATTTAAAAATACACAAAAACAATGCATAATCCTAAATATAGAAGCAGTTAATTGTTTTGCTATAAAATTTAGAAATATTATATATTTCATAAGAGCTAGCAGTACAAAACAACAAATTATTTAAACATATTTTATTCATACATAAATCTGAAATCCATGATTTTACCTAAGAATATTAGGATTAATTGGAACTCAACATATTATATGTTAAGTGAATGCCTATCTTATCGACCTACAGTCCAATTAACTACCGGCATGAAACTACCAATGTATTCTACTAATAATCATGAATGAGAACCTTAGCATGTATTTATCATTTTTTGGCATGTTTGAAAATAGCTATTTAGAATGAGATACCTTGGTGTATACTATTTGCTGATGATATTGCCTTAGTTGATGAGACAAGAGCATAAGTAAATGCCAAGTTAGAGTTATGGAGGCACACATTAGAATCTAGAGGTTTTAAATTGAATAGGTATAAATAGAGTATATGGAGTGTAAATTTAGTAAACGACGGATCATACACTATAATGCTGTAAAATTGGATGAGTAAGAGATACAAATGAGCAGTCAGTTTAGATATTTGGGTTCTATTATTCAGAATGATGGAGAGATCGATAATAATGTTAACCATAAAATACAAATTAGTTGGTTAAAATGGAGGAGGGTAACGGGAGTCTTATGCGACCGTAACATTCTGTTAAGATTGAAGGAAAATTTTTATAGGACTACTATTAGGCCAGGTTTATTATATGGCACAGAATGTTGGGTTATAAAGAGACGTCATTTACAGAAGATAAGTATAGTAGAGATGCGCATGGTCCGCTGGATATGCAGCAACACTAGGAGAGATAAAGTGAGAAATGAAGATATTCGTGCTAAAATAGGTGTAACTCCCATCGATGAGAAAATGCGAGAAAATCGCTTATGATGGTTTGGTCATGTGCAACATAGGCCTATAAATGCACCAGTTCGACGAGGGGAGTTTATCAATATAGGACAAGTTAAAAGAACAAAAGAAAAACCGAAAAAAATATGGATGGAGGTGATACGAAAAGATATGAATTCTAGAGGTTTAAATGAGGAGATATTACTTGATATAAATGAATGGAGAAAGACTATCAAAGTGATTGATCCGACGTGATTTTTTTTTTTGTTCATGTAGCCTACCCCAAATATTTGGGATAAAAGGCTTAGTTGTTGTTGTTGTTATTGTTGGCATGTTTGAAAATATCATAGAAATACTTTTCGGAACCTATTATCCAACTACTCATTTAAACACTTATATTTTTATTACAATTAGTGGATTATTTCAGAAATTTAGAGAAAATGAATTTATTCAAGATATTTCTAGTTATATGGTAAGTAAGTTTTAAAGTATTTTCCATGTTTCTTTATTTTTTTTATTTTGGAGCTGTTATAGATTCTCGTTTTAAGTTAAAAGGCTCTGAATTTTTTTGCAAGAATTTCATTAAAATATGAATTATGATCATGATACTTTAGTTTTACTTTCTAATATTAAGATTGATTTAGATATTAGATACTCTCTATAAGAAAATAAGATCTATACAGAATAAACCTCCAACCTAAGCATCTCAGCCCGTTTCATCTAAGTATATAACTGTTAAAAATAAATTGCTTTCCGATTTATTATCAGTAAGAAAAAGGACTTCTTACACACAATTTAATGGGATTCACTATTTTATTGACCATGCTAGATCTCTTATAGATGAGCAAGCTGAGGGTAATGGTTAAGATCTTCCCCCTCTCTTCGGTTACACATGATATTCTATAGAGTTTTTATATAGCCAAATTGTATAATTATTTATAAAATTTGAGTGTAATAAAATTTGTCCATTTAATATTTAATTTGATCCTTCTTACAATTTGTCTAATTTATAATGTTAAATTGCCTAAACTGAATCAAATTTGCCTAATATTATAAGTTTATTTTTTTTAAAAATATATATTTTTAGAATTATCTAAACAATTTTATAATGACTAATCTATGCTTTTCTATTATTTTGTTTTTCAATATTTGTTATTTGTGTAAAAAAAAAAATCTTTTAAACTAGCGACCCGGCCTCGCTCGACACGGGTTTTGGCCAGCCTTACTTGGGGTGGGCCACCAGGCCATTACGGGGCCAACCCTAAGGGCACCCCTGTTTGGTCTCCCAGTGGTCGTGCTCGGCATGGCTTGCACAAGACATGCGCGTGCCCAGATCTTAGTCGTACTAGCCCACTTACCAGCTCTACCTCCTGTATAAGTACTTAAGTCCAAGTCTCCTTGCTCTTTTCCATTTCCAGCACTCTTCTTTTCTTTGTCATCCTGTTACAAGCTTACAAGCTCAGCTCCACCGAGCATAAGCAAACCCCCCACCGACACTCTTCTTGGGCCTCAAGGTAAGAAATTGCATGACCAATCCTTTAACAAGGAATCAGAACCTCTATACTAAATCCCAAACTAGGAATTTTAAGCTAATTATTTCTTCATTTATATAAAGATAATAATTTTTAAGCTAAAGAAACTCTTCTTCATTTATTTCCCCAGCAAGGACAACTCTTAGACCTTCCATTATCTGAATAACCCTCTTTCATAAAGAGCTAGCTCTGGTCGTTAACTCAATAGGTCTTAGTAAAAAGGCCATAACTTTTTCTTTGTAACTCTAACCAAGTTTACTTTTTCTTCGTTTATATTAGAATCTATTCCCCCATAGTTTTCATTTTGTTTTTCCCCCTAATATGGATTTTATTCTAGCCAAAATCTCAGTTGAAATCGTAGACAAGACAGCTGTCGCTGTGCTATCAACTGTACACCCTCTCAGTAATTTGGCTATATCTTTTGATCCACAAATCTAATCGATCTAATTCTGATTTTGTTGGAAAGAAAATTTAACGTATTACAACTTTAGTGTTTTACAATTTTAGTGTTTTACAATTTTTCTAATTATGCCTCTAGCTCTAGCAAAATCACACTTAAATTTATTAAAGTTACACAACATCTCATCTTCGCCGACAAACAGCATGTCACTCCGTTGACAAATAACAACCCATCTCCATCGAAAAACAACACTCCATGTCTACCAACAAACAACACTTCATCCCCGCTGATGCTCTCTCCACCTTCGCTACACCATCTCCGACTCCAATCTCATCGAGGTTCCAACCCTATTGAAATTACTCTTTCTCTGGCGATAAGTAAGAGAGCTCTACTGGTGTTTGGTTCCTACACAATCTCAGTAAAATCTTCATATCTTTTGATCTTAATTTCTATCGAGTTGATCTTTGACTCATTGTAAACATAATTTTAGTGATCTACAACTTGTCTTTTATAACTTTTTGTTAATTCTCATTATTTCCCTATCAAAACTTAGCTTGAATTTGAATTTGCTACACAGAAGCAAGACTCTTGAACTAAGTCCAGTATATACACGATATCTTTTGATCTCGAACATCGATTGAGACACTCTTAGATTTATTAGAAAGGAAATTCTATACCCTACAACTCACATTTACATTACCTTATCTAATTCTAATTGTATAAAAACCTTAAAAATAATTTAAATTCTTAAATTGCAGATGACTAAGAAATATTAGAGTTGTTAAAACTCCTCATGGCTCGTCGTTTCCATTGCGAGCTTCGCTTAACAGCAGGGTCCACATATGTCCTCAGGCTTAATTTTATTTGTATTCTGTTGATATTATTTTGGTTCCTTAGTTCTTGTTTGATTATTCAAACTCATAATAACTGTGCATTTGCATGTCAATCATCACTCTTACATGTGTCATGCATACAAATTATATCACAAGTATGCTTCTTGCCCTACTTGAATATATACTTGGACCTAGACTTGTTATTTTAATTCTACTTAATTAACGATTATGTGATAATTCATAACAATACTTGAATCTGACACGAACCTCACAAGATTTGAACTAGTAAGCACTTGAGTAATATTGTATAGAGCTAAGTGCACATGTAGCTAAGTATTGTATAGAGTAAAATGCATACTTTACGGTGGGAGTTACCTCTTAAGTTTGTGTAAACCACTTTTATAGATCCATTGGAGTATCTATGAAGTTCTATGCCAACTGGTGGAATGTTAGTATATCGGCATGATAGTGTATCAACATGAGATTCACGAGAGTATTTATAGTCTTATGTGAACCGGTGGCGTGTTCGTATACTAACAATACGATATTAATTTGTCTTCTCTTCTACCTGATGCATATTAATTCTTCTAAACAACTCTAAACAGTGAGAGAAAAGTGTCATTTCAAATCATAGTTAATCGCACATGTACATTTTCGGATAGACAAAAGAATTTGCCTTTTGTTGATTGTTGACTGGTGTCGTCCTATAGTCGATTATTGATCATTTCACTATGATGAACTCAATCGTGCATATATTGTCTGAACAAATGTATATGATGAACCTGTTACAGGAATAGCTGAGGTTGACAATGCATCATCAAGTGACAAATAGGTAACTATTGATTGGCAGCTTGCTCAATGGTCAGGTAACTAGCTCTGTTTTTGTAAGAATTAAAGGTGTCTTGTGTACTGCAAACAAAATATGAGAATTTTTTGTTATTTGAGCTTGTTTATGCTGGTTTTGATCAAGTATCGAATTCATTCATTGTATCCTGATGCAAGGTAGCTTTTTTACGACATCGTTGACTATGCCTTCATGTATGGTATATGGTTCAATGATGCTGCTATTACTGGAAACTTACATACAAATACAAATGGTCAGATCCTTAAAATTCTCTTTGGTGAGGCGAGTTATATTTCTAATTGCGTGCAACTTCAACTTATTTGGTTGCTAACTTGGGAATTGATGGTGGAGTTGGAATAAATTTTGAACATATTTATTTCTCATTTGTTAATTTTCTTGAAAAGAATTTGGAATACAATTTACATCGAAGTTGGAAATGGAATTCCATGCTCAGAGACAGTTATAATTTTTTTGTACTGGCTTGTAAATTTACATTATGCTATTTACTTTTTCTGAGACTTGCTTGTAAATTTAAATGATAGTAAAAATAACAAATAAAAAATCCTAGTATCCCAACCGATAAGGAGCTTGCAAATTAGGAAGAATAATCTCCTTGGCTGATCTGTTGAGCCAAACAATGTATCCTCATAAATTGCTTGTAGTATACGAGTCTACTTCTCTAACTCCATATACTAGTCGGTATCCACAAACTAGTAATTATATTTTGATAATATGCAAATGTGTATCTTCAGTGCAATACTTTTAAATTGAACTTGAAAACCCTGTTTACAACTTTCATATGTTAGTGATTTTGAGACACTGGACAACCCTTTTCAGCAGCGATGCTATTTGTTGGGTTTGTATTTTACATCCGTTGAGTATTCAGATATGATCAAGAATCACAAGGAGTCCCAATTGGATTTGGATTAGAAGACCAAAGTTCTAATTGGATTGGAACACCAATTAGATGGTGATAGTGCTATTCTAATGGGATTATGATAGGAACACTATATATATCTCTTATATATGATACGAGAGATGAGAGCAATTGGCTGAGAGATATACTTATGTTATTATGAGAGATGCGAGAGGTAAATAGATATTTGGATCTTTTCTTATAACCTATTTTTCTCATAGTGGATATTTCTTTCGTTGTTCCCGTGGACGTAGGTCGAACTTGATCGGCTGAACCACGTTAATTCTTGTGTTTTTCTTGTGTTATATTATTTTCTTCGTCTCTACGATCTCGATGGGAGATTCAATTCCCAACAAATGGTATCAAAACCGGATTAATGGATCCGGAATCGAGATTGCAAGATGGTGGATCTGATGTCGAGTCGATAAGGAGGTTAGCGGAGGCATCAAGGCAAAATACAATAAGAAAAAGAAGACAAAAAAACAGCTAGATACAACTGGTGATGTGCACAACCGGAGACTTCAGCAATGTGCACCAAAAGGAATGGCTGATAACTAAGATGGATTCTGAGGCACAGATCGACGGTTATGGTTGATCGGAGCGTGGATTGAAGAATCGGTGTCCGATTAACGTGATTTAGGAATCGAATTCTATGTTTTTAGCATTCCAGATACAATGGTGGATGTGGATTGGGCAAAATCCACTGTTTGGAGCAGATTTTGTACAAACTGACAGTGATCAATGATGATCGAGAGATCGATATTTGATCGGGATGATCGATAGTCGATGGTTGGTTGATTGTACGTTGATGAGGTACGTCATGGTACTTTGTGTTGATGGATACGGTTACTTCGTGACATGATAAAGCATATGGTATTATATAATCATCTGTTTTTGAGAGTTGGTTACAGTTTTTGGATCAATGTGGAGTACAGTATATGATCACTTTTGTGTGATGCACAACATGATAAATGATTGTGAGTACTCAGGAGGTCCAGGTGTTTTGACTGAGGTGGAGCCCGGTGTAGCGATTATGAGTGCTTAGTGAAAAGCGTGGTATAGTAATCATGAGTGTTCAAGAGAGTACGATTTAGTGATCATGAGTGCTCGAATGAGAGTATTGTTTAGTGATCATGAGTGTTCAAGTATAGAGACAGTAATGATTATATAAATTATTTTCAATCAATGGAGCATGGTGATCATACGGTAGATGTCTGCGAAGTGGATGACGCGAACAACAGAGTTTCTCCAAAATGCATGGCTCATCGGATGCGAGCCAAGGTGGAGATTGTTGGGTTTGTATCTCGTATCCGTTGAGTATCCAAATATGATCAAAAATCATAAGGAGCTCCAGTTGGACTTGGGTTAGAAGACCAGAGTTCCTAATTGGATTGGAACACCAATTAGATAGTGATAGTGCTATTCTAATGGGATTAGAATATGAACACTATATATATCTCTTGTATGTGATACGAGAGAGTAGAGTAATTTTGGCTTAGAGAGATACTTCAATTATTATGAGAGATGTGAGAGGTGGAGAGATACTTTGATCTCTTCTTGTAGCCTATTTTTTTTATAGTGGATATTTCTCTCGTTAATCCCGTGGATGTAGGTCGAACTTAGTCGGGCGAACCACGTTAATTCTTATATTCTTCTTGTGTTATATTATTTTCTTCGTCTCTACGATCTCGATGAGGGATTCGATTCCCAATAAATGGTATCAAAGCCGGAGTTATGGATCCGGAATCGAGATTGCGAGATGGTAGATCTGATGTCGTGTCGATAAGGAGGTTGGCGGAGGTATCAAGGCAAAATACAATAAGAAAAAGAAGAGAAAAAAATAGCCAGATACAACCAGTGATGTGCACATCCGGAGGCTTCAACAATGTGCACCAAAAGGAATGGCTGATAACTGAGATGGATTCTGAGGCACAGATCGATGGTTATGGTTGATCGGAGCGTGGATCGAAAAATCGATGTCCGATTAAGGTGATTTAGGAGTCAAATCCTATGTTATTTTAGCATTCCAGATACAATGGTGGATGCGGATGGGGCAAAATCTACTGTTTGGAGCAGATTTTGTACAAACCGGCAGTGATCAACGATGATCGAGGGATCGATATTGATCGAGATGGTTGGTAGTCGATGGTTGGTTGATTGTACGTTGATGAGATACGTCATGGTACTTTGTGTTGATGGATACGGTTACTTCGTGACATGATAAACCATATGGTAATATATAATCATCTGTTTTTGAGAGTTGGTCATAGTTTTTGGATCAAGATTGTTTGCCATGAAAGTTGCACGCTCTTTATATCGAAGTATTTTCAATAAAAGGGTTACAATCGGACGGTTTTTCGTTTACAGAACATGAGGAAGATAGCTTTTCCTCTTTGTTTAAAGCTGGGTTTCTAGGTAGCTATGGAGGATGATCCTGCTCTCCGTTGACACTCCGTACAATTTCTCTCAGTTGGCTAAAAGGAAAAGAAAAAAGGGACTCTTTACTCTTGTTCACAAGGGATAACTCTTGGAGAAGACGTCCGTCTCTGTCCGTGTGTGTCTCTTTCGCTCCCCACCTTTTATAGGGGGCTTGGAGTAACGTCCTGCCATATTTTGCTCGACCGTTAGCTCCCACTACTCAAGAAGTGCCGCCATATTCGTTAGATGGTTACTCCCACGATCGAAGTAACGCCGCTGCATTCGTTTGGCAGTTATTCCCACAATCCGAGGTGGCAATTCTTTTGTTCGGGTAGGGTGACTTTGTATTAAACCCCCACCCGAAAGCTATGGGTAGTGTCACGAATCTCAGTTTTAGATTCGCGAACCTGTTCCATCGTCTGGATCGCGGACCTCATTTTCTTAGATTCGCGGACATTAGTTTCTTAGACTTGCAGACCTCAGTTTCTTAGATTCGCGGACTTCAGTTTCTTAGATTCGCGGACCTGATGAGTTGCGAGCTTCTGTCTCTAAATTCGTGGATCTGCTTTGCTTTTCCAGAATTTTTCGCCGACAAAGGTGGAGTACAGTATATGATCACTTTTGTGTGATGCACAAGATGATAAGTGATTGTGAGTACTCAGGAAGTCCAGGTGTTTTGACTGAGGTGGAGCACGGTGTGGCGATTATGAGCGCTTGGTAAAAAGCGTGGTATAGTAATCGTGAGTATTCAAGAGAGTACGGTTTAGTGATCATGAGTGCTTGGATGAGAGCATGGTTTAGTGATCATGAGTGTTCAAGTATTAGAGGCAGTAATTGTTCGTCGCAAAAGTTTCTTCGCTTCCTTCCATTGAACACATCTTGGATTACAATAGAAGTGAACAAGATATATAAAGAGAACAAACGAGAGGATTTTATACTTCAATCTCTCTCTTTTACAATATTGTGGGATCTGTGGCGATGGGATCTATAGTAGTTCCTTTGGACGATCGGTACGTTGAAATCTTCTCTTTTAAAGATATCGGCCGACTATAGACGATCTTCTCTGGTTTTGATTTGTTCAAGGCTCTCTCGCGTAACTCGAACTTTATCCAAAACCTCCAAAAGAAGATAGTGATTTTCTCTGATCTTCACGAACTCAAGGCTCTGTGCGTAACTCGAATTCTCCAAGATTTCAGAAAAATATCTCAATTGCCGAAAAGAAGATCCCTAGGGTTTCACCAGGAAGGTATTTATAGTCCCAGGTTAATGCAAGAGTTTCTATCTAAATAGAACTCGCATTCCTCAAGGATTCCAATCAAATATCTTAGTTTTGATGGAATTCTGATTAGACTTGATTCGGGTATTTGGATAGGCCCAGAATCATAATCTCAATCAATTTGAGATTCTGGTTATCTGCTTACGCGGAGCTTTAATCGCATCAAAACGCGGCGCTAAATAACCAAAACGCGGAGCTAACACGGAACTATTGATCATCTCCGCATTTCACTCAAACGCGAGGCTAATACAAGCCAACCTGCGGAATCAACGCGGAGCTATTAAACATCTCCGCGTTTTATTCAAACACAGGGTTAATGTAACCAAACGCGGGGCTATTGAATTAGCTCCGCATTCTGTTGTGGAAAATCCTTTTAACTTAGAAATTTTCACTGCCAACAATAATGATTATATAAGTTGTTTTCGGTCGATAGAGTATGGTAATCATGCGGTGGATGTCTGCGAAGTAGATGACGAGAACAACATAGTTTCTCCAAGATGCATGGCTCATCGAATACGATCTAAGGTGGAGATTATTGGGTTTGTGTCTCGTATCCGTTGAGTATCCAGATATGATCAAGAATCACAAGGAGTTCCAGTTGGATTTGGGTTAGAAGACCAGAGCTCTAATTGCATTGAAATACCAATTAGATGGTGATAGTGCTATTCTAATGGGATTAGGATATTAACACTATATATATCTCTTGTATGTGATATGAGAAAGTAGAGCAATTTTGGTTTAGAGAGATGCTTATGTTATTATGAGAGATGCGAGAAGTGGAGAGATTCTTGAATCTCTTCTTGTAATCTATTTTTCTCATAGTGGATATTTCTCTCATTGCTCCCTTGGATGTAGGTCGAACTTGGTCGGCCGAACCACGTTAATTCTTGTGTTCCTCTTATGTTATATTATTTTCTTCGTCTCTACAATCTCGATGGGGGATTGGATCCCCAACAAATGGTATCAGAGCTGGAGTTATGGATCGGAAATCGAGATTGTGAGGTAACGGATCTGATGTGAGCCAGCAAGAAGGGTGGCAGAGGCATCAAGAGCAATTATAGCAAGAAGAGGAAGAATAAAAAAAGGAACCGACTGGGTACATTCGGTGACGTGCATAACTGCAGGCTCTGGCGATGTGCACCACAAGGATTGGCTGAGAGCTGAAATGGATCCTTAGGCACAGATCGATGGTTATGGTTGATCGGAGCGTGAATTGAAGAATCAGCGTCCGATTAAGGTGATCAAGTAGTCGAATTCTATGTTTTTCAGCATTCCAAATGTAGTGATTGTTGGCAGTGAAAATTTCTAAGTTAAAAGGATTTTCCACAACAGGATGCGGAGCCAATTCAGTAGCCCCGCGTTTGGTAATAACAACCCTGCGTTTGAATAAAACGCGGAGATGTTTAATAGCTCCGCGTTGATTCCGCAGTCTGGCTTGTATTAGCCTCGCGTTTGAGTAAAACGCGGAGATGATCTATAGCTCCGCGCACTGGTTATTTAGCACTGCGTTTTGATGCGATTAAAGCTCTGCGTAAGCAGATAACCAGAATCTCAAATTGATTAAGATTATGATTTTGGGCTTATCCAAATACCCGAATCAAGTCTAATCAGAATTCTATCAAAACTAAGATATTTGATTGGAATCCCTGATAATGACGAGTTCTATTTAGATAGAAACTCTTGCATTAACCTGGGGCTATAAATACCTTCCTGGTGAAACCCTAAGGATTTTCTTTTCGGCAATTGAGATATTTTTCTGAAATCTTGGAGAATTCAAGTTACGCACAGAGCCTTGAGTTCGTGAAGATCAGAGAAAATCACCATCTTCTTTCTGGAGTTTTTGAGAAGTTCGAGTTACGCGAGAGAGCCTTGAACAAATCAAAATCAGAGAAGATCGTCTATAGTCGGCCGATATCTTCAAGAGAGAAGATTTCAGCGTACCGATCGTCAAAAGGAGTTGCTCGACAGATCCCATCGCCACTAATCCCACGAAATATTGTAAAAGAGAGCGATAGATATAAATCCTCTCGTTTGTTCTATTTTTTTATCTTGTTCACTTCTATTGTAATCTAAGATGTATTCAATGGAAGGAAGCGAAGAAACTTTTGCGACGAACAAATTAGCGACCACAATGGGAGCCATCTCTTTCACTGATGAAGAGATAGTGGCGCAATCGGACGTTGACTTGATCGGATCCGAAGTAGACACGCTGGTCGTTGAAATCGACCAGCAGAAGTACGAGGAGTTCCTCTCCTCCGGATCAGGTGACTTGGATGAGACACGGCACTATCGTCGCATGTACTCCCATGCCCGAGTGACGGGTAGAAAGGTATCCACCAAGAGACGGGGATCCTTGGAGACTGCGGCTATAGAGCCGGAGTTCACACAAGAAATCCTAGCCGAGGATGAGCTTCCGACTGCCGAAGAAGATCTAGGGACTGGACTGACCAGGACCCAACTCCGGAACAGGAACCGGAGAGCGAGGCGTACAGCCCTCAAAGCCCGCCTTGGACGCGGAGCTAACTCTAGAGGACGCGAGGCTATGGTCCCTCGCAAACTGGCTCACGCTACCCGCGAGACCAGTCTTTACCGCGTTAAACGCGAAGATACAACTTGCCTTAAAAGCAAGGAAAAGCCAGCGTGTGATTTTCTACGCGAGGCTATTACTGAGCCTAGCGAGAGACGCGAAGCCAGTAAGGGTTGCGCTAGTTGCAGAATACCCAGCACTCGCGAGAGACGCGAGTATAAAAATTCTTCAAAGCCAGCGTGTGATTTTCCACGCGAGGCTATTACTGAGCCTAGCGAGAGACGCGAAGCCAATAAGGGTTGCGCTAGTCGCAAAATACCCGACACTCGCGAGAGACGCGAGTATAAAAATTCTTCAAAGCCAGCGTGTGATTTTCCACGCGAGGCTATTACTGAGCCTAGCGAGAGACGCGAAGCCAGTAATACTTGCAATAAATGCAAGACTTCTGATACCATCGAGGAACGCGAGGATGAATGGCAAATAGTTGTCAGTCGTAAAAATCGTGCTAGGCGCGAAGCTATGATCTGCGTTAATCGCAAAGATAAGCTAGCGTGTAAGACCTTCCCTTCACGCGGGGCTATTATTCCAGAAGCTAAACTTCTAAAGACATACCAAGCCAGCGAGAGACACGAGGCTAGTGTGGATAAGCGCGGAGCTATTCTTCAGGCCCGCAATGTGAAACGCGAGGCTATTCCTAAGCCACGCGAGGATCGGTCCAAACCCAAAGTCAGGGTTGATCAGACAAAGAAGTTTCAGTGGGTTCCCAGGTCTTCTCAAGAGTTGAATGGACCTCTTGACTCTATCACTAAAGGCGCTGATCTCAGGGAATATCTCTCTAAGAAGAGAGGCATAGACCAACTTCAGGTTGAGCCTGTCTGTCATTGCCAGCAACTTGTGACGGCGGTATCAGCCGTAATGGACAACTATGGCTGCAGCAAGAACAAGATATCTGTGTTCGACCGATTAAACGAGTCAAACCAGAATCCTGCTAAGAAGACAAGAACAACTTCCCTGAAGCAAGGGAGAGCTGTAACCTCCAACATGGTAGGAAAAGGGAAGAAAATTATAGAGACGGATGATGATTTAGAATCGAGCGATGAAGAATCTCATAATGTTACTCGACTTAAATCAGGAGTTGTCCCGCCTCGAAATTATAAGAGGCTCGCAGGGGGTTTTTACGATGGGGACAACGATAATTCAGCTATAGCCTCACCTCGTTCCTCTGCATCGTCTCGACTACAGAAGTCAACATCTCATATGGTAGATAAATCTGATGATATCAATCAGAGATTTGAAGCCCAAGAAAGAATGATTCGAGAGCAGCAAAAGATGATTGAAGGTCTTAAAGTCATGCTATCGAGATTTGTTGAAGATAATGCCAAAAAGGGCAAGGAAAATCCAAATGAAGAAGAACATGAGGAGAAAGCCCACTCGATGCATGAGGAAGAAGACATATTTTCTTTCCATGATCCGCATGAAGAAAAGCTGAAAAAATTACAGAATCAACTCGAAGTTTTAATGCGTAAAAAGGAGTTGAAAGAATCAGGGGTCTCAAGACCGTATCCTTCTGAATGGGATACGATACTATACCCACAGAAGTATAAACCGCTCAAGTTAGAGCCTTATGACGGGAAGGGATCGCCCAGTCAGCACATCTATTATTTCTTGTCCCAAGCAGGATATCTGTTGGGTAATGATCCAATTATGACAAAAGTATTCGCGAGTACTTTGCGAGGGCCTGCCTTTACTTGGTTCATGCAGTTGCCCCCAGGATCCATTAATGCCTGGTTTGATGTCGAGAAATTATTTCTCTCACGATTCTTTGAGGATGATACCGAGATTACGGTCCATTCCCTCCTTGCAACTAGACAAGGAGAACAAGAAACGGTTAAAGGTTTCATAGAAAGATTCCGGGAGAAGTCCGTACATTGCAAACACGGAATGATCCAAGAAACTCTAGTAGAGACCTGTCGTCACAATCTTAAGACCAATGTGCTCCTCAAAATGGGGGCCGTAGAGTCCAAGACGTGGAGGGACCTGCTCAAACAAGGAGAGCAAGCTGAAGACTTGATTCGCCGAGTTGAGTTGAAGAGTCCCGCGGGCCAATTAATGCTGGGGGTAATAAGTCATATACCCAAAACAACAGCAATAAAAATAAAGGGAAAGCAGCGATGACGTCAGAAGCTGCTCCTCAGAAAACCAGTCCTCAGCCAGAGCCGAAGCCTCAAGGTCAGCGAGGATCAAGGCAAATTAGACCGCAACAAGAAAGGAATTACACTTTCAAAGCTGAACAGACACCTGTCCTCTTTCACTTGCTCCAGAAAAAGGGAATGCTAAAACTTCCGGAGAATAAGAAGCCAGAAGACGCTAGTAAGACTAAAGATCCCAACTACTGTCTCTATCACCAGAATGTTGGGCACCCTACTCGGGATTGTTTTTCCCTTAAGAACAGAATCCAAGCACTAATAGAAGCTGGGGTTCTGACGCTTAAGGAAGAGCAGAAAAAGGTCACTGCCAATATGACAACCATAGTAGTTGGAACCCACGAGTTCCCCGTAGGAGTGACCCCAATCCCAAAGGGTGAGGCAGTCACAAAGAATCTTGATCCTTACAACAAAGCCCAAGAAGGACTCGTCCCTGTGATGACCCAAAGAGGGGAAGTTATGTGGGTTCACCCCGATTTGAAAGAAGACGAGCAGTGGATAAACACAGCGGGTCACAAGAAAAAGCGGACTAGCAATGCTATCTCCGCGGAAATAAAGGATGAATACATTGCAGGAATACCCACAGACTCTGAAGAGGAGTCCGAAGCCATGGCCACTCATCAAGATGGAGCAGGCCCTTCCGGCACTTGGTCTGGAAAAACATATCTTAGAGACTACACTAGAGTAGATCCGAAGGATATATATGCGGAAGCTACTAATCCTGCAAAGCAAAAGGGTGTTCGTTTCCAGAAGAATCCGCGAAGAGATGAAGGAGTTAAGAATACCTCCT